>PTEX01000174.1:362339-440120 GCA_003342815.1 Eudromia elegans
GAGATGGAGGTGGAAATACGGGAAACTTAGTGATTTCTGTGATAAAAAAAACTAAGAGGGGGAAGAAAGAGATGTGAGCGCCCTGCCAGCGTGAGGCAATAACAAAGCAGCTGGAGACGGGATGAGCCAAGGAATCTTCTGCTGTCCTCCAGCAGTCCAAGTTTCCAAAGTGCTCAGAGCCTGAGGTTCCCACCCAAACTGGGCAGCAGCAAGAAAGCAGGTGGCTTTGCAGAGGGCACCGGCTAAAACGGCTACTTTCTCACCAAGAAAAAAAGCAGAAGAAGGGAAGAAGAGGTCAAGGGGGTTTTTTCCTGCCCCTTGCCCCAAAGGTGATTCCCCTACTGCAGTGTGATGAAACCCTGAGCTGCAAATGCTTGGCCATCGGCTGAATTTTATAAGTGTTTCTTTAGGAAACTCTCCCATCATTTCACATGCGAGTGGGATTTTCCGAGCGGGACCAGGCACGGTCCAAGGAGCGCCACGCTCGGAATAGTTCCTGCCGACACATAGGAACAAACGGCAGCGCTTCCCGCTAACGAGCAATTCCTCGGGAAGGTTAAAGGAGAGTCAAGGTTTTCGTTAAGGACCCGGGCCGCTTAATTGGCCTATTCTGCAATAATATTTCCAGGAAGGCCATGCAGATAAAGGAAAGAGTAAACAAGGTCAGCGGCATCTGTGTGAAACAAACCCTTGGACGTGGGTCTGCAAAAGCCTTATTGCTGCCATCGCTGGAAAATCCTCCCTTCTCCTTCCTGCCGGCAGTTTGCTCAAGTCCCTCCTTGCTGTTATTCAAGAATTTGCCTTCAGGATGCTCAGGTTTCCATGGCTTTAATATAAAATTGTCCAGACACCAGCACGCTCAGCCTGGCCTCACTGGGCCTCATTGGGCATCACGGGTGATGCCTCGTCCAGGCAAAGACGRGCYRGGTTGGACAGAGAGGGATGGGAGCRAGCCAAGAGCAAATGTGCTTGTTTTAATCTTGGATTTGATAACTTTTAAAACACTGGAAGTGCCTCCAGGAAAAGAAAAACAGGATTTTTAAAAATAAGAACAATAATACCTTTTTTTTCCTGCACTTTTGGCCCCTAAATTATTTCATGTCTTTCCTGCCTTCCCTTCCTTAAGAAATTTCCCCGCACACAGAAAAAAAAAAAATGGACAAAAGCTAATCTTATATCACAAATTTGCAGTAAAACACAAGCAAGGAGGGAGAGCTGGCAATAGGCCAGACAGCATCATCCTGCTCCTGCCTCSACCCTGGGGTCCCCAGCACTTCAGAGACATCTGAGCTTTTCCCGGGAGACCCCTCCCTGGCAGCACCCAAAAAAGTGCTCGGGTTTTTGGGGCTTCCAGAGACACAGGGGCATGCGGGAAGATGAGACACAAAGTGCTCAACCCAGACCAGAGGAACCATTTCTAATGCGAGTAATTATCCCGCGGAGCTTCCCGCCATGCGATACAAGAGAAGCAAATAATGCAGAATAATTCCTCAAAGCATCGGTTACTTAGTTGAATAACGGCATCAGCTGCAGTTTCCCTGCCTGGGTTTCGTATTATAAAGACTCCTGGCGCTCGTGCTTCCAACTAATCCCCTGCTGGGATTGGGAAAGCAAATGATATTTCAGTGTCAGCGACACTCGCAGCTCCAGGTGATGAGGAGGTGCCGACATCGCTGCTGTAGGTGGGCGGATAGGGGAGACAATGCATTAGTCTGCTCACYTGCACCCTTTCCCCTGCACCGATTTGCCCAAAATTGTGCATTGCGTTGCCCCAATGCCTGCGTCCAGCTAAGAGAGCACGATGCACCTTAAAAACACACGGAGCCCGCATTGCTTTGAGCGATCCAACACCTCGTGCCTTATCCCTAGGCAGGATTAGCTGCACGCGGCTGCACAGCACAAGACGCAGCGCCGCATCCCGCCCGGAGCAGGCGGCACCTTTTCCGAGGGCGAGCGCACGGAAGCGACAYCGTTTCCACGATGCTCCCGCCGGCTGCCCCTGCGCAGGTACCYGGCCCTCGCCGCGCGCCGTCATCAAGGAGCAGCCGTTTCGTGTCCCTACACAGTAACCTCGATGCYGCTACATGAGTAAACTATGAAGTTACACATTAGGTTGTAACATTTCGGGACCTATTAGGAACAAAAGTGCCTTTGTGAACACACGGGTTACTGAATAACCTCCTCCAGCCCCATAAAAAGCAGCAAGAGGTTTCAAGCTTTTCTTCTTCTTTTTAAACAAGATCTGGTTTACATGCAAGTCAGGATCTTGAGCCTCCTTTTTTCGTGTGTTTCCACAGCATGCATGCCTTGCTTTGAGCCTTGGGAGTCCCCAGAGCTAGAACTGAGCCCTAAAACACTTGGGGGGCTCAAAACAAAGGGTAATTCTCTGGGTCTGAGATCTCACTGCTTAGTACAAGCTCAATAAGACCCTGAAACACCAAAGTTCTCCTTTTGGGTGCATTATATCTGCTTCCTTCCACCTAGGAGGTCTAGTGAGAAAATTACTAAAAAAAAAAAAAAAAAAAAGAGCATGGGGAGGGAGAAAGAAAGCAAAAAGCCTGTGCATGCAGGTGTCTAATGCTGTGCTTCATCTACTGGTGGCAAGTGCCCATAGGCCTCCTCCTCCTCAACCACATCAACATCTCTGTCAATGACTTGACCTCTTCCAGGCAGCTCCAGCTGGACGGGTTTCATGATGTGGGTGATGTSGGGACATCACACACTTATTGACTAGGTCAATAAGGAGGGGTGAGGATGTACATTCCTGCCATCAGCCAGCCATTGAGTGTATCAGTGGTTTGGGGCTTGACGTGATTATTTATCCTGGGAGCATTTCTCAATCAGCTGCAAAGTCATTGGAGAAGAGCCCAAACTCTTGCCAGCACCCAGCTCTGGACTCTGCCCAGGAAGCCTTCACAGAGCACATCCCATTTCCATGCTGTTTTTCCACTTGCYGTCTTCTCTGAGCCTCCTTTTTACTGCACTACCCAGATTTCTTTTCTACAGATCAACCATAATGGAAACACCAACGTAGACCAAGACCCGAGGTCACCAGTCAGATGCCCTGTTATCAACTATAGTTCCAGTTGGAAACTGTGTTGTGTATTGCAGCTTCTAATGCAGACACAGCCTGTACCTCCAAACCAAGTGTGAAGGGGAGCCCTGGCTCCTCACAACACCCAGGCTGTTAGGAGCATTCCAAGCTCAACTTGCATTGCCCCAGAGTGATTTCTCAGTGATACTGAGGGACACTTGCTCTTGTGCTGAGCCAAACTGTTACCACTTCCCACCAACAACCCCTTCTTTCACACAGGCCAAACTGGTTTCTCCCCCTTCTTCCAAGCTTCCCGCTTTCCTCCTGGAAATCTCACCTGCACAGAGCGCTGGGGACTCGAAAGCAACAGCTCTGTGCTTTTTGACCCTCGTTTCCTTTTCAGAGCCAAAGAGACTGGTTCTCTTGTAAACCGACTTCCCAGACTTGCTCTTGCAGGAACATTAACGGTTCTGTAACTCTGAGTTATGCTGCACACATTCGACCCAGATGGCATTTCCCACCCTCCGCAATGGGGACTGCATGGGGCGATGCTGGGACCCATGGTCCAGAGGTGCCTTCAAACACCTTTTGCAGCAGCAAAGTCAGGAGAAGGGCTCCCATGTCACAATTCCCAAACCAGCAGCCTAATCACTGGATAATGCACTTAAAAGCATCTCTATAAATAAACGTGGGCCTTAAATAGACCCAATTAGAATACACTGGCAAATTATTCAAGGAGACTGGCAGACACATACTTTACCTCAGGTGTCAGGCACAGGAGAGTATTATGGGTTTCGCATTACAGAGGATGCATTGTGACTTTGAGTTATATTGCACTTAGCCCACAAGTGAAACAACAACAGCTTGGTCTATGGAGATAACACCCCAGATCAGCTCCCTACAATAAATTAGTGAAACATTCCACTCCCCGGCGCTGCAGTCTCACACCTCTAAATATCAACACAAACTCCAAGGGTTTGATGGAAAAAAAAAATGGTGTTAAGTCTCATGGTGTTTGAGGAATTTCCCAATATGCACTAAATTAACTTTCTGGCTGYGCTAAACAGAGTGGGAGAAAACAGCCCCATCTGAGACAGATGCAAGGCGAGAGATCCAAGCAGCTGTTTTGCACATGAAATCAGATTGCGATTAACAGTTACCCCTGCAGTTCTTGCTCTGGTGTTAAAATATAGCTTCAGGGACCCCTCTGTTAAAAATAGCTTGATTTTCTCCAGCACACTAGGATAAATGGGGAATTCGAAATCTTGTGGCCATGTCTCCCATGAAAAGCCAAAGTAGGAATCTCTYCCCAAAAGCAAAGCCACTGACTTATATATTCATCCTTTCTTTTATGCTTGCTTTATGTCCAGCTCAGCATTTTAGGGATTTGCCACAAATCTCATCATAAGTTCATCAAATTAAGCCAGAGAAAAATGCTTGCTACTGCACRTGGGTTTTCTGTGCTTTAAGTGGACATAAAACATGATTGAGGACAACAGGAAATTTTGATACAAAGCTGCAATATCTGTTATTAGAATAAGCAGGTGGAAGAAAGCGGGAAGGCTTTCACGGATCCAGCCTGAGCCACATTGGCTCTTGTGAGCCAGAATTCCTGTTTTTTCCTTTCCTGGGTATTTACATACTTTCAAAATCGTGGAAGAGGAAGGAAACAGTCCAGCTGCTGATCAGCCTGAATACAACCGATTAGGAACTCCTTGATCCTGGCAGTTCTTTCACCCCTTTCCTGGTTAAAGGCTAATGTGAACACTGCAGCAGGCAGCCGGGGAATTCCCGATGGTCCGGCAGCCCTTCCCGAGGGAGTTGGCTCATTTAGGCCACTCGGCAGATAACACGAGTTTGTTTTCGGAAAGGCAAAGCAATCTGTCCATAAGGATTTCTCACGCTTCACGTGCCAGGCCCAGCCAGGGAAATACAACATTAACTACATCAGAAGAAACTGTTGAATGAATAAATTATAGAAGCATCCAGGGTACCTATCTGGGTATTATTTTACACACTGGTGACGAGTAGGTTAAAGTAGCATGTTGTGCTGTTATGGCGTTCCCAGCAAGGACTCGGAATCGGATTGAAAGTGAGACGATGGACACAAGCTCTCCAATAAGGCAGAGCGACAAGACACGGATCTGGCTAGTGTCATCTTGCCTTTAAGTGTCACCCATATAGGTTTGACTTGAATTAATGCTCACTTTAGAGCAGCATGGGAGAAAGAGGAGGCATCTAGGCAAAGTTTAAACACAGTTTCAGGGCCATGAGTGCTACAAATGCAGCTTTGTAGATAAAAACAGACCCAGCAGTGACTATGCTGCAGCAGCGTGGAAATTTTAATGTATTGCTCAGCCAAGGGACAGTGGCTCTTCACCTAGGCAAAACCCTTCATTCACTAATGTACCATTTCACACTGGAGGATTTCAAAGATCTTTGCAAATATCCATCGATTAATCCTTATGACTCTTGTGTGGATGGGCTGAGTGCTACTCATCACAATTTCTCAGGCGTGGAAAGAGAGGCAGAGCGCCATGAAGTGATTTTATCTAATATTGCACAAAAACCCTCCTGAAGAATTAGGATTATCATCCCCCTCTCTGGATTATCAATCTCTTTTAATACAATTTACTCCTGATCAAAATCAGCTATTCCATTTCAGGGCTCTCCTTGAGGAGAGATTTCTAGCCGTGCTGAATTCATATCATTGCAGTTATCAATGAAGGGAAAAGGTGGGGGAAAAGTTAACTATCATTTTAACAAGCAAAAGCAACATTCTCATTTCTCTGTTAAGACTATTCATCAATGGACTCTCAGTTCAAAGTTTCCWGAATAATAGCACAGGGTCGAAGAGCACCCAGTAGTTTTGGTGCTAACYTCAGACTTGTGTCTTCTAGAGATGCCCAAGTTCTGCTCGTCGAGCAGCAGGGTGAAAACTTAACTCCATAAAAGTCATGGGATCATTGCCATTCCCAYCAGTGGGGCCAGGGTCTCAGCTGAGCCGGTTGGTGGGTGAGCGCTATTGCCTTTGGCATAATAATCCTCCCTGGATCACTGTAAATTATAACAAAATGGTATTAATTTTGGCTTTTCACCCAAAGAAATAAAATCATTCTCATGGCAAAMGCCTACCCACAGATACACATGCTACAAGCTTTGGTTGCATGAAAAACATGGGCAGCCCAGAACCAGAGATGAGCGGGGATCCGCTGCTGCCTCGCATCGGATTCAGACKTATTCCTCATCACAAAAGATTTTAATTTGGCCCCTGCTGTACAGCCASAGTTACTGTTAGGCCAATAACCCCRGGCGAGGCAGTAAATTACGTGCCYCCTCAGCCGGCCTCTCCATTCTCTTGCCCATATGTTAACTCTCACTGCTGGTTAACGGGGCGTGGACGAATCCAAGCTCTTGCCCTGAACATCCCCTGAGTTCCCCGAGTCAGCTCTGTGGGCGATTTCAAGGAACATCATCAAAGCTACATCCCAGAGGTGTTATTTGCCATCTGGACCTGGGCATACATTTCAGATGAACACCTTATCCATCAAAAACTAGTTTGGTCCAAAAAYGATMAAAAAAAAAAAATCAAGAAAATAGAAATTTTGGTGCTTTCAAAGTAAAATACTTAATTTTCTTCTTGAAACAGTGTCCCCATTTTTGGTGTGAGAACAAGTTTCATTTATAGAAAGAATTTGAAAAGGATTAAAAACTTAAAGCCAAGAGAATATTTTCTGGCTGACTCAGGACCAGATGGCCTCGTGGAAAAACAAGAAGAACAAATCAGCCCTATCACTTTCATTTCCCTYTTTCTATTCCCTTAAAAAGTCCAAATCCAACTAAACCCGATTCACCAAGTCCTGCTGAAGACAAGACCCCATGAGGTCAATAGGCACAGAGTGCAGCTCACCTTGAACACCATTAGAAACCCATAGGAGCCAGKTCCCCAGTTCCTGCCTTGCTTACCCGAAGCTACTTTACTCCTACTGCTGTGAACACAGCTACCGAGAAATGGTGTGGTTTATTCCCAGAGCACTCCTGGCCTGTAAGACACAATGTTCACTGCCCTCCCTGCTTATCCCCCTCTGAAAAAGAGCTCTGTAGAAACTTCACATCCTGGCTCCTTGAAAGCCACTGTGGATCCTCAAAAAGGTCCTTTTGCTGAACCAGTATCCGTGCTCAAGGCTTTGCTACACTCAGCAGTTCACTGCAATAAAGAGCAGTCAAGGACTGGAAATTACAGTGTACTGTAATTATAGTTTGTAATATAATTTAAGTCTTTTTTTTTCCCTCAAACTATTATATAGTTTGAGTCTTTTTTTTTTTTAATATTGCCTACAAAATGAAACCATTTTAACTCACAGCAGTAGTATCAGAAACAGATTTTGCCATTTTGGTGTCAGAAGGCTGGGTATGAAAAAAGAGACATAACATAAAGATCTCTAATGATAAGAAAACAAATCATTTGTTAGCTGAGTCACAGCATCTTCCATTCGGGGTGTGACATCAATTTATTCTCCTACTGCCATGCTTAGACAGAAACAGTCCCTACCCAGCTAATGATCATAGGAAGAAGGTAACAAGCATTTAACAAGGATCCCCAGAAACAAGCAATGCCAGGCTTTTGAAGAAATTGTTTTGTTTTACTTTTGTTTTGTTTGAATATTTGCATTTCAATAGAACAAAAAGCATCTTTTCTCAATTGTGTTTTGTCAAGCTCTCTGGAGCACCCTTTTCTTTCTGTTTGATTAATCACTTCATGCTTAAAGTCTTTTAAAAGTTTACTACTTATATCAAGGAGATAAGTGTGCATCTCTTCTGACAGAGTGGAGGAACCTTAAGGCTCTATTCTACTTTGCTCTTCTCTTCCTCTAGCTACATCAGTTCCTAAACCAGCAAATATTCAACAAAGATTTTTTTTTTCTTGGACATGTAATACGAGGTAGTGGATTTGAAAGAACAGAGCAATGTTATAGGTTCCCCTGTCTCAACCAAGAAATTATGAAAGCAAATTTAATAAAAAGGTGATTTTTTCCAAGTGTGCAGCTTGATTGAAAAGTCCACCGATTAAAGTCTAGGTTAAATATAAAACCTGAATGTTACCAAATGTATAAAAGAGTTGGCTCCAACATGACATCTGCCCTTTTCCTTCAGGTCTCCATAGGGAAAAGAGCTCAACCTGCCAYCTCAGGGCTGCTCTGCAGCAGGGGAGTTTTGACTGAGCATAACTAGAGCTGYCAGCAAAGTCTTGCCCCAAGCTCAGGTCCAACACACAGAGCTGTTTTCCTTCTCAACMACTCTTTCACAAAGGCTGCTTCACAGCACCTAAGAAACTGGCTCAAACCATCCTGCCCTGCCTGGTCACCTGTCTCAGAAACAGGCAACAGGAGATGCTATTTAGAGGGAACATGTGCCTGGGCACTGCAGTTTGTTCCCTCTGTACCCACCYAGTTGTTAAATATGGGACACCAAGAGAGGCACATCCCCATCCAGTCCTTTAAGCACCCATTTCTGGAGCCCCATGACTGTTTCCCATTCCCCTTTGAGAAAAACCCCTCACTGCAGCCCAGCTTTCTCATTCCTGGACTGAAAGCAGGTCTTCCCTCCTTGTGTCAGTACCATACCCTTTCCAACTGTAGTATGCTCTCGGAGGATAAATTTTACCTCGTCATGGGTCTAAATATAGAAAATTAGTCTGGTCAAAATGCACAAGTTTGTTGCACAAGTGGCCTCCACACAACTACGCCCACAATGTTATTCAATGGGACTAACTCAGACCACAAATGCAGTAAAGTTTCCTTAAAACATGCTGCTGCTCTGGGACACAAATGAACCTCATTTCTGAGCACCAGAAATTGATCCAGATTGAAGAAAATCATCCTACTAACATGTGCAGGCCAACACAGAGTTTGCTTGGACCATCCAGTTCAGCGATCCTTGCCCCAACTTGTATCATATGAGACGGACGTGCCCTTCATGAGCTGTGGGGCTTCCAGTTCTCCTCACCTTGACAGGTGTAGCTATGTGAACAACAGGCAGCCTCAAAAGTTGACTGACATTTTCTTTTGAACCTCCAGGGAAGTTTAAGGTTGGTTCACATTTCATTTTAAGTGATTGTTCCCCTTTGCAAGGGCTCACATACATCAATGTCATAGTCAGTGGGTAACATATTATATCTATATTCCATGAGTGACAGCACACTCAAGTAGTATGGAAAACTTTTTGTGTTCAAGCTAATAATCAGCAAACTGCAATGGTTCACAGAAAAAAAACCCCAAAGCTTCCTCAAATGTCAGGTCCAGGACTAGTCTTGAAAATGAAGGGGAGAAAAATCAGCTTAAGAGGAGGAAGGGAACAAACTACCACTAGTGTTTTGGCTTGGGAGAGTAGGAAGGAATCCAGCCTATACTTCTGGATAGATRAACCTTTCATTCCTGTTTTTACTGACCTCTGCACTTCATGAAAAAGGCTATTCTCACACTGCTATTAACCAGATTAACTCATGAGTCTGCACAAAYATTCATTTGCAAAGTCTGCAGGAACTGTGGGAGTTTTTCAAGAAATCCTCTGGGATTTCAACCTCTCCATTTGGATATCAGCACAGGAATTGTTCCATCCCTGCCAGTTACCAGGGAATTGTGCAGAGGAAGAAAAATCTGTTTTCCATAGGAACAAAAGATTGTTTGTTTGTTTGTTTGTTTGTTTGTTTGTTTGTTTTTTTCCCAGATGCACTTCAGAACTATCCACTGTTCCTTCCCATTTCCTTCTCCTTTCCCTGTAAACCATTGCCATGTGGGACCATTTGGACAAGAGAAGTACATATGGTGCATCACCATCATATATAATACCCCCTGATATTAGGGGATCTTCCTACCCTTAACARAGTAAAAAGAAAACTAAAGAGCTTCTAAACCCATTGCTGGCTGAGCAACTTTTCCTGGGCACTGGTACCTCCAGGCATAAGAGGYACTTCTTTCACTTCTCAATCTCCAACTGAATATAGCGATATTATATTCTTAAAAAGTAAAACCAGGAAGATCTTTAAAAGTCTCACACTAGAAAGAGAACAGACACTAGAGGTGGGACCTGGGACCTAAAAGATGGTCGGAAGATGCTCAGATACAGGCATGGTATGTCACTGCGAACTTCCATGGTATGGGACCTTGCTTCTAAAAGGATTAGGAGGAAAATATGACTTTTATATTCCTCCATCCTCAACCTTGTTTGTTGTTGATGCCATAGGACATATTGCCATCCTCCTTTCCTATAGCAAACACATCTATCTCTACACTTTGCCTTGGACAATTCAAACAGTTGGGACATCAAGGGCAACATGCATTTCACCTAGTTAAACATCTAATTTAAGCTTCTTATCTAGCCTTCTTTTATCAGGAGAAAGAAAGAGAAAAATAGAGAAAAACAGGCATTTCTAGAAAAAATCAGTTAATCCATCCTATAACATGTATCGCCTACCAGCAACTGAGGCTCMGGTAAGAACATGGGAGAAGGAACAAGGGAACTCACAGGACTCTGAGCCCAGACCCTTTACTCACAAGGGCAATTGCATCAGATAATTCACTTCCATGAACTGAGCTTACACAGCAGAAAGTGTTTTGGCTTGTCACATGCCCAGTCCTGCACATCCAGAGCCATTACACACMTTCATCAGAAACGGAGTACCTTACAGCTTCCATCTGAAAATTTCTTAGAGAGTTTAGGACTCGGATAATTTTGTGCCTTCGTTCAAGCTCCTTTGTTTTTATGAGAGCAAAAATAGATCTTATAAGACAGGTAAAGATTTTTTTTCCTCTTTTTTTTTCCCCCAAACAGCATAACCCAAACCAGAACTACTCCACTCTTAATCTTTGCAATTGGTACWTTGCTCTTGCCTAAAAAGAAACATCCGAGAACAACATCTAATCAAGAAGAGTAAGTAAGGTCCATCTCAAGGGAAAGTTGTATCTGCTTGCAAGTGTACACTGGGCATCCCATTTTGAAGACATTAGATTAGATTATGCAAGTGAGGATCAGTGCTGGAAGTCACGCTTCTCTGCGCACTAGTTTTCAGTTGCAAGAAAGATAAATAGAGCTGAATCTCTGAAGAACGCAGACCTAGTCTTCTGGAGGATGCAAGGTTTTTATGACTAGAGAACAGTTATAATGTGTGCACAGAAATATCCTGTAATCACAACTGCATTGCAGCACGGTATTATTTTCATAATAAGCCTGTTTTATAGTATTTCACATCCGAGTGAGCTCTAATAGAGCCTCTATATCCCACTCTCAGTGAAACCTCTTCTGTTTAACATCCATGCTGCAGGTTAATAAATGCCATAGTGTCATTTCCTCAATTTGCTGGTTTTAGCAAATGCCAAAGGGCAACATATGTAGCAGAAACCAAGTGTAGAAAAGCGAAACAGCAGCTACCAATGATCTCACATAAGTTTTCCATTTTTCATACAATATCTCTTGAGTTTATTTTGATTTTATGCTTACAGTGAAGAAACCATCTGATTTATTATTACTCCTGAATCCTGTGTAGTACTGAACACCAGCAAATTGCTTCTGGAAACTACCATATCTGTAAGATGCCCCTCTTTATACTTGTCCAAAGGCTCACTGAACCTCCCCCTTTTAGCCAGAGATGTACAATAAATGGAGCAGAAAAGTGAGTTCAATGCAAAGGTTGTTTGGAGAGACTCATAGACCCATGTAGTATATCTTTAAAGGAAAGGGGGAAGAAAAAAAACAAACAAACCAAAAAAACCCCCAAACCCTACTTCAGTAACATTACAAAGGAAGGGTTGAAGCTCTTAATTAAYCATAATTCTCAAGTTACTATGAAATTTATATTGCAAACATTTGAGATGCCTTTCACTTCAGTCAAAATAATAGCACCCTTCTAATAAATGTGTGTGTATATATATTTTTATATATATATATACACACACACATATATATATCAGGCTTTAAAGAGATTTTTTATCCAAGACAGTGCATTCTGTTTACCTGGAATATTTTTTGTATGGAACAAATGGGATCTGGCATTGGGAATACAAGGATGAATGGGTATAGGTGTTATCAAAACTGTACGTTTGAAATAATGTGGGATGAATGTGCTCAGGCGACAAACCAACATCAAGAAGAGAAGCACTACGTGCCTCAACGTATGGGAGGAGCGAGCAGCCCCAATACCAGCCCACACTCCACAGCAGAGCTGAGCACACACATTTGTGCCTACAAAGGCCTCCAACCTTTTGTAAGAACATGCTGCTTTTGCAGAAGCGTTGATACACAAGGAAGACCTTTTATTCACAGTTTTGAAGTGAGAATCCAAACAGYAAAGCAGATTCATTCAGCTTCACTCCTCCATTCCCACAGAGGAGTTGGGCACCCAATACCGCCCTTCCCCAAGGATCAAAGCCTACTTGCCAGCGAGCATCCCCTGGAAGTTTTTAACTAGGATGTCAACGAGGAGACGGATGTTGGTTGAACAGTAGCTAATCAGTCATCGCACAGTGGAAATAAATAGGGTTCCTTTGTGGCAAATTGCCCCTGAGCCAAGCAGAAAAAGAAAATGAGCACATCCTATTAGATTGCTCCACCAAAGAGACTTGTTTATYAACAACTCCATCAACAGGAAAGCAGCACTAAGACAAACAGTGTAACAGAAGCTTCTCTGAAGACGTTTTGTCATTTTTTCATTGCTTTTCCATTGTCATTGGCTGTGCACCAGCTGCCATTCAGAGAAGAGGCTGGTGCTGGATGCCACCCCTACCTAACAGCAGCAAGGCCCTCGGGCCTTGACCCATGCAGGTTCCAATTAGCCAAAATYAGTCAGCTGTGTCCAGGGATTGTCTTCCTTTAAACACCTAACTGTGTGAAAGCAACAGCCCCTTCCTCCAATTGCCCCCTCAACMAGCCCTTTGTAGCCTTACACCCTTCCCCCTGGGAGCCTCCTCCGGTTTTGTTGCTCCCCTCCATGAGACATGCCAATCATTTAAGAGACTTAGCAGCCCCATTATCATCCCGGGCAATTCTTAACTCATTAGGCTTTAAAGTTTTTGGACCAGGAAAAGGGAAAAATAAAAMCACACAAGCAAATGCTCAAGCATGATAAAAGGATGTTAATGTTTTACCTCATAGACAATGACTGAACCTGTGGGACAACTATTACGGATATTTCTATGGGCTTAGTGTTACTTTTTCTTGACATGATGTCTTCTGTGAGGCAACTAATTAAAAATAGAGGTGTTTAAATCAGCTGCCAGGCTTCAGAGGTTGATTTGAATTCTCCCACTGTGAACTTCCAGACATGGGAAAATGCCTGCTTACACCAACAAGATCCGATATCCTGCCTTTGCAATGGACGTTTTACATTTTGGCAACCACGATGCCTGTGATTATGCCAGACTGCAGGCATTAAAAATTCACTACCTGATCTGCTCTTGCAACATAAAGCAAGAGTAAAGATGACATTAAGAGCTGCTTGGATTCCCCTCTTCTGTCATTCTCCTACAGCATCTCTTCAGGTTGTGTTTAACCTAATGGGAATTTGGTACTAAATTAAAAGATAAGCCATTTTTCAAGGAGGTCAAATCCACACCTACCACTCAAGCAAAAGATTTTTTTGCTGTTTATCATGAAAACCACCTTTGTTTTTGTTTAAATCTCTGCATTAGAAAAAAATTAGAAGCGTTTAGATTAGGATGTAGCAGACGTTAGAATTAATTTTGGCTTATTTCTGCTTTAAAAAATAAATAGAAAATGCACACATACTGACACACTTGCCCCTTCCTCCCTCTCCTTGTATTAGAGGGYAAGCTACTTGCAAAAGTGAGAGAACACATACTTATCTCTTTAASAGGGAAAAAAACCACTTTCTAGCAAGACTTGCTTGTGTTTCCTCTGCACTAAAACAGAAGCTAGACCTCTTTTTTTGGGAGCAGAACACCACAACACTTCTACATAGTTTAGAACAATCCAGGCCATTTCACCATGGGCATGGCCCAGACAGCTCCATGAAGGATCATGCTGCCRTGGAGCTATGGAGCAGGGATTCCTACCAGCTTTCTTCTGCAGCAAAGCTGGTCAGTTTATCTACRTCCTCAGGACCCCAGGTGACTCTGAAGCTTTGGTAAACTACAAACATCCGTTATTTCCCAAGTCTTTCCCCTTCTCAGGGATTGGGTTTTATTTTTAGTCAGGAAAGAAAATGGAAGGTGGAAGAAGATAATCTCTGTTTTTACAAAGCTGTTCCATTCACTGTGTTTTTGTACAGTGTGCTATTTTCAGGTAGTCTCATGTGCTTCCATTTGGTGCCCTAATTGCTGCACCCAAAAAGCTAAAACAAGGAGAGGAAAACACTTCTGCTTTCTGTACCAAAATAGGCCATGTTGCTACTTTGCACCACCCACTGTTCTGGTGCTGTTATCACATTAACACTTGGAGATCCCAAATGAGGTCAATGCTTTTGTCTGCCAGCCTTTGTGCAGTCAAAAAGATAGTCCTTGCCCCAAAGACCTTAACATATAAATAGATAAGACAGACAAAGGAGGAAGAAAGGAAACATTTTTCTTTGTCAGAGGTAGGAAATAGGAAGATAAAATGGTTTACTGAGGGTCGGGGACACAAAGCTGAGGAAAGAACATGTTCAAATCCATACCCAGAAGAACACCTAGAAAAGGTACCTGTAAGGAATCATTGTGAACTTTGAGACARTTTTCAAGAGCAGCTTTTGGAAGAGTGGTGTCTTGGGAAGGGGATCTAATGAGTTACTTCGGGAGACAGTTGACCAAAGCAGAGTCTAAACACCAAATATCTTATGTTTGGATTCAACCATTGAACCATTTCACACTCAAATGGCTCCAAGAAATGCAAGCAGGGGCTGGGCTACTGAGTAAAGTGGTCAAAAAACTCAGTCTCCAAGGAATGAGGGCAAGAAAAAAGTAAGAGCAATTGGACGCAGGAGGCTGGTTTGGGAGGAAACAGCCTCAATAGATCTGCCTTAGGTATCATCCACAGCCCTAGGACATGAAGAAGACAGATAGAAATCAGTGCTGCTTTCCTACATGCCCCAGAAAGGCCAATGTATTAAGGAGACAGTGGGACCCACCTCAGACAGAGGCAGGAGAACTAAAAGAGCAAGTTCACCATTATATTTTTTTCCCCTTACTCTTTATATACCAGCAGAAAAAGGTAAAGAAGAGAAAATAGTAAACCTGATGGAATAAGCCATCCTTGCAGAGTTTGCTCTTCAGTCCCATTTAGGGGCTGGCATGTACCTTGTCATGGGCCATTCCCCATCCTTTATTCATTTTCTCTTCATGAAGGTTGCCACCGAAAGAGCTTTCTCTTGCAAGCTTTCATCTGCAGCAGAACTAGCAGCAGCTGGTTAATCTGTGATTAACCGTGCCTCGTGTGGTGGCTCTTATCCATGGCTATGATATGCCAGGCAAGTAATGTTAGAAGTCTTATGTTGAAACAGTGTTTGAAAGCATTTAGTTAACCCAGGCTAAGCTCTGCAGTTCCTCTTTTTTCACTCCAAGCACAGATGGCTATAGGAATTTGCAAGTTATTGTTTTTTCTAAAAAAAAAAAAAAAAAAAGAGAGAGAGAAAAAGAAAGAAAAACCCACAACTTTGTCCTCACAGAGATGCTAGTGTTCAGTACGCTGTGGTAGGGATATTTTATGCAAAGTGTAAACTAAACAAGGACGCAAAAGAACCACTCAGTTACATCATTAGCAACTTCCAGTGAACAATGTGGGATTTGAGCCCAGGGTCACTGCTGTCTGTTCTGACCTGACTAAAAAGATTATATTTTTGAGTTAAAGGATGTAAGTGAGTATCCTGGCCCATGGCACCAAAATGAAGACAGCTAGATCCAGGTCATACTGTGGATTCCTCCCTGGCTTGTAACAAAGAGGTGCTGAGATGCTTCAGCCCCTGGGAGAAAACAAAACCAAAGTCATTTCCACAGCAGGCTCGATAGAAACTCCCACCACRTTTGGCTGAGGCAAAAATGACAGTCTCTGCACCCTCATTCTTATCTAGAGAAAGCCCTAGCTGTCACTAACTCTTTCATAATGAAATAATAAAGTCAGTTATGGCCCCCTCTGCAAAGGGGGTGTAAGTTCTTGAGAAAARAAAACTACCACCTGCAACACCCAGTTACAGAAGCTAGCACAGCACCATGAAACCATGGCATAGAGTGGGATCTTCATTTGTCACCACCTTCCAAGAGTCTGTGTTTTCCATAATCCACTGACCCTTTCCAGCCTTACGACTCATACAGAGTCAACTTCTTTGCCTTTCCTCCTAAGCTTCCCTCCAAAAAACCAACGAGTTCTCCTCCAGCTATTTGTTTGAACACAGTCCTCCCTATTAAAGGACAAGCACAGAGTATTACTTTAACTACTGCAGCCTTCCAGAGCCCTTCCTGATGTTTAAAGAAAGCTTGAATTACTGATGGATGGGACATTCCTGTTCACAGTTGTCTTTGCTGCCAGTTGTGGCTGTTATCCTGCCAGTTTCAACAGCCTCTGTGGGTTAGTGCTTAACCCTTCCAGGGACATTCCAGAGCTACAGGGATCCTCCACCTTTCCAGGGGGAAGGATCCTTCCCAACAGGCATGGCACCAGACCTGACCAAGGCTGAGAAACTAGAGACTTGTAGAAAAGACAAACATACACTTAGCCAAGACCAGAAATAAAACATGCCTAAACAGGACAAAACAGAAAACAATATGTTGTCTGTCATCTATTTGTCCATTTTTAACCAATTCTTGGGACACTTCGTTGATTTTTCTCCCCTTCTTACATCTACTCTCTCCTCAATGCTTTCCACAAACAATAATGTCTTCCAGCTCCTCTTTCTCACATTTTCCCCCCAAACCTTCATGGCCTGACAAACRGGGCCAGAAACAAAAGCCCTTTCTAATTGGAATGTTCATGGAGATAGTTCATCTCACAAGAATAACACAGACACCAGGGGAGCGGTGGATGCCCCGGAGGCCTTTTCTGCCTGGAAATCCACACCTATCCTTTGTCACAGCTGGATCGCCCAGACCTGGAATCTAATCCCAGGAGGACTGGGGAGGATGGTTATTTTATCTTCAGAGAAAGGCAAACAGGATGGGCACTCATCGATCTTGAGAAAGAAACATTAGCCAAGTCAAACACATGCTGGGGTCTGAAGCAACAGGATGTCCATGATGTAATGCCTGGATTCACCTTGCCATCTCCTTTTACACCAAGGATGTACTTGGAGAGAATATGAGATGTGAGCACAGAACAGAAAAAAAAAATGCAGAGAGCTTTGGCAAAACCTGTTCTGAATCAGYGTTATTCCCCAAAAATCAAAACATCAGATTGCTAGACTCAGGAGCCTACAACAAATCTGGGATGTCCAACTGCTCAAAATCCCAACCTGTATCATGTGTGTTACCTTCTACTATCTTGAATTACCCACGAGAACACCCTCGCTAGGCCCACTGTACAAGAGCTGTTCTGTGGTAGTGCCCCCAAGAGCATGGGGGTCCCCCTGGGAGAAGAGCACATACCTCTCCAACCGCAGCCAGCTGTGGCTCAGCATGAGTTGAGGCAAAAACAACTTGGCAGAAGCAGCAAACAACAGGAGACTGACATTTCTGTTTCCCCTCATCCCCCAAAACAACCCCTGAGGAAAGTGACATGTGATTTTGTGCAAGGAGTCCAACAGAGAAGCTCCTGCTGGGAAAACTACCTTTATCCAAGGCTAGGAAACCATATTTTTAGTCATTGGCTCAGATCCTCTTGCTTATGGCCAAAGAGCACATGGGGGGCAAGCCAGAGAAATGGTTGTCACCATCCTTGTGCTGTCCCTTTCTGGAGCCAGTTCACAGTCATGCCAGATAAGCGCGTTAAGTCAGAGCAGCAGCAGGACACCACTGAGACAGTGGGAAGTAAACAGCTTCAGGTCCAGGCAAAAGATCCTCTATCCAGAGCACAGAAGTTACCTCACCCTTGAAATCATTCTTTAGTCAAGGACAGCACAAAACGATCCTTCAGCTCTGCCGTCCGCCTCCAGATCTTCTATCTCATAACACATCGTGACCAGTCCGCTTGGGATGAGGAAGATGCTGTGATTGTAACCACCAACTTGGATACTTATATAAATACTAATGGAGAATCTATTACAGTGGCCTGAATCAAGTCTTAACACTGAGAAAGGTCTACACCATCTCTAATACAAAACCAGTTGCCTTAAACAACATGAATCGGCAGACCCATTACTCTTTTTCAAAGACTAGCTGCCAAGCAGCAAATTAAGAAAACTCCTGTGAATGCAGTCAAAAGAAAGGTCTAGAAAGCCTAAGCCATGCCAGCACCCTGGCATGAATTTCAGCATTTTGAAGTCTCCGGTACTTCCCAGCTCTAACTGGCACAGATGCTACCAGCAGGAACTGTGGTCCTTCTCCCCACAGCCAGTTTCTCTCGTCAGAGAAAGGGGAACAACAGAAACATAATTAAAAAACATTGGGGAGAACTTAATGGAAAGCCTGCAAATTGGGCGGTGACTTTGTTAGAGCCGAAAGTCAAAGTTCTGTTTGATCTATGCTCATTTACCAGAACTAATTCAGAGAACTAACTACTGGCATGGACCTCAAAAGTTTATTTCCTTGCCAGTATTCCCATGCTTGTATTACCTCCTTTAACAATAACACTATAAGATTAGACCTTCATTAATGCTAAATACCACATTAATTCATAAAGACAGCAAACAGACCTAATATGACCATCCAGGCACTGATTAAAACAAATGCCCAAGAGAACGCTGTAATAAAGATTCAACACTTTGGAAGTCTTTGCCATTAGAGACCTGTCGTTTTCTAATGATTTGCCTCATTAAGCTAAAGCACTGCAGACCTGCCGTCCCCACTCAGACACTCCAGACCACTTGAAGCAGTTGCAAGTGGGAGGCAGAAYGTATCCCACCGTGCTTCCCTTTTGCCAGCCTACCTCCTGTGTTTAGTTAAAAACTTATAACAATTATTTCTAATGTCAAACCCCAATATTTTTCAGCTGATAAGAAGATCGTGCATTTCCAATGGGAAAAAAGTGTTTTGTTTTGTTTTGGTTTTTTATATGAGGTGCTCAAAGGAGTTTCTGCTGGAAGAACACAATAAATAAGGGGGGATGYCTTCCCTCACTCACTCAGTCCAACCCTTCCTGAAGAAATTTACTTCCTTAGGAAGTTTTACTTTTTTTCACCAAGTATTGGGTTTTAGTCAAAACTTTTAGCTATTTTGGCTGAAATGGCATGTGATTACCTTCAAGGTTTTTAATAGTTTAAGTTCACTCTTTTGGGAAAAAAAAAATGTTCAAGAAACTTCCCTAAATGGGAACCTTTGTTAGAGGCAACCATTCAAATTTTGGAGGAACTTATGTCTAATTAAGAATTAGTTCTTAAGCAGCACCCTATTCCYGTCCATATTTAACTTCCCAATATTTATTTACACTCTGTACACCAGTCCCTAGCAAGAAATTTGAGTCTGTCCCAGCCTCCGAGATGTTATCGGCCCTTTCTTGGACATGGTATCAGACATTTGTGAGTGTAAGGTTTGAATTAGCAAACATTTGAGGGTCAAAGCCTTTCAAGTGCGGGAGTTATCAAAGGGCTCTGTTCAAGATCACCTCCTTTTAGATTTGCACTGTCGTAGCCCAACGCAACAATTGTGCAAGTTTTTACTGAAAAAGGAAAGTATTTCTAAGCATTTATCCAAAAAAGTGTTACTTAAAGCGCTGAAAAATAAATGATTTATGGAAGTTTCTCTCCCCTCTCTTTTTTTAAAAGAAAAAAACAGACCTTGTTTTCTCTTTGGAGATTTCTCCTTGGATTTTCTACAGAAAGTAAATAATTGACATAAAAGATTCCTACTACAGAGACACCCCATAGTGATTTTCCATTTCTGACCAGCTCTAGAAAACCTAGCTATCAAAAGAAAACCTGTTTTAAACAAGAGCCCTGGCCCACCTCTGCACCCCAGAGCTTCCAAAGCCCGTTGCTCTGCGGGCTGAGCGAGCAATCACATGAGTCTGGCTTGGGTTAGCACAGTGGGGAGGGAAAAAGTCGTTCCTTTAGTACTTCTGTTTTCTTGTAACCTGCTAAGAGAGACCTGAAATCAACCTACTGATCCAACAGCAGCCAACCTTACCCTTTATTCACATGCCACGGTGGAGCCGGCCCAAGTGTAGCACCAGAGAGAAAGAGCCGGGAGTCATTCTTTGTGTTTATTTTCTCTTGATCTGTGAAGGATGCTGCCAAGCAGAATCGCTTACCTCATGGGCACACAGCAGCGCCATTGTGAAGCAGGCTCGGGGCAGGGTGGGAAGAGGCCGGGGTTTGATGTTCAGGAGTTCTCAGGTTTTCCCTGGGGTGAAAGAGGCTGGATTAGGTTCCCAGCTATAGAAAGAAAGAAACAAAGAGGAGAAAAAGAAAAAAGAGAGAGAGAGAGAGGGAGGGAGGGAGAGAAAACGATGGAGCAATATAGCTGTGTGCCCCCAAAACATCATTCCTGGCCTCTTTCTGAACTCCGTGGCTTTGGAAGGGTGTTTAATACCAAAAGCATTGGAGACATTTCTTCCAAAGCAGCCCATTTCCACCTAAAAATCAGATGTCCCTTTGCATACCATTGTATACAATCAGGGCCTGTTGGACATAGGGTGCTGCTGTACGCTTCGGACACTCTTATCCTCGCATAGCCCACCATGCTGGCCTCTTCCCCTTGACAGCCTCAAGGAGGACACCTCGGGCAGCTGAGCAAAGGGAATGGCCTATCCATGATCCCCACCTCTCTGTAGTCCAAATTATTMTTTCTGAACTAGTGAGCACTCACACCTCAGACCCCACACAACTGGCATACAAGGATAACTCACACACACACATAAATAGTCTATGCTCCTTTGGTGCTCCCCTCAACTATCATCCACTGTCCCTTTTGTGAGGAGCAAGGGCAGAAGAAGTCACCAGCAGCCATTAAAGGAGATACATAGGTGYATACTGCCATTAATCCTTGCCCAGAATGCTCAGTCACTCATACAAGCCCTCAACCTCCCAAAGAGGGTGAGCTCCCATGCAAACCTAGCTCTCCCCTAAAACACACAACCGTTTCCCTCTCCTCATCAAAAAAAAAACCAAACCAAAAAGCTCTCCCCTAAAACACACAACCGTTTCCCTCTCCTCATCAAAAAAAAAAAAAAAAAACCCAAAAAAAACCAAACCACCACCAAAATCAAACCAAACATCTTCACCTTTCCTCCTACCTCCTCCAAGACTATCCCTCCCCAAGTGGGCCTAATCCCTCTTTTTGTAGGGCCAGGGCTCCTCCACCCACCGGATCCTTTAACCAGGAATGGTTACTCACTGCTGGTTGCCTTGCTCCTGTCAGTACAGCTGCCATGGTTCCCCTCTGACAATGGCCCGAAGTACACTTACTTGGTTTGAAAATGAAAGACGGGCTATKGAAGGGCTGTGGAGGTTTCCRAAGTCAGCCCCAGCATAGAAYCGTAGAACCRTAGAACAGTTAAGGTTGGAAGGGAACTCTAGAGATCATCCAGTCCARCCCYCTGCTCAAGCAGGGACACCCAGARCACGGGGCACAGGGTGGCATCAGAGACATGCTCATACTGATGTATATCCACCTAACCCTACCGTGTCATAGTGGCTCCTTAGTGACCCGCATTGCTCYTCTCCCTCAAATGACACAGGCACCAGGCAGGAGCCCTGCAGGAGGTGATAGCTTCCTGATGTCTTCATTTCACACTTGGATTTCGTTTTTTATAGTTGTTGTAGAGGTGAAAAGTGCTCTGGAGCCTGTGCGMATAAGAGTCACCCTGACTGCAGCCTGGCTGGGCAGGGCTCTGCATAGGAGCAGAGCATGGGGGAACACACCTGAGGGCATTTCTTGTCCAGCAGTGATTTTTCCAGCATCAGGACAATATGCCTCCATTTGCATCCTCTAACGGTGAAATGCTCATTTTACATCCACAGTGGAAAGTGGACACAACACCATAACATGGTCATTAGAAAGCTGCAGACCGGGGTTACCCCACACGTGTYTTTGCAGCGTAGGGGCACCGGCCAGCTCCACCCAAGGCTGATAGACACCCATCCTACAGCAGCAGGGAGCTCCTCATGKGGGAAGGTCTTTTTCTATACTTACAGCACCAAAAAGCATGAGGAGCAGAGTGGTCCCTTTCCAAGCAGCTACTGCAAAGGAAGGCAGCAGATACAAGAAATTGAGGAGGAGAGGGATGAGCCACCAACCCTGACCCAGGCAAGGACCTTGGAAGTCCCAGAGCTGCCACTTTTCTCTGCTCTGCTTTTTGATCCCCCCTGGTCCTCTGTCCTGCTCTACAGCTGACCTGCCTGTCCTCCCCTTTTTGCTTCCCTTCCCCTTTTGCCTCTAAAAAAAGTGAAGAAACAGAAATAAAAAAGACAGAATGATTAAAATCAAAACTGGGGGGAAACCTGAGGTCAATATTCCTTTTTTTTCAGTGTTATTGTTGCTAAAAGGCTTAAGTTGTTGTTTAGTCGTTTTTTTTCCTCTCTGAAAATTATTTTTTCGATTATCTCTGCCAAAGTTTGTTGTAGGAACCAAGGCTAGGGCTGGTCAAAAACATATATATGTATATGGTTTTTTAATCTCCATTGAATCTCTATTATCAGAAACAATCATCATTCTCATTGCCCAAAGTGCAAATATTTCCTAAATAGCTAAACTCACCTCCCGCTCCAAGACAGAGGAAACCTGGTAGATTTTAGCTGGTTGTTTTATTATGGCCAGAAGAAATGGGAGAGCAGGAGGGCCCCRGGAAGGATGTTTTCATCACAGCCTCGTGGACGAGGATGTGAACAGGACTTGGTTAGAGGCTCGGTGGCTTTCCCCATTGCTCAGCTCTTGAGTGCAGCGAATGCCCTAATCTAGAGTGCTGGGGTATTTGAAATCTCAATTATTTATGTGTTCATGCTGTGGGTTAATGCTGACTGACACTAAAACACTGCCTAGATTTAGCTTCATAAAATTTTTATCCCCGCGATGAACTGCAAGTCTTTCTCCAATTTCACTTAAAGGAAACGGAGTATCGCGGAGCCTGCTGAGGAATTCATGAGCAACTAGCTGCAACCTCGCTTCTTCTCCCCGCCAAATCCTGGGACTTGATCACCATGGCAACATATCATAATTTTAATTCCTTCCTTGGTTGCTGCTGCACAGAGACAAATACATCTGCTTGCTTTGCTATTAGCCCGCGGTCGCCTTTGCAGTGGGCATGAGGGGCACGAACCCTGCTCCTCGTGACTCGCAAAGGGTGCAGGAAYGGGTGCTGGGCCTGCTGGTGGGAAAAGCAGCTGCCCCTGGGTGAGACAGTCCATGCAATCCCATCCATTCGGTGCTCTGGAGGCTTCAGGTGTAACAAACACCCAGACGCAGACCAGCTCGGGGGCATCTCTGGGAAGTTCTGCAGCCTCTGTGGGGTTTCACATCTAATCACAAAAATCAAASGTAGTTTCCACCATTGCAAAGTTCACAAGAGAGTGGGAGAGGGATGAGGGGCTTTGCTAAGATGCAGCTTCTTCGGTGCTCATGTGTCCTCTTTTCGAGATTTCTCTTGCTATGGAGTAAGGGCAAAATAACCTCAGAGATTACTACACACTAAGTCACTGTACACAGAATGTGCCAAAGCACAGACACTGGAGATGCCTGTTGGATTTCATCCACTGCACCTGCACAGATGCAACGTCATCACTGAGAAYGGCCAAAACTCACTTCCCTGCAGCTTGTGGCTCGACTCTCTGACCGTTGTCACTGGGATCTGAAACAGGACCTCAGTCTGGCGGCGTSGCCCTCAGACTGACGGTCCAAAGCACATAAATCGAATGAATCATTTGAGGCTGAAGATGCTCACGCAGACCCCGCTGGGGAGTTGGAGACACCTGCACCTTTCTCTGTGTGCTCAGGGCATCCACCWGCGAGCCACAACACAGCCAGCGATGGAGAGAGTTGCTCCTCTTCATGGGCACAGGGCCACTAAAAGGTGGAGGCACGTGGAACCCTTCCACCCTCTGCCCCTCCAAGAGATCCATCCCTGGGCTGAGCTTGCAATATATTTTTCTATACTTTTTTCTTTCTGTTCTCCTAGGAGGGAGCTGGAGTCTCTGCAAAAGATGTTTTCATTTGAATTAGGCTTCCTATTGCAGAAAATCTACTTGCACAATAGAAAATCTACTTCCTATTAGGCTTCCTATTGCAGAAAAATCTGCAATTCTAGGATTTCAGTTCCTCGTTTTTGTTCAAATGTAAACGTGAGCAAATCAATGCACTTTGTGCATGGAAATGATAAATAAAAATTTCTAATTCTTACGTTAAAAGTAGCTCTGTAATGAACGAAACGTGCAAACACACACATTAAGGAATGTGCATGTAAACTCTTCGACTACAACCGTTACGAAGCATTCTGGTATTATCAAAATTCTAGGCATTGGTGTATTTTTCTTCTCCTCGTACTCCCCCAATTTTGTCAATGTCTCGTGGAAGTTTCCARCATAGACAAGAAAATTTGTTCAATAGTAACTGATTTGGGACAAAACAGCCAGCAGTAGAGACATGTCTGAACGTGAGCTCTTGGTCTCTATAGTGCTGATCACTTGTAGGTATACTAATGTAGAGGACAGTGTAGAGCTTTGACCTGCCCTCTCAACTCTTTTCTTGCAATATTATTTATTTAGATATATAGATTGCATGCATACCCAACTATGTGGCACACATTTGGAAAGGCACAACTAATTTAAGCACGTAAAAGATAAGATTCACTTTTAAACACAGAACTGAATACTGAAAAGAACAGACTGAAATCTTAGTAGTCTGTATGTAGATAGAAATCAGTGTTTTCCTCCACCTCTAAAAACACAGCCCTTCCTCTGGCTGAAGGGTTAAAAATCCTGAACAGAAATCACAGTGTGTTCCGTCTTTCTCTGAGCTATTTTATTTCGTTGCCCTTTCATTATTGTTTTCCTTCATCTGAAATAAAAGTAATCTAAGTAATTATAATCATAAAATGAATGTGAGCAAAATGGGCACTGCGGGGTTTATAAAATACAGATTTGCCCTTTCTGGGAAATATGTTCTCTTCTGTGTTTAAGCCTTTCAAGCTCTGCCCAGCTCCTAAGGTGGCAGATACCCCACAAGGCTTGCAAGGCACCAAACAGGAAATCAATTAAATACCTACTCCTCTTCATGAGCACAATTTAGCACATGCAGAAGAGATAAATGAGTGCTTAACMTGGAAGTGTGCTGTAAGCACTGCCTTAACAGGGATGTTTTCCCGCATCAGAAGACAGAAGCACAAATGTCATCAGGGAGAAATTAATAGAAGTCTAACGTGCTCATTCAGCAGCCTGAGGCTCCTATGGCAATGTCTTCACACAGGACAAATGCCACAGCTCAGCTGAACTCAGTCAAACATCACTGGTTGGCACCAGGTTGACCTGCATTAGGTAATCCCAACTGAACCACCAATCTGTTCGCTCGTCAACAAAGAACCCCATTTGGTTTGGGGGTTGCTTTCTTCTCTAAACTCCTTTCTGAAAATGACCCAAGAAAAACCTTCCTTGAAGTGAGCTAAGCACTCACTGGCAAAATTTCACTGATGTGAAAACAAGGAATCTTTCTTTAAGTCCAACGTGTCCAAGTTGCTCCAGACTGGTCAAGACCTCTTTTCTTTTTTGTCATTCATTATGGCAGAAAATAAACTATCCTTAAAAATTTATTATTATTATTATTAATTATGTGAATATATTATTCAATATATAAATAATAATTATATTGATATAATTATTATTAATAAATTATTAAGATTATTTTTGAATCAATAATAACTGTTCATTTAAGTCAGACAGGAAGGGGGAAATCCACTTTGACTGAGAAGAGGACAACCATCAAGTTGGGGGATGAAGCGTGCTGTGATCTCAATCAGACAATAACTTTTAGTTCCAAATTAACAGAAATCCCTAAGAGAATGACAATTCTGAGAGTTGTGTTTATTACTTAAAACAAAAACAAAACAAAAAAAAAAAAGCCATCCTACTCTCTGAAATTGGAGGCAAATTGTTCACAACCAGTCTCTACACTGATCTACGTTTCTTTTTTCAGGGATCATTTTGTGTGTTAGCATTGGGGTTTGAATGACACGTGAGGTGGCAGTGCCTGCACRTCGGGTACCCCAAATCCTGCTCAGATCCTTCCCTTGAAACTGACTCCAGTAAATCCCAAGTAATTCACTTTGGGTGTATGGACCCAGCCAAGTGCAGCATTCCTGAGTCTTCTGCAGCAGGTGGATGGGTCTTTGCTAAAAAGGTCATTTTTTTCTCCACAAATCAACCCAATTTCAAACAAAGTTCAATATCAACCCCCAGAAAGTGTGGGCTACCAGCAAGCTCAGGTAGAAAGCCCAGGCCCAGATCTGCAACATGAAGGGCTGGGTTTTTTTTTCTAAATGTGCTGATTTTTTGGCAATGTGACAGCAAAGTTAATCAGAGCTTTCATTTCTCTAACCAGCTTTAAAGGATTTGTAATATTATACTCATATTCTGGAGAGCAGAAGGAAATTGTTTGACTGATTTGGAGTCTGTTATTTATTGTGCATTAGGAACACAATTGCTTAATACAGTCAACAGCAGGATATTTTATCCGTGTTTCAGGGAGGTGGGGTTGGAAACCCACTAGCCAGTCCTACCACGTGATGCAAACCTACTCTGATCTCAGAAGCCACCTCCAGAATACTAAAGAGCTGGGACATAATGGCTTTTAAAGAATATAGTTTCCAATTAGGTCATTGGTTTCAAACACAGGGTGTACTAAATTAGTAACATTTGGTGGTAAATTTCTTTGAAGTTCTCATTAATCTTGGTCTTGGATTTGAACTTTTCTTGGCCATGTTCCTTATAGAATTTGAATCCTGGTTATGTCAAAACAACTGATTAGCCCCACAGTTTGAAGGCAGGGGGGATTAGGTAGGGCGGGTGTTAGATTTCATGAAAGGCCTATTTACCTAGTCRTTTAGCATGACCAAATGGGAGGGCAGCCAACAGGGGCGACGTGTTGGAAGAATTCCAGCGTTCCTGGCTCATTAGAGATCTCCGCAGCAAAGGGTAGTGTGATAACAGCCACTGTTCGGATGGAGCTGCCTACTGAATCCAGACAAGGACTGAGGACATCAACTATGGGGGCTSTTGTGCAGAATCAATCTGCTTGCCCACTTCTTCAGCTCTTGCAAAATCAGTAGAAAAGAAGAAGTCTGTTCAAAGAGTGTCTTCAGGTAGTGTCAGTTCTTCTTCATGTATGGCCCAAGGCAAAGTTCAATAACACACATACACAAAATAAGAATTAAAACACACACACACACAGATTCAAAACAAGTCTCTGAACAGATCAGAATTGCCCAAATCAAGAACCACTAACTCACCAGGATGTTCTGACCTGGGCCCTGCCAAAAGAAGCAGTAAGTTTAATTCACAGACAAATGAATCGTAGCACAGTCACACTGGTGGCAGAGGAGAAAGGCACGTGGTGAGTGAGGACAGCAGTGAAGCCTGGGATGTTCTCAACAAAACACGTGACCGTGAATTAAACCCAAGGCACTAACATTCATGGTGTGCATCTCCTTCCTGTGGGCTCCGAGTAATSAAAGAACAAACACACCAGGAGGTTCTCTGGAGACCACAGCCCACGGAGACCACTGCAGATGACCTGGCAGGCAGAAGACTCAAATGTTGGGTGCAGAAAAGCGCTCTGTTTCACTGAAATGTCCAGCAAGCAAGAGATGATTGAGAGACAAGCTGCTGTCGGTCCCCAGGGGACATCTGATCTCAAGCCAAGTTGGATTGCCAGCCACGGAGGGTGCAAGGCCAGCGTTATTTACAGGTCAGGGGAATGCATGCAGGCTTGGCAATGCTTCAAAGCCCACGTTGTCTCTTTCAGTTACCCCTTATTTCCACGGAAGTAGAGTGGACATGAGCTGCCTTTCCAGGTGGTAAAGCTCCGGGAGAGAGACACCAGGCTGCCTTCACACAGCTCAGCTGCTCACCACGACATCCCACGAACAACACGTCCCCTACTTGTGCTGCAAGGCGCTTATGGTGCTAGAAATGATTGCTTTGTGACTTAAATACATTAGGAAATTGCGACTGGTGCAGCAGGGAGTGTTATGCTTGCTCAGGAGCTTTGATCACATACGTAGAGAGCTCAGTGAGCAAGGAGRTTTGCTTTGGGGTCATTAAGATGCTGTTGCATTTGTCCTGTGAAACATTAAAAGAGGTTGGACCTACTTATCTCTCAGCCATGGGGAGACACATCGTGGCAGGTAATCCAGTGGGAACAGGGGGTGTTCAGGCTCTGCAGCTCTCATCTTTGTGCTTAACCTCCCAGACACGCTTACTTAACCCTCAGCAACAAGGTGCTGGTGCCCACAGGTCTCCGGTCACTCACAATTACGACTGTGATTTTAATAATCAAAACAGGCAAAAGTTGGAGCAACCACAATGATATCACCACAGTACATAATAAGTGAAACAACTTTTTCTTTAGAGGTAAAAACAAAATCTTAGCATCATGCTTTCATTTGAGAAAACGATCAACTTGCATCTTATTTCATACAAATTTCTTCCTTCCATCTCTAGACAATATAGCTATCTAAAACACTATCAGTGCCCAGAAAATCTTCTTTTACCCAGAAACATAGTAACTATGCTCTCATGAG
Organism: Eudromia elegans; assembly: GCA_003342815.1. NCBI lineage: Eukaryota > Metazoa > Chordata > Aves > Tinamiformes > Tinamidae > Eudromia > Eudromia elegans. Next base: position 391,168 of record PTEX01000174.1, read on the forward strand.
CCCTTATGCACACACTCAACTTCCAGCATGGATRCAGCCTCATTGACTGCAACAGGAACTCTTAATGTAAATAACATCCATTCATGCACAGAGGTGTTTGTAGGATTATAGCCACACARTTAATACAGAACTCATTTTTAATTAGCCAATACTGGAAAAAGTAGTGGTGAWATCTTATAGCTGGGGAGGGAGAAATCACAAGTCTGATGCACCAYGTGCTACTTCCCACAAGTTGGTCATCCAAGGGTAGCACTTGAGAAATCCCTCCTATAAAACTGGGGCTACAGAGAACCCAGTTGGCTGCATTTACACAGAGCCATGGAAAACAGACTCTTTTCAGCAATACATTTTGGCTCAGAACCATTTCTTCCACAGCTAGAAACTTGCTAACATCACTCATAAAATAAMGTTAAACATGGAAAAAATAACAAAGGGAGGAGAAATAGTGTTTAAGAGCCATTCTGGAAGGACTGTTACRAAGAAGCGTGTCTTTGTATGTTGTTTTATAAAAATTACACAAGCAGAGAGAGAAGACCAGTCTGTTGTAACACTAGTTATTGTACCTTCTTTCAAAAGGTGAGGGAGTGGAAGTAAACTATAGTTGAAGGGTTGGTGGTGCAAAGGCTTAATTCATTCGCCTGCTGGCTTTGGGATCTTAYTTCAGGACCATTTATGAAGTTATGAAGGGGAGTCGTTCCATTTCAMTTGTTCTCCTCTCACTAGTAAAATCTGTCCTCAAAACAGAATCCTCAAGGCTTCCTGGCACTGCCCACCTCGACCRCAGCCCCTGAGTCCTTCCTTTGCCTGCCCTGTTGAATCATCAGCAGGTCCTAAAGACCTTGAAGCTCTGCCTGGTATTCTGAAGGACAGGCTAATAGTAGTTTGAAAGCTGGATRTTATCTCTGTGCCCTGGGGGAAGAGGGAAGAAGGAGGTGGTGGCTTTTCATGGTGTGGACCCCAAGGCCTCCCAGACTGATGGACACGGCTCATGCTTTCACCAAGAGCCTAGTCATAGAGGGAGCAGACCTTGAATTAGTGTGGTCTGCCAAGGGAGGGAAGTTCTGTTTTTCCAGGAGAAAGCATTTCCTCTGGTTCACATCCAATTAAAAATCTACAACAGCTTCTCATCTGGCRTATCGCGAAACCACTATTTCAGCACGATTTACAGCCTTTTGGGGAAGGGAGGACTTGGTTATTTAGTAACTTCTCTGCTCGCCCTTAGGAAGGTCGGATCCTTTTGTTCCCTGCCAGAACAGTGGAAGTCGTAAACTACAGGAGGGAGAACGTGTTGGGAGTTTGTACTCGCAGCTCCGTGCACCTGGAGGACCCTGGRAGCAGCCGTGCCGCGCGGGAAGGTCGTGCCTGGAGAAGCAGAGTCAAGCGGGACCGGTGCATCCGAGCACGGGACGTGGCAGCAGGGCTGGAGGGCTGCTTACGTGCCGAGTACTGTAACACAAAGCACRCGGATTAGATGCATTTTACTGAGATTTAGATGAAATCTCCCACTTAAGGATTCAGCGGATGCCGGGAGGGGCTGATCCCCATTCATTTCCCTGCTCACTAGCCCTTTTCTCCCCCCTGTTAGGAGGTGGGAGGTAGCGAAGCCAGCGCAGCTTTTCTTCCCCAGTGCTGCTGGTGCCTCTAAAGCACAGCGTGGTGCCCGGTTTTGCTGTCAGGCCGTGCTGGCAGCAGCTCCCTCAGCCTGCATTGCAGTGCAAGCTCATGTGGACTTACAGCAGAACACGTAACTCAAAAATAAGAGAGCGACGAGAAAAAAATTGCTGTGGAGCCCCCGGAAGATCATTCTTTTGATAGACTTTTAAAATAACTGTCATTTTTAAGGCTAGGGGGAAAGGCAGCCCTTTATTCTGTCCTACTTTATGTCCAACATTTCATGTAGATTTAGTTGTTAGTRTTTTCAGACACCTCAGGCGGGCTCACAGATGACAGATACAGCCCCATGCATCCAAGAAGCCAACTAAACAAGCAGAATATTGTGCACTATTGTTACATTTTCCCATGAACTTCATTGAATTTCTTGACCCAGGGTTTGGACAGTAACGTTTAAAAGAAAAAAGTCTCAGAGCTTCGAAAAACCTCTAGTGAGAGAAGGAAACACCTTCCATTGTTGATACACATTTGTTAGCATTTCATTCCGCAAGAAATCAATAATTCCCTRACTGTTTCTGCCAAAAGCACAAAAGGAGACTGGTCCACGCACTGCAGCCTACCAAAAGTTTTTATCACCACAGTGAGGTATAAAACAAACAGCTTCTCTCCGCTTCCCCTATCTGTTATGAACAATATTTGTCCAAGAAGAGCTGACTCTTTATCTCCAGGAAGCTTGCAGAGAGAAGATAGCAGATGCACAGAGTCAAGAAAAGCATTTTGAACAGTCCAGGAAAAGAGGCCAAGCAGTAGTTCCCAACACCATCTTCATCTCGGCCTTGCTCAGCTTAGCCTGATAATCACCGTCTTATTRTGCAGTCCTAGCATTTCTCTGCAGTTTAAACAAGACGTTGGTGACGGTGCAAGATCTTCAAGGTCACTTTCTGGAGAGCTGCCTTTAGCCCTGTGGTCTGCAGCTATTTAAGAATAGAAATGACAATTTCACTCAAGCAAATTACATCCTGGAAGGATAATACAGTCCAGCACATACAATGGAMATGATCAGATGGTGTTTCTCCGCTTGGAATACATTAGTTTCCGTGTGCATAAAGCAGTGTTCTGGTATCCATATGCATTTCATCGTAGCCCCCAACAGAAAAGTGTGTCCCKCTTTTGTTTATCTACAGGTGCATGGATTTATAATTCTAATTTATTTTTTAAAAAATAAATAAATCTTGCTCTTCTGTCTGGATGCACCAGACTGTTTAGAGTGTTTTTCCTTGGGTATTTCTCACCTTGCAGAAAGAATTGCTCTGTGCCACACGTAGGCAGGTATTACATTCTGCGCATGAAAAAGCTCCTTTAACCTATCTAGCAAGTTCCATTATTTCTGTTTCCCTGCCCTTATCCAAAGAGAATCATTTCTCTGCAGCAACTACCTCCCTGTTGCTTTAGTCAGTAATTGCCTGGGGCATCACGGCAATTCCTGCGGCAAATAACTTGTGTCCCAAAGGCCAGGCTCTGACAACACTGAAGGAGCAGACCCTTTTCAGAAGGAGTTGGATTTATTCATTCTGATTTTACTGATGTTGGCAAATGCCACGTGCTGGGTCTTCATCAAGGTGTCAAGAAGGAGTCTTTCTCTTCTGGGAGACAAACTGGGATTGGGGAAAGGGAGCGCTTTGGGCAATGCATCTGCCAGCCAGCTCCAAAGCTTGGAGAAGAAGCTGGTCTTGTCTATAGTGAAGAGGGTGGGTAGAGATGGACATCCATGAGCCCACCGGATCAAGRTACCAAATCATTGCCAGGGAAAATGAGAGACGATAACGTTAAAATATACTCCTCTTTCACCCCAGATTTTGTCATCTGCCATTAATTTGGGGGGCCATTAATTTCCCATGGGCCAATTCTCGATGCCTTTCCCCATTTCATAATGATCCCACACAGACTGATTTTAATACTATCACTGTTGAATGAGGGTTCTGCTGCTGACTTGAGCTGAGCGGAACTGGTATCTGCTGATCAAAAACAGGAATTCAGAAGGACCTGCTTTGAGTGTTAACACAGGGGTTGCTGGGTTTATTAACAGTCTGCTTCACAAAAATGATCTGACAGCGTGCCGCTCTGTCAATATAATTTCACTCCTGCTGTCTGGAAACGTAAAGGTTGCACGGTACTGCTGCTCGCGGAGATTTGCCCGGGTAATTTGGAGCTTGTTCCCTCGGGGCTGGGCAGCAGGCAGTGGTGGCAGACCGGGCTAGCCAAAAACCAGCCCAAAAAGCAGGGTGGGCACCAAGCATTGGGCACCAAGCGTTGCATGAGCACAACCAGGTGATCGGGGATGATGGCGCTGGCTGCAGAGAAACCCCTTCACAGGTAGCTGAGGTGCATATAGATCCTTAGGGCTTGCATTTATTAACACRGTAGTTTGTTGTTTAAGCTGAGGGGAATGATCTAAATAAGGTTGCAAATAGGAGGGTTTTTTTTCTTACCAAAATGACAGCTGTAATATGCTAAGTGTATTCCTTCTAGCTACAGCGCACATGCAAAGAATTTCTGAGCAAAGTAACACCACATACCTGCATATTTCTTGACTTGCAAAAGAAAATCCAAAGAACCAGAGACCAACATGAGGTGCAGACCCTCACATCAGAGCTAGTTATCGTTAAGTGGTTCTTGCACTTCTCACCTCTGCAAGCACTGGATGTAGAGGAATCACTTGTCCTTGTGTTCATCAGAGGCATTCCTCTGTGAGGGACACAGCACCTAATTCTGAGGTGGCAGAAGGAGTTCAGCCGTGCTCTTGTGGCTACGGTGGTCAGGACGACAACAGTGGTGCTGGGACTTCTTCCCAAAGCAATGACAGGAAGGATGAAACAACCTCCCCGGCTTTCAACACGGAGCCTGTTTCATTTTCCAGAAAGCGTCCTCACATCAGGAAGCCTCACAGCTGCTCCATCCAGAAACCATAGCCAGCTAACCTCTAGAACATCCTCGGGAACACCAAAGATGCTATGGAGTTAAGGCAGGAAGCTGGGCTTTGAAGATCTGGTCTGTGCTGACTCACTTGGAGACGTCATTGCCCAGCTGCTGGTGGAGCTGGGCCGCTGGGACCACCGTTTCCCCAGTACWGCTTTGGGGCAGAGCCACCTCTTCYRCAGCACGTGTCGCGTGCAGGGCCATGTCTCCCTCTGCTGACACTGTCTCTTGAGCCTGCAATTGTCACTGAGCTRAGAGAGCTGTTTCCTTTAGGAGAAACAACAGACACATGAATTTGAGGTGCAGAGAGCTTGACTTCAGCCTCCAAGGAGACAAGGTCCAGAAATGTAAGTCTAAGTTGCACCATAGGCTGACCATGGTCTGATTGAAGTGTAGCATTGGTGCACCTCATGCAGACTCAAGGCCCCAGTAAAGCACTGTACTTTGCACCCGGTTAGGTGAGGAGGAGGATTCTGCAGCTAGCACGCACTACGTGCCATAACGCAGCTATAGAATTTTTGAAAAATTTCATGGAACTCCACGCACTGGGAAATAATCAAGGCCATGTGTTTGTAATGAGAAGATCAACTTGATATCCCTGTTTGCTTGTCAGAGTGGCCACAAATTCAAACGAAGTCTTCAAGTCTGCCAAGATCTTTTGATCAGCCACACTACATCAGAAGATCCCCCTCTGGTAGGGTAAGCCGGAACAATGGCGCCGTTTAATTAAGTTTGAAATTAAGTCCCTCTTCATAGTCCCGTCTGATCTTTCCTTGAAGTGAAGCCCATAGAGAAACGGTGGAGCCGCTCACTGCCTTCGCACTGAGGAGGAGAAACTGTCCATGCAGTGAATCGCACGGGGTTGAGCTGAGCACCCAGCTGCAGTGTAGTTGCTGAGGAGTTTTCCCTAGGGATCTTAACAGCAACCAGCCTGCATTGTGATGGGATCTGCCAGAATTGAGTGGAGCGCTGGGTGTACCCAGCAGAGACCCCCAGCAAAGCACTGCTGGAGAGTACGCAGACTGAGAGGAGGCACCTGATTCAGACAGAGCTCTGTAGGAGCAGCAAGAAACGCTCTGTGAACAGCCAAAGGAGCCTGGGTTTTGTGAAAAGCTGGGGCTGCTTTTGCATCTCATCCTTGTGACACCCCACAGGTTTGCTCTGCCTCCCCTGTTCTTAGTTTTCCTTCTCCTCTCAAAGCAATTCCAAACTGGCAGGGCTATTTGCTYCTGTGTCTGGCAAAGAGGAATCTGCTGCTTAGCTCCTGGCAGTGCCCGTGCCGAGAGCCAGGCCTGTTCCCACTGCAAATCCTTATGAGTGAATTTCCCATGAGGTCTCCTGTGGCCCAGGACAGGTCCTTGGACACGGCCAGTCTTGAGCAGAGCACTACAGAGGCCCAAGGACAGAAATCTCATCCCGACAAAGTCGTGGGACAATTTAGAGTAGAAGGGACATCAGCTAACGCACTCCAAGCACAATCCCACCATTCCTTCCAGCACCATCCTGCCACCTCCTTCCTCCAGCCCCAGGGACAAGTTACACTATATAACCCATTATTTAACATTAAAATATCTCATTTCCCCCCCAGACTTCTCCAGAGCAATTAGCACACTCCGAATAAGCCCCATTCATAGTTTGCAGTGTGACCACCAACGTCCTATAAGCTGGACAAAGGAGCATAGAGGTACCTAATGGACCATTTTAGAGAAGTACGGCGAACACCAGTGTTGATAACCACTGTGACCAAGAGAGCTGGGTTCATAGGACATGCTAAAGAAAGGGCAATTACCTTTAGACCTTATGCACATGACCTCTTCTGCCAGCCTAACTACCACTGAAATTCAATGCTAAGTGTTTCCTATTGACTGGCCTTCAACCTTCAGGGACAACTGGCCAGCAGGARGTACATGGTTCAGGCATGTCAGCGTGATTTAAACTGTCTAAGTATGTCCCTAAATCTTCATGCATTGCCCAACTTTATGGTGACAACTGTCCCACCACTTTGAAAGATTCAGACGTCCCAAAGCAGGGAACAGGACCCATTCTCCAAGAGCTCACAGACACGAGATTAAATCCTGGAACATTAAGAGTCTTCTGGGGCCTGGGTTCTCCCCCCACACACTTCCTCTCTTGCTGGAATCAGGGAGTGCAAAAAAGCAAMTGTGAAAATAAAACTTAGTTTCTTTTCAGAAAGTTACGTGAACTTTTTGAACTTTACGTTTCATTCCTATTTAGGGCAAAGATCCAAGGTAGTTATTCCTGTGCTTAAACCAGGTTCAGTCATCCTCAGTAATTAAGGGCACTAGATCAAAACCAAAATTTATTGTACCAGTAACATAACTGCAATGGATCTTCATAAAATTTAACCACGTAGCAAACTAGGTTGCCTGAGATCTGCCATTCAAGCAGGCTTTATTGCATTTATATATAGAATCATGAAAAATAAATTAAGAATGGGGATGACCCTTTGTCTACCCAGAGGCCTAGGAAAGATGTTTGCCTCTGATACAGTTTGAAAATTAGCATTTTATAGGGCCTGACACACAAAATACTTTAAAATTCTGTAAATAATGTAAGTAAATTAACGAGAGATAGTGACTACAATGAATAAAACATAAGATAAGTACCTTTCCATTTCCTCCGAAGCCTTGAGGAAAAAAGTGACTACATTCAGCTCTTGGGGAAAAAAAAAAAAAAGCAAGTACTGAGAGCGCTGGCAGAACACACAGATAATTTAGAGAAACATGGAAAAGTCAGTGTGAAGCCTCTTCATCTCTGATAAAAGAGCAGCAATGCTCTTGTGCAGAAGAGCACAACCAGCTCCAGCCCCAAACCACTTCCCTGTGTTAGCACAGAGTTCTCCCTTCTTCATTAAGTCCARCGGAGAGCCCGGACATGCCTGAACAGCTCTAGCAGTGTCTGTCTGCAAGGCATCATGTGCCTCTAATAAGTCATATGGACATACCTGGGGATRGAGATGCTCTTGGCCCGCTCTTCGCTTGGTCTGATGGAGTTGCAAGTGGACAGGCAGGCAAAAGACCTTTCAGAAGGGCTTTTGGTGTGACTATGGGCAAGAAAGTCAGTTGTTCATCTGTGGAACAAAGGATGTGTGTCTGAGGAGAGCCAGGGGGTSGAATGCGTTAGAGCTGGCGAGGCCCTCGGTCAACATACCTTGTACCTTCAYGTTCACACTTTGGGTCTGGCCTTGCAGCCCCAACCTGCCATCTTTGGCCAGCAAACCAGGGCAGGAATCCTGCAGGAGCTTGTCTTCTCAGAGGCACTACTCTTATCAGATGGGCTGGAAATACGACAGCAAGAGCCTCTCCCGGGATGTTTTGGCTTGTGATCCTACATGAACACCTGGAAGCAAAGAGGAGCCTGGAACAGATTAAATGAATTGGCCAGACTTTCTCATCTTGTTAACATGCTGTAGGCTTCGTTTGTGTTTGGAGCAGGGCTGCAGAGTGGGTCTCTGGTTTAAATCAGATAGCCCATCACAAATCCGAAACTCCTACTCATATCAGCATCACCAGATACTGCCCCTGCAGAAAAAGGTCTTTAAGAGCAATCTCTGAGGGATTTAAACAGCACACAGTCTTGGATTTAGGATTTTGCTAGCTAACAGAATAACCACCAAGCATAAGAACGTCAAGGATTATTGGCCTTGCAAGCTCTGTCTGTGCTGCCCCCAGAGTGATGAGTTACACGAGCAGCAAAGACCTTGCCTAATTGCTTGCATTTGCAGGAATCAAATAAGAACAAAATAACCCATAAGAAATGCAACATCTCCTCTTGCTCCTACTCCTGCTGAGGACCCAACATCTCCTTGATTATTTCCATGTGCTGATGGTATCAAAACTTACCCTGTTCAGTCATTAAACTATTAACATCAATTACCAAATCAAGCAAACGGAAGGATTAGACTCAAGTACCAGTACTGAGAGGTCTGCCTCGGTGTACGACCTTCCAGCAGGCACATAGGCCACTGAGTTAAACCATATGGAGGTATGGCCTTGCTGCTGTAAGAGCACTTCATTCACAGGGAAGAGGAAAGGGCTGGAGCCTGCATGAAACTATCAGCACCTTCAGGTCTCACAAAGCCCCGGACTTGAAGCAAGAAAATGTTGAGTTCTGCTCCCAACCTCTGTCATTCATARATATTTCCTACCCTTGTGCCTCAGTTTCCCTAGTTATAAAACGGAAGGAAGCCCAGCGAGCTTCTGCAAACTTCTTTATTATCCGTGAATAAAACAAAAGCAAAGGTCTTAGAGGTACCTTTCAGGTAACAATAGCTTTTTTTTTCCTTTTGAAATACCAGATAACTCTTAATTTCCCTACTCAATGACTTTTGGTCAAAGCACGTACTGCGTATGTTATTTTCTACTTCCTTTCCCATTTTCCTGCCCTCACATACTAGCATGACTACTTACTTTCTATAACTCTGTTGAGAGTAGACTGCTGGGCCCCTGGTTTGGGAGAAATTGCAGTCAAACCCCCATCAGACTTGGCTGTTCTTGGTCCAACATTGGCTTGAATGTTGGTTGAGTGATGCAGGTCACTAAACTGCTTGCCTGTTCTTTGGTGCTTTAAGGGAACCGGAGCTGAAGGTGGCTGCTCAGCAAAGTGTTTGTTACTCCTATAGCAAGACTGGCCTGGTTTACACCAGGACACATCCTGGAAGGGATCATGATTTCAGACAGCAGAGCGAAGGACCTTGCACTGCAAAAGGGACTCCAGGAACTGCGTTTTGAGACCCAAAGTGCARGGTGGTGCATGGGAGAGGATTAATCCGTCTGCTCTGAAGAAGAAATTATCCTTACTARGGAAGGAAACAGCTTTTCCCACGCGATGAAAAATTTAAGAACGCCTGGCCTAGCTGTTTTCTCCTGGGAAGAGTTAAACAGCAGCATGAAGAGAGTGGCAGACCTTTCCCTCTACACATACAGAGCAGCTTTCCTGCAGCATCTCGGTGAACGTGTGAGACAAATCCCTCTTGTTACCCTCTGCAAATCCTGCTGGACATCCATCCCTTCCTCTTTCCAGAAGAGAAGCAATTAAAAGAGGAGGAAAACTGCCTTTTCAGTGCACATTTTGCTGGGACTGACCTCACAGAGCTGCACCACCCCAGCCCAAGCTAGTTGCAGCATCTCTCACAGGCATGGACAAGACGTGGGCATTTTCTACTTGKGTTTTTCTGGCAAAGAAGCTAAATTTGGGAAGTTGCTAGCCTGGTAGTCCAGCAGAGTCTCTGACCAAGGAACCTGCATCATTTGATTAAATAATTGTGAATTCAGTTCTTTGCAGTGGGCGGAGGTGATGGGAACATTGTCCTCGCAGCTCGTCTCCCCTGCAGGCAGAGCGGACGCTCTATCGGTGTGATGAGTTGGGTGCGTTACCGGCTGGTATTCACGACCCTCCCGTGYGCTGCTCCTCAGGACGCGGGCGAGGTCCGAGACGCGGCTCCGGCTGCGGGGCCCTGGTCCCGCTCCATTAAACGCACAGCAGGAACGCCGAGCCGAGCCGACGGGGGCTCCCGAAAGCGGCGCGTGGGGCTGGCGGCGCACGGAACAAGCGGTGCTTTGTGCCGACATCTGCACCCTCGCTCGCACCCCCCCTTCGGCCAAACAAAAATAGAGGCACAAGCTTTCCATTTTCTCCTTTTATTACCCACCTCCAAAAATAAAAACCGAAACGCTGGTCAGCCCCAGGACTCCTTTTTTTACGGCGGCCATCCTGCCATGCTATTGCTCCGCGAGGACGTCGTTAATGCCATTTACAGCACGCCTAATAACGCAGCCCCTCTGCCTCTCCACGGGCAGGAGCTGGGAAGAGCCATTACGGAGGTGATCACAGCAACAACCTAATCCTGCCGGGCYGCACGCTGGCGAAGCCAAAGCAGCAACCGTTCCGCGTCCTGGCTGTAAAACCAAATTAAATTAAAGATCCCACTTCACCAAAGGCCTAATACTAATTTGTGTAACATTTCCATTAAACAACGCTGCCTGCAGAAAACACGCACTCCGGCACTTTGACAATTTAACAGGGAGCATTCCAACAGGAAACGTTATTAGATTTCCCTATTAAGCTGCTCAGGGCGCACACTCGCTTAATAGACATTAATTACATTAGCAAGGCTGCACATTCAGCCCTGGCGGAATCTAAGTGACTTTTGCAAAATGACTCAGTACCGAAATTTCTGAAGTGACAAAAGGCAAAAGGCACAGTTAGAAAATTGGAATCCAGCCACCGTGTCACCACTTTTTCAGCAGTGGCTTTAGAACACYTTTAAGTGCTGGTGTACTTTGCTTCCACATTTCCAGGACAATATTTTCTGTAATTTCCCAGACTGGCAAAATAATTCGAGAAAGCTCCTGATACTTGATTAATGGCTTTTTTTTTTCCCCCTCCAAATGGAAAGAATAGTTGATACTAGAAACAGCAAATGGGCAGAATATTTCAATAAACTATTTTTTTCTGAAGCCATTAGGAGTATTTCATATATCTTCAAAACATACTTGTGTCCCATTCCTTCCAACAGGGATTTAAATGCACACTTTGAGTTAACAAGGCATATAACGATTAGCTTAAATCAAGATCTAATTATAAAAGATTGGTGACAAATGATTTCAGAGAACATGCAAGTGCAAGCCAAGCAGTATTTTGCTTGCACTCAAAAGAATTATTCTTTTCAGGATAATTAACTTTGGCCTACATGTGCTCTACCTAATACTTGGGATTCGCACATCCACAGATGGCTAAATTCAGCCACTTTTTGGAAGCATCTCTGGGTTTCCACTGACTACAGAGGAAGCCTACGCACGGCTTTAGGACCCCACAGTTGCACAGAATTAATTCTGGCTCAATCCTTAATATTTTGGCAGGACAATTTCTCTTTAGTTGAACTGTCCGCCCTCATGCTGGAGCTCTTTTTCACTAGCAAACGGCCAGAGCCTTTCATCTCTGTCACTGTCTGGAAAAATGATTTCTGTTTTACAGACTCGAAAATGGGAAGCACTGAAACGGCCAAGGGTTGTGGCGTAACAGGGCTGACCTTCCCCAGGGCTGCCAGCCTGACCATGATGTTTGTGCAAGGACCTGCCTTGYGGTTCATACGCAGCCCTGGCTCAGGGTTATTCTGCAGACAGTACCTGAACAAGCACAAGCAGATGGGGAAATACTGTGAGATCAGAGTGACAGCAAGTCGTGCTCCATCCAGAAGTCACTGCTGTGGGTTGTACAGAAGCAACGCACACGGCCAGGACCGATGAGGTCCATGCAGGTGCTCTGCTGCTGTGCGTTTTCATGCGTTCAAACACATGAAGAGCACTTACATACCTAATGCAATGTAATCTCCTAAGTCTAAATCAGTAATACTGTACTTGGACTGGTGACTCTGGGCCTTTAAACAGTCTTTCTGGTCATTTAAATTTCTCAGTGTTAATTGTTAAACATAATATGCAATAGGTAGTTTAAATACATATGCAATCTTATCCTATTCTCCCCTTCTTAAGTTAAACCTGTACTATTCTTAACAAACGCATTGACTACACTGATCTATATTTGTTCTTGTCCACTCAGAAGAACGTCATCTTTTGTTTCCCCTCTCCAGCTGCTGGGTTATCAGCCTTAAGTTTTCTGTTAGTATTAATTTTTCCACGTCAGCACAGTTTGCTTTTGCAGCACTCAGAGCACAGCCCTTATCACGGGGTCTGTGSTGCTGTTTTCCACCAAGGTGACACAGTGTGTGACAGCTCAGAGCACAGCACGGGGGTTGTATCATGAACCCTGCAAGAGCAGTGACCATGGTGTGGGTGAGCATCCTAAAAGAGCGTTCATATCCTTTATAGACTGGTGAATCTTCATTTAATTTAGCATGGGCATGTCTCCCCAGCATAAACTTGCACCAGTAAGTACAGCATATGCAAAGCACGTCATATGAAGGAACCAGTTTGGGGAAAATCGGATCTGCATTGTCCCCATCTCAAAGACTTTAGCTTCYGGAGCAACCTGCTCTTCAGAAAGCGTCCCATCCTGCACGCGGAAGGACTCTAAGCCAGGTCGTTCCATTCACAAAGGTGTTTCATTTTGACCTCTTCCAAGGAGAAACTGATTCAGCATCTGAGTGGGGAACTGGGTACTCCTGCTCGCCGGGTGCCCAGTGAGGAAAAGCCCAGGGTGACACTTCCTGAACTGGGGACCACCTGGAGCAGGAGAACTGGGCAATTCTCTGCTTAGTCCCTTTGAGCCTGTTCTGAACCACTGCTGACCCGCAGGTGAAGGGCTCCCTCTCCATCAGCACTCCCCTCCGGGCAGGTCCAGAGTCTTTTCACCAGGTAGGAGCAGCTATTTCCCCTCAATACACGCGTGAGATGTAGACAAGGAGCAAGGAGCCTATCTGGAAGCAAGATTCCTGGCAGCTTTTAGGCAGCAGACAGGAACTGGAAGTCCCCCATTAGCCACCCATCTCCTAGGCAATTGCTTGATTTCTGTCATCTTGGCTAAAGTGTCATTTAGCCTAACTGGCCTTTTTCAGAGGCCAGATACTACTTACAAACCCTCCCTTTTAACTACTTTCAGCCAACAACATTCCCAGTGTGAAATCCTTTGAGTTCAAAACACCTAATTAAGTAGATGATAACATCAGCACAACTTCTGCTCCACTCCTGTGGAGTGCTGTCAGCATACRCCACTACCAGTATTTTTTTTTGCAGTCTTTATCATGAAATCCATTATATTTGACATTTCTCTTAAGTCTCTAGCACATTTACACTTGCACAATTACACTTGCAACTCACCAGTTTCTTATTTAGCTCCATTTCTATCATTAATGCTTACAAAAAAGCTACAACAACAACAACAACAACAACAAAAAAACTTGAGATCATGACCCGAGTGTAATTGATGCCTCAAAAACAGAAGTTAATTCAAATCAAACCAGAACCTCCACCCTCTGCCATCGTGTCCTCATTCACAATAGCAAAACTGGATTCGTAACTGCTTAATGACACTACTCAGCTCAAGTGGTTCCATGAGCAGCAAGTCTCTGACTGCAGCTAATTCCACTGAAAGAAGCACCAAAATCCTTAAGGCACAGGGAGACCTTGTGCTACCTTCCAGATCTCTCTGCAAGATGGGACAGCCTAAGAGACCAAACTTGGATGGATAAGACAAGTAATTTACTTCATAAGAGCAAAATATTACTCTGAGAATACTCAATGACTGTGATTACACCATATGTTTTATCAATTGCAAACAACACACGCAGAAAGGAGAGGCACTTTGAGCAGCAGCCAAATTGCACAAATTCTCCAGTTCAGCCCCAAGAAAGCTCCAAGCCAAGTACCAGTCAGCAAGCAGCCGTGGAGAGCCCTGGAAATGCTCCATCCTCAGACCAACCTCTCTCTCATTGACTTCTCAGCTGAGAAGCTTCCCTGGATTGGCATCCTCGTTCCACCTGTGATGGCAGATGAGGCGCTGAGGTCTCCACCCAGGACGGGACATTCTAGCATGAAGAAGATATTTTGCTTGGCGTAGCACAGTGTTTTCTCACCTCAAATGCATCCCATATAGATACCATTTGTGCATTGCAAGATGATTTTGCTTTGGCATGCACAGAACAGGGACTCTGGACTGATGGATATGGCCTCCATATGGGCAGTCAGACCATACTAAGGGCCCTAAAGGCACAGTTAAGGCTACACTTAATTATGAGACTATGTCTGAAGCACTGCTGCTTTGCCTCAGAAAATGCCTTTGTATCTCTTCRTCTCTGCACCCTAGGTAAGCAAATCTAGTTATGCAAACCAAGAACTMGCTGTGGATGTAGTGGATCCAGGGTCCCCATCTGGCTGCATCTTCTCTCACTCTTTGACAGGGGCAGGYTCCACTGAGGCCAGTCAGCTACATCTAGAGCTGCTTTATCAGTGTGAGCACACTCTTCTTTTTATTCAAACCCTTCCAAAATCTGCACCTCTGCCTCCTTCCTGGGAATCGCACCGAGCTGCATTTGTTTGGGTGTTCCTGCTGTCAACCTGCCAAGCAGCAGCTCTGGTGCCTTTCTGCCATTCAGCACTGCACTAAAACAAAGCAGAATATGCCATMACTTCCAGGAGCCATCTCTCCACAGAAGTTCTTTCTAATCCACGTGCCTGAGCACACACACATTTGCACAAACGCAGGTTTTTGTCGGTGGGTTATAGAATTTCCCCAAGATTGACCTTCGGCAAGCTCACGACCTGCCTATGGCTCCCTCTGCATTCAGAGAGGGCAGGCACCTGTGGACAGCAAGCCCAGGTGCTTCCCAAGCCACTACACGGCTCCTATTAGTGTTCCACTTACATCCATCCAAGAGCTGGACCCACCTGACCTCGCTTGGCTTACGAGAGCACAGAGGTACGGCTGCAGGCCAGTAGGAAAACAGACGTCTGCTATTGATACTTTATTCCCATTTATTATTTATCTAATACACACTCTAGGGCAWTTAGGCTTCTGTTGTTGTGAAAGCTTTCCTACCATTTTTATAAACAAGGTCTGTCTAAGAATAACCTCTCAAGGAATGGAGAAACACCCTTGCCAGGAGACATGATAACTCCCATTTGGTGCAGGCTGAGGACTGTCTAGGTGAGGGGTTTGTTTTCTATCTTCAGAAAGCAAGAAGGCAAAACTTGTATGGATATTTGGCTGCTGTTAAGAAACCTGTGCCAGTATGAAATCTTGAGGAGAACCATCAGGCAAGAAGAAATGCTTTGGAGGAGTCTGCAGGACCAGGAGCTTGAGACCTTCTTCAGTGTGACGGCATCCTCACCAAGACAAAGCTCTCCACAAGCTCAATGGGAGTCCGGCGTCAGTTTGGTCTTCAGGATTAAGAGAAGTTGATGATATGTACCCAAGTATCAGCTTTCCCAGTTCATCACAYGGTCACCCCAAATGGAGTCAGCCAYAGGACACTTCTGCTTTGCAGCAGACAGCTTTTTCTAACCCAGCCYTGCCATCTTTATGCCAATGTGCAGCATAAAGACACAGGAAAAAGCATTTCCTTCTGGTCACTAGAAACCAAGATCGGCTGCAGTAGAAGTGCACCCAAGATGCGTTACCTACACTGTGCTGCAGGGGTGATGGGGCAGCCTGTGCTAAAGCGGCCAGGGAGGTATTATCAAATGACATTTTCCTTTATCCAGCAATAATTGATGATCAGACCATTRCAGCACAGATTAATGGCACAGGGTCAAACGAGATAGTCTAGAAGGGACCTTGAGGTCATTTAAATCCATCCAGATGTGCCACAGAAGTCTCATTCATGACAGCTATTTGAGCCCCTTGACACAAGTGGGAATCTTCTGACCAATATTTTAAGCAAAAATTYTCCTTGTCTGGCCACAAAATGCTTTGTTAATTTGGCTTGATCTTACCAGGTATAGAAAAGAGCTTTAAGGCACTTATTTTCAAAACAGAATCAAACTTGTTTTAGTGTGCTCATCAAAAGAAGCACTTCTGAACTCGCACATTGTTTCCAAAGAAATAATTCATCACAGAACAACCAAAACTATAGGATTTGTGTTTGTTTTGCCTTAAAGCTTTGGGATCTGCCAAGAACATCAACCTGTTTCCATTTAAAAATTCTGTTTAGAATTGCCAGCAAAGAGGAAAAGAAATCTTTTTTGCACAGATATAAGGATTATCCATTTAGGAGCAAGGTTGGTTAGGCTACACATGGTGACACAATACACAGGTCTGTCTGCTAGGGAGTAGTAAGGACATTTGAGGGATGCTTGGAAGCCTCTGCTGCAATAACCTCTCTTTTGCACGCATTTTCCTGTGTTGTCTGTGCCCCAGTTCTGGCCTTTGCTGAACCAGGAGGCAGAGAGGAAAGAGAGGGTTAATGGACATTTGTTAAGTGCTTTGCTCAGCTTGATTGAAAGGTGCCACCTCAGGGTGCAGCGTGGGGATGATAAATGTGGRAGCGTAATGCAGTGTTTCCCTCCCATAATTAGGATTTCATCATGTAATAATAATAGGTAATGATTGATCGTGGCCCTTCACCGCTGYAGGATGCTGGTCGTTAGGAGGAACTGATTGATCACTAGAGCTGCCATTTGGCCACACGGAGCCCTTCCACTGCCTTTTAAAAGGTGAACCAAAGTCTCTCTAAATAAATGCAAGCGTTAAAGATCCCAGATCACTATCAGGAGATGCTTGTTTCCTCTCTGCCCCAACTGCATAGGTCAGCAGAGCAGGAGGACTCCAGAGAGTTGCCTCAAAAGGCATGTTTCTGGTGCTGCCATCCCACTGAGACCTTCTCTTCCCATATTCCTCCATCAGTCTGAGGAGGACAATGGGGACTGTTCCCCTTTAGACACTCGAGGGACCCTTTTGGCCAGTGGCTCCAGCGCAGGGACAGACTTTCTGCTCTCTGATCATCAGGAGCTTGTCCATGTTTTCAGGCCCTGCCACATGTTCTTTGCATGCTCTTGGGTTAACCCTGTCACATCTTTGCACTGGTGGAGCAGATATAAAAATTTCTTTTGTCCAAATTGCAGTTTTGAGGGATGAAGAATGACTGTTACCTTGGGATGCTGCCTTTCCTCCTCAATGYGGTTCGATAGGGTGAGGAACCTCTCAGGAACCTCCTGTAACAACCACAAGAACCTCAGGTGRAGACTGCATCCCTCTCCATCCTTCCCATCCCCTTGGGAAACCCTTGGCTCCCCGTGATGATGGCACATTACCAAGCAGGGATGCAGAGCATCTGCCAAAAGGGTTGTCAAGCAACTGACTGCCTGTAATTGAACCCTCGGAAGTGTCTGCCCTCGGGTGAGCTGCAGAGTTTTACAAATGAAGATAATAGATGTTTATGTCACACACACTGCGAGAAGCAGCAAGCTACGATTGCTCACCTGATAAATTCAGCGTCAGCAGCAGCTACAGTGGCTTAGACCATGGCTGAAATAGGGTGTCCCTTGCAGCATCCAGTGCAGCAGGAGCTGGAGTGAAACTACTTGTTTTCCAGATTAGGCAGCACCAGGAACCCATTTAATGCCATCCCTAACATCTTTATCCCACAAATATTCATAAACTTACCCTGATTTGCAGACAGGATTCATTATCTGCAAACATTTACCAGAGCATCTGGAGAAACAGGATCAGCCACGTTGTTAGCATTAATCAATGCAGGTCCCTTGAAGTCAACACAGCGATGCCAACGCATTCTTGCCAAAGATTAGTCAATATTTTTGAAAGCTAGAAGCTTTTCCTGAATATTGTTTATTCTCGAGACACATCACATCATTATTCACTCTTCTATTTGAAAGCGTAAAAGTCGTGAACAGCAAAAGAGATATATGCACATATATGCATAAGGTATATATAATTCTAGGGCTGGCAGAATTAACAGCTCCATCAGGGCAAGCTAAGGCAATGCTATTTCAGGATGAAAAAAAAAGGAAAAAAAGAAAACAGAGGCAAGCAGGCAAGTAGCATTCCAAGAAAACCATCCAAACAGTGCAAAAACAAGCACAAAAGCCCCCTAAAAACAGGCTTGTTTCCTCTTTTTACAAGACTTCCAACAGGATTGTAGTCCCATGGATAAACAGGGAAACTATTCAAGGGCCTGGAAGTGAGATACCGGAGATAACAGTTTCAGAAGTGATCGGCCCTGGGGCCCATGTCCCAGTTAGGTATCCAACTGCCAGCAGTTCCAAAGGCAACAAATACCTTTTATAACTTGGAAGAAGAGGCCTTAGGAACCTAGTTCCCATTAATTTTCCAAAGAACATAAGTGCAAAGTACTCAAGCTGYTTTTGAAGATGGAATTGCACACAATTAGAGAAGAGTCTCCTTAGAAACACTTTTACAATGCCCTTAAAACTCCAAGAAACACCTAAATGATGATGATCTCCCCCAAAAGCCACTCTTCYTTGATAGGGATGGAAAATGACTTTGAGCCCCTGAAACAGAGTATCTATCGTAGGAGGAAAGACTAAATGAGCTGGCCCTGATTGGCCTGGAGAAGATGGAAAGGGGATCTGATCAAAATGCACAAGTATCTGAAGGGCGAATGTAGGGAGGATGGGGCCAAACTCTTCTCAGTGGTGGCCAGTGACAGGACAAGGGGAATGGGTACAAATTGAAACAAGTAGTTCCATCTCCATGTGAGGAAGAACTTCTGTCCTGTGAGGGTGATGGAGCCCTGGAGCCCTTCCTGCTGCAGGGACACATCCAGCTTTATAGGTGCTTGCTCTGACACCCATTATCCCATCTGGCTACCTTATGGCAAGTCGGAATTACAGTTAGCCCAAGTGTTAGTGCCACCTCATTTCACAGGAAATTGTTTTCTTGGTTTTTAATTACGTGGAAATTTCTGTGAAGCAGCTTTCCAAAAAAGCAGCAGATTTTCCATAAGAGGGAATGAAAACCTGGGGAGGGGAAGCATTTCAAAAAAGTTCTTTGGTTTTACCGAGTCTTACTGGACTCACTTTTAAGTTTTACTTTGGCGTTGGACGAATGGAAGGGTAAGATGCACTCCAGARCAGCACCACATCTCCAGCAGCAGGTTGCTCATAACCTGGTCTTTCCTCAGCCCACTCTGATGTGAAATCTTTGATTTGGAGCAGGTTTCACGGTCCGTAGTGGTGACATGTCATTCATAGAGCAGAGTCCTCCAACATTATGGGCTGAAGCCCCAAAGTGCAATTTCACTCTTGATGGGAGCTCCATGGCCTCCTGCTAGTCAACCATATCCATCTTGAATTGTGTATATTTTGTCTCAAAAAGCAAGACAGACTAGAGTTCAGAAGTATTATATGGTGCCTCTAAGCACCTCCAGTCTATGCAGATAGGTCTGAAAGACAATTTTTAAAGTATCTCTTAAGGTTCTCTTATCCATTTTCTGTATCACCTGTCAGCCATCTGCTTCCTTCCTCAGTTTCCTCCCCAGCTCATTCTTTGAAGGTAATGCATCATCCTAGGAGGTTGCTTCGGATACTTGGAAACAAATTGAGATTCAGATAGCAAGTATTTAGCAAAAAAATCAAGCTGTGGAGCAAATCAGCAAAAAAGAAAATACGAGACTTCCAATAACCAGGCCACACAGGCCTGGAAGAGACCCAAATGTRCTAGATGGAGCTACCAAGCCATGGGTGAAAGCAGYTGTAGCCTCTGGAGCAAMCTGCATGTGTGGGATGCTATGAGGRGCAGAAGAACTGGAGATGTTCTGCTGAAGAAATGTGAAAGGCCCCTGATGACTATCCTTGAAAAGTGCAGGAAAATGCTTGGCCAGGAGGGATTGCTGGTATTGTTTTCTTTAAGCAGACCCTGTTTATCCAACGCTGTGACAGAAGAAGGGACATGGGAAGCCTCAGTGAACAGCGACAAGTTGAGTTCCTGAGGAAGACCCAGGGGCCAAGTCTGCTGGGGAAGGCAGCTCCATGCTGGAGCAGAGGCGGCTCAGGAGGCCTGAGCTGGGCTCTGTGCCTCCCTTACATGGGATGCAGAACTATCCAAGGATGCTGCAACTTGCAGGAGGGAAAAAAAAAAAAAAAGGAATTTCTTTGCTTCGATGCCAAAATGTTATATAAAAAATAATTAATGGTCAGATTAATGTGAGAGAAAGAGTCATTAGAAATCAAAAAAATGAGATAATTCTGCTGTAGACATGAGCGATGGGGAGAAATAAATTATATTTTCCTGACATTCCTTAATTAGCTGGAAACGTGGTGCTTTCTTAGGTTCCCGTCGATGAAGCTTTTAAGCTTTTGACACGTAAATTCCCTGTTAAATAACCTACATGTCAGAGCAGCCAGCCACAGCTCCTCTGCCAAGCCAGAGCTTGATTGTGTTGTTTTAAACCCCGATTCAAATGCTCGGGTGCTTGGTTGCATGGCATGCAATTTCCAAGGGAATCCCAATATTCCAGCTTGTCCTCCTGGGCAGATCCTAGTGGGATGGGGAGCGGGTCGAGCAGAACACGAATGGTGGCGGCTCTGACGACCGGTAGCGCTTTGCACTGCGGCTGTTCTTGAGCAGCTCGGATGGCCTCATGAGCATGAATTAAGCCTCACGATCACACCTGCCTGTACAGATGGTTGCAAATGGGATTCCTAGAGGAGGCTGCTAAGTTTGGTAAGATTGAATCATGGTTGGGAAAAAAAAAAAAATCAGGGAAAGCAGCAGTAAAGCGGRCAAGTAGTTAAGGGCAAAGCAGTTGGGAGCTGGGAGATGAGCCCACCCATGGTATCTTGCACCGCTCCTTGTGAATTAGCACGAGGGCCCYGCAATGATCCCAAATAAGTTTTTTGGCAATATTCACCCCAAACGAGGAAATCCTGACTGACAGGAGGCTCCTGCAGACTCACGTTGGCCATGGGGTTTCATCTGAGCTGAAGGTGTCAGCATGAACGTGTGACACAGGCTTTCTTCTCTCCAATAACAAGGCTGTTAAACAAGGTACTGAACACTTAGCTCGTGTAGAGATGTTTGAATGATTTATAGCAAATTAGTCAGTATTATTACCTTTCTGGGTGYATGCATTAGGAAGAGAGTTAACACCATAGCTCTTAACCACAGGGAGAAATGGGAGGATAATAAAGTTTGGCTTTAACTAAAGCTATTAATGGACAGATCTGGTGGTTAAGTAAAATTTTTCTAATGGAAAAATAACACAATTCGGGAAGAGAAGCAGAGCTATTCCCTTTGCAGCAGACTAGCAGCTAGGGAACAGGGTTAAGGCAAACAGACAGCAGCACAAACCTCCTAGTCACACACACATATATATATGTATAAATATATATATATATAGAGAGAGAGAGAGAGAGAGACAGCATACCTTGGTTCCTGGCAAGAGCATTCACAGAAACAGAACTTGTACCCAAAGCCAAGCAAGCTCAGGTGGAAGTTTACTSCAGGTTCCAGGTTGCTTTAGGCACATCATTTTGGTCCACAACCCAATAAACCCAGAACCACCTACAAAATCCACCATTTCAATGAGTTTCAGACTCAACCACTCACACTTTACCCGCACCTTTGTCCCTCCCCATTTCTGCTCAGCTTCTTCTCTGGTGCACTCAAACCACCCARCACTTCTCCACCCACCTTTTACCTCCTCAGAGCTCTCCATGCTCTGCAGGTGCAACAAGCAGCTGCTCACAAAGGAAGCCCCTTCACTTGGCAYCTAAGTCCTCCCTTACCCATCAGCAACCACAAAACTCGTGAGGAAAAATCCAGTTGTTTCAATCCAGTTAAGTGGCAGTTGCTATGTTATGTAAACCCACAATGCTGCTTTGCATAGCACCAGCCTGGGACTCTTCTGGATTTAATRATAATTTATTTTTATACTTTAAGTGCTGAGTGTGTAGGAAGCAATAGCAACTAGTGGCCCCGGTGTAGCTGGCTGGGCATCCCCAGCTGTTAAGTGCAATGCTTTTAAGGAAGAAACACGCCACGAGAAACATTCCCAGCACAAGGAATGTTCCCAGCAGCAGCCAGGAGGGACCAGATCATCCTGCAACATCCCCGGACGCGGAGCCCTTCCGCCTCCCGCCAAGACCCCACGCTTTTCCCGGTGGTCTCCGTCGCTCCGGGCTCAGCTGCGGGGCTGGGACGCGTCACCCACGTGTGGAGGGGACGCCCAGGCCACGGCTGGTGGCCCCGAGCGCTACCGAGGCCCCCATGGCCGTCAAGGAAAGAATCGTGACCATCACTTGGTAAAATATATTTTTATTTGCTCATACAAATAGTATGAATTAGCAGAATTGCATTTTCCTAGAAACATCTCCGTGTAAAATTAATTTGTGTTGTACATACCACAAAATATTTGATTTACATTTTCTTTCTTTTTTCCTCAGATTTAGGGGTGGGAATTTYTTTTTTTTATTTTATTTTTTTTCTCGTTTTATTTTGTTTTGGAGGGCTCTTTTTGTTTTGTTCTCTTTTTTTAACAAATCGKCTCTTCCCTAGCACCATTTCGCAGACAACACATCACTGACATCCGTACTGCGCTGCACGTTGCAGGACTGAATGAAACTCAGCCATAAATTAATGTTACAATGTGGAAAAAAAAAATAATAAAAAAAGAAACAAAGAACAACTTCTACTCTCATTTCCAAGCTTAACGTTTTTAAAAAGGTATATGTTTATTTTTCAAGATGATGACAATAGCATTGACTGCAGCACCAGCGAGCCAGCTGCACCCCAGGGGCATCCCCCCCTTATGCTCACGCTGGTTAGGTGAGGCCTTTCCATCAAACGCAGCCTAGGAGTCCAGGGCAGACTTCATGACAGAGGGTATTGAGCCAGGGCTAACGATTTGCTTAAGGTTAGAGGAGTTATCAGTGACTCGCAGTGTTTCTGCTCTGCGACAGCGGCTGCTTCGCGAGGGACCTTGCAGCCAGGCTCGACCCCCCTGGCGTGCTTGGGGGACATGGGGACATCACAGCGTCGTTTCCAAGAAAGCAGGAGGGGAAGGACACGGGGAGCTAAATCCTCCGGCACTAATAAAAGAGGCAGRCACACACACACACGCTGAAGGAAACCCGATGGAAATGAAGCAATAAATCCCAGGGGCTCTGCTGGAGTCTGGGAGCTCGCACTGCAGCCGAGCTTCGTTCCACCCGTTGCATAAGGCAGCACGTAGGATCTGGGACCCCCAAGCCGCTCTTTTCCATGAGGTTATGGGTTCCTCACCTCATCTTGGCAGGAGGGAACAGAACATGGGTCCTGGCCTAAGCAGAACCCAGAAAGCCCTAACGTGCATGGGCCCAACGGTGCGGGGGACGTTCACCTGAGCGAGATGCAGCTTTGCATCTCTTTGCATCTTGCAAAGCTGCAAGGCTCATCCCGGCGTGGCGTGTCCTCCCTTTCCCTGGCCGAAATGGCTCCAAAGAGCCACACCAAAGGGCTGTATGGGGGATGACAGCGCAGGGAGGCTGGTAAAGTGATTGAACAGCTAGGAAGCACCAGTGACTGCACCTGAGAGATGCTGGCATGGCTCAGCAAGGCGCCGTTCAAAGGCTTTTTCCATGGGTTACTGCAGGGAGAGGTGCAGGGCACTGATTTATCCGTGTCTGAGGCTGGGGCATCAGCAGCCGTTGGTACCTCTGCAGTTTTGGTTTGCTGCCTTGCACCCTGTGCACAAGCAGCAGGAGATGCACCGGGGCAGGCTCCAAGCTGCTGCCAGCGCGACGTCTCACGTGTCCCTGTACGCTCGGTGTGGGTCTAGAGCCTCCTGCATCTACTTTCTGGGGTTGGAATAAAGGTTTCAAGTGCTCACATTCMTGCCACCGTTGCATGAAGGCAACAGAGCCCTGATGCTGTTAGAAACTCAAGGAGCAAATTGTTTGTGAGGTTGCCTTGCTCGCCTTCTTCTGGCACTGCTACAGGAAGGGCCTTCCCCTGGTAGGTCAAAATCCCAACTGGACCTAGAGAAATCTCAACCCACCGCGTCCTGGAGACCTCACGGACAAGGCGTCCAACCCTCAGGTGACCAAAGCCAAGACCTCTGCCAGGGACGTGGCTCAGGTGCCCCAACCTCCTTCCGTCTGCTTTGGCTCCCGAGGTGCTGGAGCTCCAGCCGAGGTGGCCCCTGCAGCGCTCTGAAGACGGGGACAGCCCCACGTGGCCACCCTGGCTTGTACCAACCCCTCTGYGGCTCTGGTGGCTCTTCGGTGCCCGCAAACAGGCTCCTCTCCCTGCAGTGACCGTTYTGCCTCTCCCAGGGCCCTGCGTGTGACAGTGCTCGTAGGGGTGACCATCAGGAGTCATTCAGACCAGCACTGAAAAGGCAGTACACACATACACGTATATACACCGTTTTCTTTCACATTTGTCCTGCAGCAAGCGTTTAAAATGCATAGAGGGATATTGGGAAAGAGCCCCCTTGGCAAAAGGCAAGAAGGAAACGGGGGCTGGGGAGGCAGCTCTYCCCACGCAACAGCCCCTCAACCTCCCTGTGCCTCCTCCTTCAGAAAAGGGGCGCGTTATCCGCCCCGCAGAGGCTCGGGGGTACGTCCCACGTCACGGGCAGTGGGAGCACTATGGCTTGGGGGTCCCTACGCTCTCCATCCACCGGTAAAACAAGCGGCAGAGGYAGCGGAGCCATCCGGAGCCCGCGAACATCCCGGGGCCGCGGGATCTGCCTGCAAAGCTGGGCCCAGGGAGCAGCCCCCCGAGCAGAGACCGGGACACCGTGATAGGGAAAGCAAGTGTTTATAAAGGCCAGGTACCCGTAACAAAAATACATTTGTGCTTTCCCTCCCACCCCACCCTCACCTTTTTCTTTTCCTTTTTTTTTTTTTTTTTTTGTTTGTTTTTAAATACAAATTTTTGTTTAGGAAAAAAATGGAAGCACCATCTGTTACAAACCAAAACAAAAAGAGGAGCAAACGGGGAAAACTGGAAACAAAAGCAAAACAAGGAGAGACATATTAGAATTAAACACCGTGGAATGTTAAACAGGTTATGGGCTACCGTTCTAGCCAGTGCGGTTAGGCAGCTTAGTGAATTAATTGCTTAGGAATTAAAAATAAATTATTATAAAATAGATTTCTGTACATTTTACATACATATATATCTCTTTATATACGCAAACTGTGCTGGGTAAGTAGTTACAGAGGACTTTCCCACGAGAGCCTCAGTCCCAGCCGAAGTCCTGCCCCGTCATCTGGTAGAACTTCATGTTGAAAGGCCGGTAGAAGTCCCGCAGTCTCTGCACCACCTCCTGGTCGATGTCGGGGTGGGTCCTGCCTTTCGTCTTCCCCAGGCAGTGGGGTTTGCTGCTGCCTTCCGCCTTCTTGAGGCACGGGAAGCCCTTGGTTTTGTTGAAGTAGAAGTGTTTGTCCGTGATGATCCTCTTGAGGCCCAGGAAGTCCTGGACTCTGCCCAGCTCGCCCGCGGGGTCGCTGATCAGCCTCTCCCCGCTGACAAAGAGGATCTGCCCGATGGGGAAGTAGAGGAGCCAGTTCTCCAGGTGCTTGGCGTAGATGCCAATCTGGATAGCGCTCCACGACGTGTCGATGAGGCCCGTAGTCCTGTTTTTGAAGGTSAGGCTCTCGAAGGTGGGGATATCGGGCTTCTTGGAGAGCGTCTGCGTGTAGTCCGATATGGCTCTGGTCACGGGGTCCCGCACGACCACGATGAGCTTTGTGCCCTTGGACATGGAGGAGATGCGGGCCGGAGCCTCCTTGGTGACAAAGTAGCTGGGGGTCTTCTCCATGGTGATCTGCCCCTCGAGGGTCCTGGGCATGAGGTCCCTGCCAGAGAAAACACACACCCTGGTTAGAAGGGCAGGGAGCAAGGGAAGGACCAATGCATATATACATATATACACCCAGACACAGATGCACAAGAATTTTCCTCCCTAAAATGCCTGCACAAGTCACTTAGCCCATCCAGATAAATCCATTTTCCAATGATTGAGGGATTAGGGGGGGATTATTATTAAAGGCCACTGCATTAGAAATCCAGCTCAGTAATCCCCCGGTTATCCGCGAGCGGATTACCCGTCCCGCCCGCTGCACCTGTAGYGCGGCCGGCCGGCCCCACCGGCCCCGCAGGAGTCGGGATGGCTCCGGAGCCGCGTTCCGGCCGTCACGTACGTCCTAGAGGGACCCAGCACCTGGCGAGGAGGACCCATCTCCACGTGCAACGCGATGTCCGCTTGAGAGCAGGGCCTGCCCTCAAAAACACACCCTTGAAACCTGGATTTTGAGCGATTGCACCCTATTCCCCCCGGTTCATGGGTGAAAACCAAAGAGATCGCAGCAAYGCGGGCCATGGCTTGAAGGAGGAGGAACCGTTTTCTTTCTCCTTGCCTTCACTAAGCAGGCCTAAGTATTTCAGACCGTTTCCCAATCCTTGCCCTTTATAATCCAAAGGGACTCATTTGTGTTTGGCTTCAAGACGGTTAGAAAGGGGCTAGAGGAGAATCTGACGCAAAATTAAAGCTATAAAACTTGATTAGTTTTTTCAAAGCAGAACGGAGAAATGACCATCTGGAGTGTGATCCACAAGCCTTGCCCAGTGGCTACCTTGGGCAGGCAGAGAAGTTATTCCTTCCCAAAGGCCCTTCTCTTCCTTGCTGGTTCTACGTGGCACCGCTCGCAGTGAGCCCCTTCTCAGCCCCACGAGCTATGAATGGCCATGAGCCACAATGACCCATCCAACCTGAGGCCAAATAATAGAAAAAATCCGGAATGAGTGGCCTGATGATTGAGTCAAAAGACACAGTGTGTGTGCGGCGACAGGGGTATTGGCTTGCAGAAACCTCCACAAGAGGCAACCCTGGACACGGCTCCAAGGCCGGGCATGCTGAACTCCACAACCCATGCACAACGCCAGATAAAACGGCCCGCCGGACCCCAGGGACAAGTGACCTCCTGGAGGTAAGAACGCAGCTTGCGCCAAAAACCAGCAACCAGAACAAAACTCTCATTAATCTCTTGCCYCTCCGTCTACCTCTGCAAACCCCTAATGGCAGCACAGAACGGAGCCAGTCAATAACGCCCAGAGAGCGACTCTTAAATCTAACGTGAGCTGATGCGGATTTTGACAGACTGCTCATTAAGTGGTGTCTATTTTTATGGCCACGTTAAATCTAAGTTCTACATCCTGCGCTGGCCACCGCCAGGCTTGATTTAAGAGGCTGGTGTCGACCCATGAAGTTGTTAATGTCTTGGGACCTGCCTAGGGAGCAGCCCGCTTTCCAAGATGTGCTCGGCACAGCGGTGCTGCTGGACGGTCATTCCAGGGCTCTCCATGGTGGGCCTTGAGATGGGCTTCTCCTCCAGTGCAACCACAGCCAGTATGTGCTAAGCCTCCAGGGAATGATGCAAGACTTGTTTGCTTCTCCTCCTTGCACAAGAAAGACCTTGAGCAGGTTGGGCCACGGAGGCGTGCGAAACGCGGGAGGAAATTGCTGGGGTGGAGGTGCTGAGGCAGTCGGTCTGGTTTGGGARACGATGGTTCTTAA
Source organism: Eudromia elegans (assembly GCA_003342815.1). Classification (NCBI taxonomy): domain Eukaryota; kingdom Metazoa; phylum Chordata; class Aves; order Tinamiformes; family Tinamidae; genus Eudromia; species Eudromia elegans. The sequence goes on from PTEX01000174.1 coordinate 418,712, forward strand.
TTAGCCTTTCAAGGAACACAGGCGAGTGCTCCAGGCCGCTCTGCAGAAACAGAAAACGGGGAGCGACTCTTTGTCCAGCCCTTGGAATGAAGATCCACCAGCCTCACCTCGGTGTCCTCACGGCCCAGCCACCATCTGAACCTGCACTCCTCACTTGCTGCTGACCACAGCCAGCCCATCGCATCTCCAGTATGAGCTCCTCTCCTATACAGCACTCAGGTCTGTGCACGTTTAGGTACCCAATTTGGCATTTCTGCAGAGGACCCCAGTGGGTTCTCCATGCCACACTTCCACTTCCCCCATCCTTGCATTTTACAGACAGGTTTCTGCAATTAGGAACTTCCTTGATGATGAAGGCCAAGCACATTGACCACCATCTGCCTTGGTCAGCAGAAGTTAAAACGAGCAGGGATAGAAATGGGGCCTCCAACCCAAGAACAAGCACTGAATTAACCCAACCTTGTTCTCCAGATCCTAGTAGGATCCTTGCTCCTAGCTCTTCTTTCATTGCACCTAGACAGGTGCACGTTGCAGAGCTCAAGACTATGACCCTCGATCTCTCTGCAGACTCCTTGGTTAGAAAGTGGCTGCATACAAGTCAGGCAACAGCCAAATTTTGCAGTCCATGGATGTGGCTTGAATCCTTGGAAATATTACGCCTAGGAAAGCAAAGTTTCACTGCACAGGCCTGTGCACAGAAGATTCTTTCCCATAGTTTCCATGAGCTCCCACAGAGGCTTCATCTGTCATGCTGGCATCTGGAGACAACAGAGCCTCAGGGACAGGAGTAATTGGTAGGTTTGCTGGTCTGAACTCACACAGGTGGAGATGCCACCATGAACAGCTGATTCCCATTCAAATCAGAGGTGGAAAAGGACATACTGACCCATGGGCAGCACTACAACTCTAGCACAACACCCCAGACCTAAGTGTTAATGGAAGCAGGAGCAGCCTCTGYACTGGAAGCATTGGTCCTGAGGCTCCAAGACAGCAAAAGCTGCGTTGAACCACACACGTTGCAGAGCAGGGGAAAAGGGAGCTGTAACGGCTGGAGTTACGGTGTGCTGGGAGGAGGTGACCCCATCGGGTCAATGGGGAAGCCACGTGAATCGGATGGAACCGCTAATACACTCCACAGGCCTGCACCGGGCCGGCTCCTGACAGTTATGGTGTCCTTTATCTCCATGGTGGCTTCATRGACGCTTTGGAGGCCTGGGCAGCTCCTGCCCTCTGCTTGGGGCAAGGTAAGGACCACAGAGGTGCAACCGGTGCTGTTGGCAGTGCAGGAGAYGCAAGGGAGAGGAGAAGGGGACTCACTCTGCAGGGAAGAGGGAATCCAGCTGAGCCTTCCTAGGAAGGCAGCGCCACCAGTCTGGATGGGCTAGATGGAGCCGTGACACGGGGATGCAGCGGATACTGAGATGGAAAATAAAGATTGTACGAAAGACGTGGCAAGCATTCCACCCTCTGCTGCAGGGGCACAGGTAGGAATTTTCCACRGGCGACAAGCAGCTCCCCTAACCCTGGGCTATCRACATGTCAAGGGAGACKGAGGAGATGCTTTTTCTTTAATGAMTATTWCCCCRGCGGAGGCGGCCTCCTCCRGAGGCGGAGCGCGGGGCTTAGCCTAAAGATGGATTGGCCTACTTTACCTATTAACCACTTAGACTAATGTAATACAGACTCCCTCCATTCACACAGCCCCAACCCCAGCCCTGCCCTGGAATAGGAAGGGATGCAGGAACGGACCCCACCTGGCCGCGCTGCCCGCGAAGGAGCAGGGCACAAGGAGGGAGGGCATTTTTTTTACTTTTTTTTTTTTTTTAAATCATATTTTTTTTTTTTTTTTAAATCACAGACTTCTCTAATGGGAAAAACGGCCCAGTCGCGAGATGAACTCCCCCAGTGGGGGTGCCAGGTGGCGGTGCCGTAATCCAACCCCGCCGCCTCACGCCCTTTGTGGCAGCTTTGGTCCGCGCGGAGGGGCGCGCGGCTGAGCCGCGACGCGGCGCCGGGGCCGCTTCCTGCGACGGGAACGCGCTGGTTGCAGCGGGGCCGGCGGGGAGCAGAGCCGCGGGACAGCCCGGAGGAGCGGCCGCGTGCCCGGGAAGCCGACGGGGGCACACGGCGGGGCCAGGGTGCATGGCCCACCCCAGGGCTGCCCTAAGAGCCAGGCACCGGCGGGACAGACCCCACAGGGGACCAAGGGCTCGAGGGCGATGCCGGCTCCTGCCACGCTCGGGCCCCTCTGTCTCACAGCTGGATTCACCCTCCAGCCATCACACCTATGAGGAGGATGACAAAACTTTGCTCCCAATGAGAAGGATGAGACAGTTGCACGTGGGGTTTTGCATTTTGCAGAGTTGACCGATTTTAGGCCAGTTTCTGCCCAAATTCCTGAGTGCTTTTTAAGAAAGAAGTGAAGTCCTCTCTTTCCATAGAACTGATACGTGGAAAGCCAGCAGCTGCTGGGGAAAACCCGCGCCACAGGCAGCCTGGCAAACCACACAGGTTCGATTCAGAGCTTACGGAGCAAAGGGGAAGAGAAATGAAACCAAAAAGCTAACTAAATAATTGTAGAGCAAGCTAGCTAATTCCAAGAGATCTTGGAAAAGAGCTGCAGACACCACRGGAAGGGCAGGTTCATGGTGCTGACGACTCCATTGTGGGCACTGAGCCGCTCATCCACCCAGCTCCGAGATGGCCTCGTGTCAGTCTTTGTCGTGAGAACACCACGCCAGAGCCCTGCTTTCTTTCCTGCATTCCGGGTCCGTGCCGGCTCCCTCGGGAGCTCAGCCCCAGCAGCCAGCAGCGTTCCCGGACACCAGCCCAAGGCCTGGAGTCAAGTGGAAGACTCAACCCACGCTCTCCCCGAGGCACYGGTCACACCGCACTCGATGCCTGGGGAACAAGCCTATTCCCAGCTTTTCCCAGGATGCGGGGGTCTTARCAGGGATTCTGAAGTGCTTCCCCTRCCCCGTTTCCTTCCCACAAGGTACTACCAGACCTGGACCATGTTCATGGGAATTGCCAGCACCTTCCCACTGGCTTTAAGAGTTTAAATTACACCTTGCTGTCTCCACCATGGCCAGCAAGCAGAGAACCTTCATCTTTGCTACAAGACTCCCAAACAAGCGCTATTAGTCCAAAGGCCTTCCAAGTCCATGGCAAATTGTGCAGAAGTCCTGGACATCACCAAAAAGAGCCTCAGTCTTTCCACCGTCCCCCCGCACAAGGGAGTCACCACCAGCGGATGCTTTAATGGCCCCTGCTCCTTCCAGCTGGGCCATAAAACGATCAAATCCCAGAAATACTCTTTTAGAGCAAGTCTCTGCCAAGCCCAAGGAAAGCACGTTAACGTAATAAAGYGTTTTAATTGCATCCCGGAGACTGCCATCAGCACCAAGGTCAACGGGCTTGGAAATTGCCACTTGGCTTCAAGGCTGCTTTCTCAGGGCAGCAGATCTGCGTGGGGGCAGGAGGAAGATGAAGGAGGAGGAAGAAATGGAGAGCGGGCAACGCCGGATTGCTCTTCTGGGGCGGGAGCACTCATGGGTTTGTCTTTGGCACCTCAAACGTGTGCACCCTCCTGCACGAGGACCCGTACGGTGGCACCACGGCTTCTCCTTGCTTTCCAAGCTGGAATGAGGGCAACATGTGGGTCTAGCTCTGGAGCGGGACCCCCTCCTTTGGGCCGACACCTTGTACAAGGGGACGCCTGTGAAGTCGCCTTGGCCTTTTTGAAACGGGTGTAACTGTATCCAGCACCRTCACCCCCTCGCCGTGACATTGACACAAAACAGATGATGGGAATTAATGAACTTCAGCGTTTGGGGAAGGGGGAAAACACTCGGGCCTGCAGGTCGCCTTCTTCCCACCCGCCTCTCTGCTCCCCTTCGCCTGCCGAGAGCTTGGGGATTAGCAGGGGGATGGAGGGAGAGGAGGGTAACGGCGTGTGAAGGCTCCTCACCACAAAGCTTTGATGTGGCTGCAGAGCCAGCACCCAAGTGCAGCCCTGCGCTGGGAACGGGGCTCGYGCCTCGGCCGGGGACGGGCTGCGGGGTCTGAGCTAGATCCCTTTGAAGTGAATGAAAAAATCCCATCAAAGGCTGGGGAGCRAGGGCAGAGCCGAGGAACCGGCAGATGGTCCCTGCGAAGGGAGGGGACGGGATGGGAATGGAGACCCACACGCAGGGATGGAGCCGGGCAGACCCAGTTGGTGGTGTCACCACCGCCGTGTGCCACCACGGCCGTGCGAGGCCACCGGGCCCACRGCACTGGCTGCTCTCGGAGCTCCTGACCATGCTGGACGCAAACACAGGCTGAGGAGCTGTGCCATGCGTGGGGGCCGTGGCCTCCACAGCGCCGACCTCTCCTTCATCCAGCAAAATGCTGCCCAGCAGCACCTCTGCTCCAAGCTCCACCACTCCTGGACGGAAACCCATCGCTCCCATGACAAGGGCTGGGATCACCCCAGCAAGAAGCAAAAGGCAGGACTTGCGAGGAAAGCCAGGCTGACCAAAGGCTGCTATCTAAGGAGGCTTCGGTTACACRTCCACCATCCCCGTTCTGGGGGACAATCTGTCCACCGCCTCCTGACGCAAAGAGGACATCAGTGACAGGTCACCCCTTGCTGGTGTGCAGCCCTGCACAGACGGGTGCCTTATACGGTGCATTGCACAACTACGGCCTATAGGGCAGGGAATAACTTGGAGCAGCAGAAACACGTGAGAGCAGGAAGGACTTCACGGACTGTCCCCTGTGGGCAACGCAGGTGGCTCTGGCTCCGGGGCCGTGGTAGCAGCCAAGTCATCACGTTGCTCTCTGAGGTCTGGAAACACCTGGACGGGGCAGTCCACCTCCTCCATGGAGATGTTGGGAACCTCGTGAGGAAGGTCTCGAGGGGCTGGGGACCAGCCTGAAGAGCTTGGAGGAAACATCTCCTCCTAGGGAGGCAGCCGCAGGCAGAAAACCCTGTCCTTGTGCCCGGCAGCCAGCGGACCAGCGAGGGCAGAGCTGTTTTGCAGACATCACCCAGCAGGAAATACATGTAAGCTTAGAAAAATAAATGCACAGAAAAAGCCTTTTGTTGCCTGGGATCCTCATTCACAACCGCCCTCCACAGCAGGTGCTTGAAGTGGGGCAGGGCCTACAGGCGGGTCAGGCTGAGCCTTGCTCTATCCCAGATCCACGTCTCCGATCCCAGCCAGGAGAGGAGCAGGGCAGAGAAGCCCTCAAGGGAATTCAGCCCGGGGGGGCTCTCGAAGGCGATGGGCGCAAAGCCACCAAGGCACCATCATCAGGTGGCACTCGAGCACCGGCCCAGCGGGTGCTGCAGAGACATGGGGTTTCCTCCGCCTCGGGAAGGGGAAATTCCCAGTTATTTCCTGCCCTCTCCCCCTAAGAGGAGCTGGAGAGGCTGGAAGTGCTCAGCGAGCRGGCCGGGAGGTTCATCAGCTCCGCCAGTTCATTACAGAGATCCTCCCCTTTATGTCAACACCGCAGCCTCTTTCTGTCCCCCGTCCTACTTGAACGCTCTGAACTTCCACTAAATAATGATCTCCGCTCGGGATGGGGGGAGCAGGGGAGGGGGCAGCGCTTTGCATATCAAAGGGCTGCTTTGAGGGATTTACAATAATTCCAGATGAAGTGGTAAATATTCCATTCACTGGGGTGCKCGCCAGCCCTAATTATAATCCTGTTAGCGAGGTCCCCAGAAAGGGATCGCATTGTCACCCGGGGATGATATTTTTGGGGGGTGGGCAAGCAAAGACGCACCGGCAACAAAAGAGGCAAGAGCCAGGACCTCCCTTCCCCCTCCGATGGATTTGGTCTCTATTGTGGCACCGCTTCAGCAGTGCCCCAGCTCTGAAACAGAGCAGTGGAGGCACCGGGGAGGTGGAGCCCAAATGAGCATCTCAAGCCTTTCCGTCAGCCCCCCGCTTCCTTTCATGCTCACCGGCCACCAAGCTGCCAGGCCTGATGTTCCTCCCTGTGACGCACCCCAAAAATAATGAAAATAAATAGATGAAGACAGCTGTTGTCCCCACAGTGGAGTGGGGGTGATTCTCCAAAACTCATGATTTGGGGAAAAAAACAAACAAAAAAACCCCACTTAACTCCATCGGGWAACATGACTGAGCTAACTAGCAAACTAGCCCCTGAAAGGCTTTATCCCCCACAGGTCCCAGGCACATCCGTCTCAGCTGAGCTSTGGGTCTTATTCCTGCCTGGGGTCACCTCTTCGTGCAGCCTGTAAAGTGTTTTATGATTTAGCCCTGTGCCCCGGATGCWCCAGTGCAACCTCCTTCCCTCTCCTACAGCACCGCAAGGGCACCAAAACCAGCCCTGGCCACCTCCACCAAAAAGTTCTCCAACCCAGAGCACACATTGCTCCGTTCTTCTATGGACACAAGTCCAGAGACCACCCCAGACTTTGGAGCTGCCKTGGTGCAGGTCTGGGAGAAGGTAAGATCATTGCCACAGTGTCCAAGAGTTACTGCAAGGCAGTAGGAACTTTTTTCCTCCAGAAATTAATGGTAAAACAACCTGAAAGGGGGAGAATTTTAGGCATCTGCAGAGATGGAGAGTGTTTAGATCACCCATGCTGSAAAAATARATTCTCAGGACTGCCTAGGCCTGGCTCAYGGCTCTTACGCTCTCATAACCAGAAGGACCAGCCATGTCCCTTCCTTCCCAATTTATAGCCTTGAGTTAATGTTATGTTTCTAAGCTCCTGTTAAGCAAAGACTTGGTAGACCCACTTCTGCACTCAYAGAAACCAGGAGCTCTGCTCCTGTAGTCTAGCCCAAAGACAGCATCCCCTTGGCGCCAGGGATGTTACATCTTCAGTGCAATATTACTCGTGTAGCACAGACACAATCCCATCCCAAAAAAATCAAGGTCTTGAGTTATCAACTGAACTGCATAGGGGAAAAAAAAGCCAAAACCAAAGCAGGGCTGTTGCAGGGTTTTGCTAGCTCAGCTTAAGCAAAGGAAACCCAGTTTGGAAGGTTTTGAAACTGTGCGGAAAATCTCGCAATCAAGAACCGAATGTCCACAAAGGAGACAGAGGAGTCCTATAACTTTATTTGAATAAAGGGAGAGTCCACCGGGCATATCCCTACAAAACAGATCAGCAAATCCGAGCTGGTGGGAAATCCAAATGCCAGCACGGGTACAGGAAGGCAAGGGAAGTGGCCACCATGGAGGAGTTCAGAGGCCACTACTGCTGTTGCTTGGGTTTGGCCACCCCTAGGCAGGGACGTGTTGGGGTCCTGCAGCCCCAGAGCAGCAGGGCTCTTGCTCCTTCCCTTCTCCGTGATGGACTGAGCTAGGCAAAGTCCAAACTCCCTGCTCCAAAGGATGCAGCCTCCCCATGCACTCACAGCTCCCCTGCTCTTCCTCAGAGCTGGCAGCGCAAGTCACAGTTGTCAGGGGATGCTCTGAGCTGTCCCCAACACCTTGGGTGATGGAGGATGTGAAGGGCTACGTGTCCTCATGGGGTCAAGGYGRGAGCCCAGCAGYGGGCAGAGGGCCATACTCATCCTCRGCAGCACRGACACAAACCAAGCAGAGAGCAGGGCCCTTAATGCCGCTCTGCTGCCACATCCACTGACGCGCTCCCTCCACCTGGAGAGGTAGRACACCCACCAGCACAGCGACTCATCTCCCTTAGGAAGGCCTTAGTCCTTAGGAAGGTGCTCCTTGCTGCAAACGGATCGGTCTCCTGGAGGGTTTATATGGTGCAGGAAGGACCCCATGGACACAGTGATTTGGGTTTCCTGGGGAAGTTTTAATGACTGCCCGGGTGCTCTGCGAGCATCATCACACACTGGCTGCAAGCTGTGGCTGCAGCTGCAGCCCTGAAGCAGCAGCTACATCGAGCAGCAGCAAACAGCATGAACCGAGCTCCACGGCCATGAACACGGGCCTCGTGGGAGCGAGAGCGAAGCTCAGGGGGCTCTGCCCGCCACGTGGCGAGGCCCCTGCCTCCCGCCCGCAGACAGCCCTAATCCAGGAAACCGCTGGGACTTTATCCCAACAGCCTCATCCCTCAAGTCCCTGCTGTTCAAGGCCCTTGGAAGAGCCCCTGGAGATAGGTCTGCTGGTGGCCCAGTGCCCTGCAAGAAGACTGAGGCTCATTTTGGACTCAATGTCTTGTGCACGTAACACAGAGGAGGGACACGATTTATGCACCCACCACCCACCCCGGCCATAACAAAGCACCGGAGCAGCATCTTCACACCCAATGCTGCACGAGCCCAAAGTTTCCCAGAAAACAGAAGTTTGTGCTGAGCGAAGCAGCCCCAGACAGGGCCCGGTCCAGGGGGGCAGCCTGCAGGGTCACAGGGCCGAGCTCCCACCTCGGGCTCCGGAGCGGCCGCCACGCTGCGCATCCTCTGTTCTAATCCTGCTAGGAGGGGGAGGAAAGCAGAAAAACACAAAAATTCCCACCCCCCGAGGAGTCAACCCTTGCCTGTTTGTTGCCCAAGTCAACAGCCGAGGAACAAAGTGGAGCCAGCAAGACGTGGGCAGGACCCCGGCTCCTCTGTTGCCCCGTCCATAAATCACGGCCCCGCTGAGAGGTCTTTTGTGTTTTCCCCCCGAGCACATAAATTAACGCCCTAATCGGTGCGCCTGTGCGGACAGGTAACAAGTCACCCAGATAAGGGGGCCTTTTGTCAGGCACCCGCGCCAAGGGCCGCCGTTTGCACARGGAGGGCCTTCCTCGCCGCCCCGCATTCCTCCTCGCCGAGCCCGAGCTCCCCGCGTGCAGACAAGGGCTCCCCGATAAGCGCTGGGCACAAAGGTGCCCCCCGTGTTGGTGACCAGCCCCGGCTTTTTCAAGCATCTGGAGCTGCGTTCAGCTGAGGCCAGGTCACACCTTGCTGGCCGAGCTCTTCCTCCTTTCTCCTTCCTCTTCCTCTCCTGGTCAGGCTCTGTAATTCCCAGCAAAGGAAATCCCCTCYTTTTCTCCAGCCAGGRGGATTAAACCACTGTGCAAAGTTARGAGCCACACAGAGGCCTCGAGCACCCCGCTCCTGCTCCTCTTTCTAGGGCTCCTCTTCCTAGACTCAGAGGGTGGTGATCAGCAGCACAGAGTCCGGTTGGAGGCCTGTAGTTAGCGTTGTYGCCCAGGACCCCCTCAGCCCCGTCCTGTCCAACCTATTCATTAATGACCTGGATGAAGGGACAGAGTGCCCCAAACTGGGAGGAGCAGCTGATAGCCCAGAGGGCTGCACTGCTATCCAGAGGGACCTGGACGGACTGGACARCTGRGCAGTGAGAAACTTCATGAAGTTCAACAAGGGCAAGTGTAGGGTCCTGCACCTGGSSAGGAATAACCCYAGACATGCCTACAGGCTGGGGACCGACCTCCTGGAGAGCAGCCCCGCAGAGAGGGACCTGGGCGTCATGGTGGACGACAAGTTGACCATGAGGCAGCAGTGTGCCCTCGTGGCCAAGAAGGCCAATGGGATCYTGGGGTGCATTAAGCAGAGCGTCTCCAGCAGGTCGAGGGAGGTGATTCTGCCCCTCTMCTCAGCCCTGGTGAGGCCGCACCTCGAGTMCTGTGTGCAGTTCTGGGCTCCCCAGKGCAGGARGGAYGYGGAGCTGCTRGAGAGAGYCCAGCGCAGGKCYACGAAGATGATTAGGGGCCTGGAACATCTGCCCTATGAGCAAAGGCTGAGAGAGCTGGGTCTGCTCAGGCTGGAGAAGGCTGAGAGGGGATCTAATTGGTGTATATGAATACCTCAAGGGAGGTAGTGATGAGGTTGGGGCCRGTGTCTTTTCAATGGTGGCCACTGGTAGGACCAGAAGAAACGGCCATAAAGTATCAAAAATCCCAGAGGAACTTATGGAAAAATTTCTTAACAGTGAGCGTGACAGAGCCCTGGAATAGGCTGCCCAGAGAGACTGAGGAGGCTCCTTCTCTGAAGATCTTCCAAACCCACCTGGATACCACCCTGTGCCCTGTGCTCCGGGTGTCCCTGCTGGAGCAGGGGGTTGGACTGGATGATCTCTAGAGGTCCCTTCCAACCTTAAGGATTCTATGACGATTCCTCATGGCAAGGGAGTGAAGGCGGGAGCGCACCTCTTCCTTGCTGGATACACCAGAGATTGAAGTTTCCGTCTGCTAAAAACTCCTTTTTTACGCCTGGGTGCTCTTCCCCCAGCACGGAGAGCCCCGGGGGCATCGGCAGCTTCGCACCGAGCAGGAGTCCGTCCACACAACCGGCTCAGCCCCCGAGCAGCAGCACAGCTCCGGGCGGCGAGGACCGAGACAAGGCCAACACAGACGGACATATTTGTAAGAGATGGAGCTCTACTAACACCTTTAAAAAGCCAGATGGGATCTCCAGAAACTCATCTTCTGCCCCCATAGGGACACCACTGGCCAAGGGCGAGCAAGCACCATCTCCTAACAGCAGAGTGAAGAGCAGAGCCCTCTGATAACACCTCAGAAAGTGGCGACCTTCCCATTTTCAGCATTATCCCTCCCAAAAGTAACAACTTGTTTTCTGTCCCATTTGCTCAGAGCTATATATGCCTATATTTATATGCATGCATGTTCCTAGCACAGGCCTAGTGATGCCGGCAGGTCTCTGCCAAATCCCAGCCACATTACTCCAATTGCCTCTTGAGCAACATCCCAAACAGCCGTCCAACCTTTCCACGCCGGCGTTCCTCCAGTTTTAAAGACAATGGGACGCTCTGACAGAGCACAATTTACTCAAGCAACAGTGTGAAGAACCAAAAGACCTGTGGGTGGGAAGGGTCTGACCTGCCGAGCGGGTCCTGCCCTTGTGTGGCCCAGCTCCTGTGCTCACCTGCTTCTTGTGACAAGAATTAACGTCTCTCAGGAAAGGCTCAGATCTACCACAAACACCAATTTCTGCCTTAGCATYGCATCCAGGCAGAGATGCTAAGGAGAAACTCGGTCCTGGCCACCTGCCAGCTGGCTTCTCATCACCCTGACRAGTCCACGGGGTGATTCAAGAATTTAAAATTGGTTTAGACCTTATTCCAGGCTGATCTATCTAATTCACTTACCCAGGTCTCCTGTCTCCCTCTCAGCATTAGCAGATGTTCCTTGCGGAAGGAGGTTGGAGCCTCCTYCGGCTGCAAGGAAGGGTCCGTGCTGAGCAGTCCCAAACGCAGGGCAACGGCCTGGCCAGCAGGTACCACCTCAGGATGAACTATATTTGCCACCCCCTGGAACAAAAGGTCTGGCAAATTAATACACCGTTGATCCTCTCAGCGCTGATCCCTAAATGCATTTTAATACAAAGGGGATTGCTGTCTCGACTCATTCATTAATGGATTTGCGATTTAGTCACAGAGGAATGGCCAGTGCACTGGAAATTAAGGGAGCTCCACTGTAAACAGATCAGGTTAATGAATGAGAACACGTCTGCTCAGATTAGGATTTTCCACCTGCAAAGAGGTGCTATCAATCAGACCAGTATGGTTCTCCTTAAGCTCTCCTCCTCCTTTTCACCTATGTCCCCATACCAAATATGAAAAACAGAAAATAAAATTGTTTTCCAGGCGAAAGGAACAGCAGAACAGCTGCCTATTGCTGCAAGAAAGCCACGGGCTAGCTGYGCTGCTACACCCCAGTGCTGGTACCCAGCTCCACGAGGTGTCTGAATTAAGAAGAGAGCAGGAGGAAACAAAGAGCAGCCTTGGGAAGGAGTGAAATTCCCAGCAAGGGAGGGAGACAAGCACCAATTAGGGAAACAAGAAGGAGCAGGTCYGTCTGCAGGCTCCCCTTCTGCCCCAGTCATTACGTGGGATCATGACTTGGTCATAAACAGTCAACTAAACGCAGTCAGGAGCTCYTTAAAGAGCAGACTCAGCGAGGGAAGATGCGCTGCTGTAGGTACAACAGATGCAAAGCACTGCTTCTAATTAAGAAGGTATTCACGTAATTAGAGACTTTACRTGGCCATAGCGATGATTCGATCCAGCGCAGCACACCCGCTCAGGCTGTATTTAAGAGGGCTCTTCACGCTCGCCTTTTCTTTCCGACTACATGGGTCATCTTCCTTCTAATCTTGCCCCCTTCTCCTCGGGGCTGCAGCCCATCCTGGTGGCTGGACAAGCAGCTCTGGGGCCACGGCGACAATCAGCAAGAACCTCGTGGAGCTGAATCAAGCAAGACAACCCCTGACAGGTACCTTCAGCTTCCAACCTGGCGCTAGGTTCCCATCAGGAGCAGGTSCACCCTGCCAGCCAGGTCCATCAGCCATGCTGCAAAACAGGCACAAGCCCCAATGTGGTCCCCCCTCGCCAAGAGAGGATATTCCTTCCAAAGGCTACCACGGGGATGAATTATCCCGCCGTCCCTCAAGGCCTTCTGCATAAAGAGCACAGAGGGCTGTGTGCGGAGGCCTTGGAGCACAACCCAAGTGAAGTGACTTTTCCCTGAACACCGGGAGCCTGAATGAGAGCTATTGTTATTCAGATGAAACCGAGTGTCAGATTAACAAATCAATGGGCATAAGAGATATAAAATGGGCTACCATTGAGGCTTTTCAMATACCCAAACATATGGATGAACCAAATGTGAATTGTAATTGACTCACCCGCACCTTTGATCTCTACACCCTTGGGTTCCCAAAGAGACAGCRGAGGCCTCCTGGGCGGGTGCTGAACAGACTGGGGCCTCCTTTGTGAGCCCTCACAAAGCCTATTCTCCCTGCTTCCAGCTCCTGGACGTAGACATATCCCAGCACTCAGCCACCCAGACAAGCCACCTCCGCCTTGGAGAGGGTGACGGAGTGACYCTCCTCGAGTGACCCCATGTGACGTCTCCCCTGGGAGCCCTACGTGCCCAGGGCACAACCCCCATGGCATGCGCCATCCTCAGCCTCTCCTGCACGGCCTTCTGCACCCCAGCTCCCTTTGGAGAGGCACGCGGAGCTGCAACACAGTCCGTGCAGCAAGGACATAAAGCAAGGATGTGCATTCCCCCACAGCCAGCAGTGTGAAGATTTTCCAAGGGTTTCCCCATACACARCCAAGGATGAGACTTTGCCGTAGTGCGTGAGGAGACCGCAGCCACTCGTGTGCTCTGCAAAGCCTGGACTGATACAGAGGTGCTGGAAGTCGCCCTGCGCCTCTGCAGCAGCCTCACTCTCAGACAGCTCCTATCACCTCCACTCGCTCAGGCAGCGTTGACACCACAGGCACGTTAGAAGTAACTTAAAGCCAAACCCAATCYCCAAATTCTTACTTTTGGGGTTAGCAAAACGTGAGCTTTAGCCAGTTTGGGGTAAATCTCAAAATTAGTTAAAACAAATCATTGCTTTTCATGAACTGCTTTTGATACTGTGCAAACCTGACAACTCTGCCAAGGAGTCACGCAGCAAGTACGTTTGGCCTTGTGTGCCTTATTACAGACTCAAAGYCTGCTGCAGATCTCCCACTCCTCCTCCGTCCCCACCTCGCGTGCACCCCGTGGCTTTTGTGCCTCTTACCCCGTGCTGAAGCTTCCCCGCCACCTCGGCAGCAAACAAGACCTAAGCAGCTCGGCTCCTGCTGCGCCGAGACGCCTGGCACTGGGAACCTCAAAACTCCTGCTACTGAAGGAGAATCCCCAGGATCTATTCCCAGCATTTAGGCACTGGATGCCAGGGGAAGTGATTCCCAGGCGGGAATACTGCCCCTTCCTCCGTGCAGTGGGAGGAAGATGGGCTCCATTGGGGAGCGGTGATGATGCCCGGGACAGCCAAGCGTGCAAYACCTGCAGAACTGACCTGCAGGCGACCACAGGAAGGGAGGGAGCCCAGGGAGAGGGAGAAAACTCACAGACTCTTAATCTGCTTTAGGTCYGCCTGAGCTTGCTGTTTATATATAGCTTAATTAATTATTAGGCTACATTTAGCAGCCTGACCTTGAAATGGTCTCTGGGGGGAGCCAAGRGCCCCGACGTAGGATGGGCAGCTTGGCAAGGAGCCGGGATGCCCGGCAGCACCGTGATGCCCGAAACCCAAGCTGCTATTCCACACTGGCGAGCCCGACGCCTCCTCCGACGGCCTCGCATGCTGCTCCGTGCCCTCTGCTAACTCCTGGTTTCTGCAARTGCCACCAGAAGGAGCCCAGGGTGCATTAGCTACAGTGAGAAATCAAGGGGGAAAAAAGAGAAAAAAGAAAAGCCACAGGCATTGTGTGAAGCTCAGGGGGCAGCTGGACGGAGATGGGCCTTGCTTGTCACCCCGGCCCAAGTCCTCGGACAGGACCCATCATCGGTCTGTTTGGCCACGGGGTAGGATTTCCTCCAGCACCTCTTAGCTTCACTCCAAGTCCAACCCATCTGTAAAAACAAATAAACAAATCAAGCAAAAACCGTGGGCCCTGCCAGGTTTCAAACAAACATTTAATAGTGAAATGAAGCGGCAAATCYTTTTATTAATAAAAACTCCGGGGTTTCGTCCTCCCCCTAGTGACCGGAAAATCGCTGCACGGAGTCACCGATGCCTTCCCAGGCCTCCGCCGCCAACTGCAACCACTCAGAACTGGGTAGAATTTTGTATTTTACGGCAAGTTTCTAAATCAAATGCTGGAGACAGGCTGCCCGSCGCAAGCTAGGGGGTGCAATGTAAAGCTGTTTCATCCACCTTCTCCCCTGCGACGGATTKTGATGATGCGCACGCTGCTGGGGAACATGTCCCGAAGCCGCTCACGCAGGAGGGCCTGGTGCTGCCGCCCTCGCTCGGGGCAGGGTTTGGCACTGCATGGAACGCAGCGAGAAGCTCAGGCACCGACACGGTTACTGGAGAGCAGCAGCTCCGCGCCCGGGCCACCAGCACGACGCTGTTGAAGACACGTCTCCCRCCCGGAGCCGGCGTCACGCATGATGAGTACGTTCTGCGAGAGAATCGGGGCTTCAGCTCCAGCTGCGCCCGGCCTCGCTGCTCACRGGACCGCGGCGATGCAGGACTTGGGCTCTCATCCGCGTTCAGCAAGAGACGTATCTAACATATACATCCACCTATAAAGGGCATGCATATAAATGCATACGTATGCGTGCACAATTCTGACTTGCTTCTGGCCTCACTAAGCTGCCAGCATTCCCACGGGAGGGGATAGACCTTGCCAGTTCAAAGCAGAGGTTACAACTGATCACTTTTCTAATTAATTTGGCACTTGGGTGGATCTGCAGAAGTGCACGGTAGTGCAAGCTGACCTGGTTGGCCAGATCACAGCTCCGATCCTATGGGTTTTAGCAGCGCAAGGCTTGAGAGAAGGCACCAGGGCAGTGAGGACTATTCCTCTGAGCATGGGCTAGCAGGCCTGGCCCCCTCTAACGCTGCTGTGAGAAGTTACCCATGGGCAAAGATTAGAGATAAATGGCTGCAAGACACAGTTTGGGTCAGATCCGCAGCTGCCATAAAGTGACACAACTCACTCATTCGTCCAGACTCTCGGTAGGGAACTTGTCTACCCCTTTTCCATGGGGAGAGGAGAGCACAAAATGCATCCCGAGCACCACTGAGGAGGTTCTAGCAGCCGTAAAGATTTAGCAGAACTACAGTGAGACACGATGCTGCTTTTCTTCAAAAGAAACGCTCCCAAAAAAACCCTGTGAATGAGCAATTTCCTTGAAACGAGTGTTAGGGCTCCTGCTCATAGCACTTCTGCATGAGTTTTCCTCTTCAATTCCTATCCGCATCATCAAGTTCTTCCACCGCCCACGTTGGCGCCTCTCCGCGCGACTCCAGCAGGACTCCTCCGACGGAGGCTCCCCTGCTCGCAGACCCGGAGGCCACATTTGGCCTTTACGGCTCGGGAAGGCTGCTCGGAGGGTCTCCACGGAGCCCATCCCTGACCCGGGCACCCCCCATATCCTCCCAGCATGTCACGGGGCCACCTGCAGAATCGGTACCACCAAGGCCGTTTTTCTCCTCAGTCTTCAGAGCTACAACCAAGACCAAACCACGTGGCATTTAGAGCCCAGCACGGCCTTGGAAGCGACGATTTGCTTTCCTTAACATCTACAGACACACATCTACAAACAAACCATGACTGATGGTGTATCCCTGAGCACGAGCAGGCCACAAAGATGCCCCCGCAGCTCAGGAGAGCAGAGGGTTTACCACGCTCATTACACCGCTAACGACCTTGCTCGCCTCCGCTCACCCAGACCTCAGTCCGTGGCCTTCGAGACCCATCTCTAGGCATCTCATAACGACCTCCAGACCAACTCAACCTCACGTTTGTCTGGAGCAGGCTGATAACAGAGCGTTTYGTCACCAGACGCCTCATTAGGGAGGTCAAGGGGAGGTCCATTCACTCCGTGGCCTCTCAGCTGCCGTCGGCCATGTCCGACGGGCTGAGCTGCGACGCTTCCAGCAAGCCGGGGATGGGAAATCCGCYGGCAGCTGCTGCAAGAGCTGCGATGGCCCCGGCGTGGGCGAGCGCCCGCGCAGCGCGAGCAGCAAGTCGGGACCCAGCGCGGCACTGAGTCATTGCCCCGCGAAGCAGGACCTCTCCCGCGGTCCCTGCCCACGCGGCGATGACAGGGAGCGGCCGATGGCCCCCAGTCCCTGGGGAGACACTGGAAGGACGTGGTGCTTTGAGCCCATGTGGTAACGGTGTCCTTCACGCCCGGAGCAGCGGGATCCGCACCACCAGGAGAGGTCCGGAGGGTCGCTCCGGATCAGCAGCTCCGGATCAGCAGCTCCGGATCTGGGAAGCGGCACACTCCAAGGGCGAAAGCAAGTCAGCCCGGGGCGGGATGAGAAGGGCAGCTCGGGAACACCTCTGTCCAGGGGGAACATCCTGGGCTTGCTGGATCCGCTAGGAAAACGAAGCGATCCCAAGAGCACCTCAAGGTGCCCGAAGCACAATGGGCTGTGGAGCCCTGGACCGCTCTGAAAGAGGGRAAAAAAGGGAAAACCTCCGCAAACTCGGTGTGATGGACGTCCACGGGCCCTAGGCCAAGCAGTGCCCGGCCCCGCTCCGTGTCGGGAGGGGAGGCCGGGCGGCCCCGGGCGAGCTCCCCCCATGGCGGCCGGCCCGGGGGCGCGGGGCGGCTCRACAGGTGAGGCCGTGAAACCCGAGCGGCGCCGGCGCCCCGGCGGCGCGCGGGGCAGGGGCGTCCGCGCCAGGCCCAGCCGCGCCAGGAATCTCCGCCATCTGTTTGAAGGGCTCAAGGCTCCTCGGGGGCCAGGGCACCGGCCCTCGCGCCGTGCTGGCTCGGGCGGCCGCGCCGACACGGTGCCCCCGAGACGGCGACGCGCGTCGGGACGGGCTCCCCTCAGCCCAACAGCCCCGTGGAGCTGCCCCGGGCACCAGGACACGGGAGCAAAGGGAGGAAGCCCAGGCGGGAAACCCACTCTTGACCTGGGGCAGAGCAGCATGCTGGGCTCTGCACGGGGAGCACCAGCCCTGGCTCCCCACTGCCCTGATGAGGCACGTGCAATATATCAGTRTATATGGGTGGAGGGATGATTATTTAGCCCCAATAACCCACTGCTGGGTCRGGACCATTGAGAACAGGCAAGCCTGCTGGACACTGGCACATCCACACTCGGCCTTTGGAGCAGCCCCAGTCAAACCCGTCCCTTGCTTGAGCGGCCCTCGTCCCTCTCTTCGGGCCTCCAAAGGGAGGAAAAGAGGAGGTTTCCAGGAAAATGTTAATATTAAAGACAACCACCGGCGGGGTGGCAGCTGAGGAGGCTCCCCCGGGCGTGGAAGGAGCGCGACGCCGCGCTGCACACACGGGTCCAAACCTCAACACCGGCACGCCAGAGCCGCCGGGACCGTCACCGGAGCGGGTTCACCGCACTGCGCCCCCCAAGCATCTTTCTCACCAAAAGTATTAATCAAAAGAGGAAAGAGCTCCCGGGCCTGGCTTGTGTAGGCGAAGACCCTGGGGTGAGCTCTGCTCTGGGACCGCACCTCGCTGCGGCGGGTTGGCAGTGCAAACCCCGTCGTGTTCAACGGGATGGATGGGACGGGAGGGTGCACGGGGGGCCCGGGGCACTGCAGCCCCCYGGCCTGAAACACGGGCTGGGGCGGGGGGAGAAAAACCAACACCCTCCGCACAGTCACTGCAGTCGCTTCCTCCTTTCTTCTYGCATTCACCGTGGGACAAAAGCCTCTCCAGTTCCCAGCTATCCCTAAAAATGCGCTATTCCTGCAAGAAACAAGAAGCAACGTGCAAAGCAACCGCTTCTCCRGGCTTGCAAAAAGTCACTTCCCGCCCCCAAACTGCATCCCGTACGGGGGAAACCCGCGCGGYCAGCGGAGCACGGGGACGGCAGCGGCAGCACAGAGGGACACGGGCACCGCGGCCGCCCGCTGCGCCGGGGACGCTCGTTCCGCACCCCCGAAGCCCACGCGCTGCTCGCACGGGTTTTGCAATAGCAGCAGCTTCTCATTTGTCTCCTGTCATGGTAAATATTTTCACTCAAAGCAGCTACCATGTCGTATTCTTTACCGGGAATGGGAAAAAAAAAACAACCCACAACGTGCTTACCGGAGCGAGCGTCACTATCTCGCTATCAAAAAAATCCATTCGGTTTTTCCTCTTTTCACATCATTACTTGAGAACAGGGGAGGCAGCGCCGCTCGACGCCGCTTTGCTGGCCTCGTGCAGGAAAAATGCCCCTTGCTGCACTCCAGCTCCGCCACGGAGCAGAAAAGGAAGCAAGAAGACAAGTTTGCAACGACCCCCGCAAAAGTTGAGGGGTTTGGGCTTCCTAATCTTACATGAAAACTTAAGGCACGGGTCGGTTGTTATATGATTAATTACGAGCGCTTCGGAACAGGCACTTTCATCAAGCAAAACAAGCAAACTCCTGAGCTGCCCCTCGGGGACCTGCAGCAACGCCGAGCTGGAAAACGCCGCTGCATGGCAGGGACAGCTTATAAAATGAAATKAATAAGAGCAAATAAATGAATGGAYCTGCTCTGCAGGCAGGCGGACAAAACGTGCCTTACACGAGGCAAGGATCAAAACTCGCACGGTGCCCCTCCAAAAAGGGCAGGGGACTGGATTTAAACAGGAGCGCCRGGGCGCCGAGGGGGTGATTTAGCTGCCCCCACACCCGAGTTCGGCGGCCGATTTGTGCAAAAACGCCCGAGAAAAAAAAAAGAAAACACCCAAAAATGGGGATCGCCCGGCTGAACGCGCCGCTACAGGCACCGTGGATATTTTACAGCATTTTTAATCTGATTTTATTGGGCYGTTAACAAGAAAACACCAACGCTTATCCTTATTGACACTACGATAATAAATAAAGGGCTCGTTGGGGCGGGTGGAAACRAGCGCGGGCCGAGACGTACGGAGGGCAGCGGAGTATCCGTTCCCTACCCCGAAATTCAGAGGGACAAACGCCAGCCCCTAATTAACGCCCAAGTCAAAACTGCTGCAAAATTACCCAACGGCTCGACTCGCCTGCCGCTGCCCTCAGCGAGGGCTTTGCCCGCTGCGCAATGGGCTCTGCATTATTTATTCGCCCTCCCTCTTCGCTCCCCTCTGCCCCAAATCGATGCAGGTCCCGATCCCGCCGGCGGATCCGTCCRTGCCGAGCGACGGAGCCACTCGCGCCCGGGCGAGCTCCAGACTTCCCGCATCGCTTCAACGCGACGCTCCGCGGCTTCACCAATGAAAATGAGCCATATTTAAGTTTTAAATAAAAATCCGCTCACTTAGATACTTCTTAACATGCAGCCTGTGAGACGGGGATACGGCCCGTGCTCCTTAAAATTAAGCACTAAGGAGAAAATATTTGTTTTATGCACAACGCGGGTGCCAATTTCTCCGAAATTAAAAATAATGTTTCCTCTAAATATCGACTTCCCTGCAACTGCGTCTGGGATAACAGATTACTGCAATCATAACCGCTCTTCTCTCCTTCTCCCCTTCCACCCTTTACTTGTAAAAGATTAATCAACCATTTTATGGTCTAATTTAGGGACCTAATTAAAAACAGAGTTCAACACGTACAACACCATTTTGCTAATAAATCTTGACAGGTCCCCCGCTTCGCAACAGGCAAGTTCTCCTTGCAAAACACGAGATTCGTATTAAAAGAAAAGGAAAAGAAATCRTGTAAAGATTTTGTGGCGGGCGCCCTGGGACAACGGGCCAGACACGTCGCCCAAACCCCAGGATTTTATAAAACGAAAGCGCCTTCAAAGAGGCTTCTTTCAAGCCAGGTCTCATCCTGCCTTGCCTTTTCGCTAGCCGCGGAGGGATAGCGGCATTAAAAACATACAAATCAAATAAAAGAGCATAAATCTAAGGGCATCGGGCGGTGGGAGTTTCTCAGCCTACGGAGCCCCAAAACCCGGGGCGTCGCAGCCACCGCYTCGGTCCCGAGCTGCAGCTTTTGGGGCTCCGCTCGGATTCCTGCCAACCTGCAGCACAAAAGAGGTATTAAAACCCACCGCCGACAGCGGCGCCCGCCCCGTCCCGGCGCTCGCCGGAGCGCAGCGCACCGCTTTGCGGGAGGCAGATATCGAACCTCACGCGCCCCTGCTCGGCCTCCACGGGCGAGGAGCTCGGACACGTCTCTSCCGCCACCCCGAGGGCCGTCCCCGCTCGCGGGCGGCGCACGGTTCCCCCGCGGCGGGGAAGGAGCCGCCCGCGCGGCCGCGACGCTCCCGGCAGCGGCGGAGCTGAGCGCGGAGCCGCCCCGCCGCACGTCGGGGCCCCGGCGCGGCGCAGGGAAGGACCGGCCCGGCGCGGCCCCGCGAAGGGAACGCTCGGAACGGGCACCACGAGACGGCAGCGCGCGGGAAACCGGCCCTGCCGCGGCGGGCACCAACCGGCGTCGCCCCCGGGGCGAGCCCGTCCCGGCGCGGCGGTTCCGCCCGCATCCCCCCCTCGCACCCCGCGAGCGGCAGCGCTGCCCCCGCTGCCCCCGAAGGAGCGGGGCGGCCCCGAGGGCGCCGCCGCCGCGTCCCCCGCTCCGTGCCCTACCTGTACCAGGCGAGCCCGCGCTCGTAGTTGCGGTCGAAGAAGTGCGGCTCGGCGCCCACGGCGCGCACGTCGGGGTGCACGCGCAGGAACTCGAGCAGCGCCCGCGTGCCGCCCTTCTTGACGCCGATGATGATGGCCTGCGGCAGCCGCTTGCTGCCCGAGCCGTTGAGGAAGCTGGAGAGGGGCCCGTCGGGCGCGGCGCGCGGCTCCTCCACGCTGCTCTCCTCGGGCTCCGGCTCGGGCTCGGCGGAGCCGCGGGCCGCCAGGCCGGGCAGGGCGGCGCACGAGCCGGCGCACGAGTAGAACATGTAGAGCCAGAGGAAGAGCATGATGAAGAGCAGCAGCAGCCTCCGCCTCAGCGGCAGCAGCGGCGCCGTGGGCAGCGCGCCGGGCACATCGAGGCGGCGGCTCAGGCGCTGCCCCATGTGCCCGCGGGCGCGGCGCGCTGCATGGCCGGGGCCGCCC
>PTEX01000174.1:445911-529003 GCA_003342815.1 Eudromia elegans
CTTTCTTTCTTTCTTTCTCTCTCTTTCTCTCTTTCTCTCTTTCTCTCTCTCTCTTTCTCTCTCTCTCTCTCTTTCTCTTTCCTTCTTTCTTTCTCTCTTTCTTTCTCTCTTTCTTTCTTTCTCTCTCTCTCTCTTTCTCTCTCTCTCTCTTTCTCTTTCCTTCTTTCTTTCTCTCTTTCTCTCTTTCTTTCTCTCTCTCTCTCTCTCTCTCTCTCTTCTCCACCATAAATGTCTCAAACAGAGAGCAGCCTCCCGGCTCCCCAGCCACGCACCCTCTGAGCACGATGCCTTCCCAGCCCGTGTCCCCCTCCAGGTACCTCCAGGTACCTCCAGGTACCTCTCGCTGGGAACAGCAGCCCCAGCAGGACTCGGAGCTTCGCACAAGCCGGGACACCCTCCCCGCATCCCGCGCGCTCCCCGAGGGCCATCCCGGCTCCAGCCCTGCCACTGCCCCGTGTCCTACCCTAGGGGAGGGCTTGGGGGAGCCTCGTTACCCTGTTCGGGAACAGAGCATCCCCTGCAGTTCAAGCAAAAAAGAGGCAATTTTGGGGTTCCTTTCTGCCCTTGCCRGTGGCTGCTGCATCAGCTCCCCCACCACCCTGTCATCCCCTCTGCAAAGTTGGGCAGAAGGGGCATTTGTGATTTTTTTAAAGACTTGCAAGGKGTAAATGAATATCTGCAGAGTCTCTGATTCCTACAGGCTCCTGCAGCCACAAATCTGCATCTCCCCAATGACGGAGGGCTCCGGCAGCGCCTCTCCTCCTACTTGGGCTTCGAGCACCTTTTAATCAGGGCTTTGCCAGCAGCTTTTGGTACAGGAAGGATGGGATGGCACGGGAGGAGCGCTGCTGGGTGCTGGCCTCGCTGCTGAAGAACAGAGCCAATCGAAACACATTTTTTTAAGGAGAACACTTCGTTTTTGTCGTAAATGTTTCTTCTTTAAAAACGTTTCCAATCCTCGTGGAGATACTGCTGCTAATATATCATCCAAATTGCAAGTGATTAAAAGCAACAGCAGCTACTACTAAAATGTGGCTTTGTAGCACGGGGCCACATGGGAAGCAGCAGGGAAAATCATTAGTAACGGGCCAGCGGGGCGCGCTTATAAATAAAAGCAGATCTGCGAGGGCTACGAAAGCAGCAATAACCAGGGCAGGCTGCGGTGCAGCAAGGGCTGAACCTGCTCGGTGGTGGTGCTGGTCCCTGCCGGGGGCCGGGATGCTCCTGGATGCAGGGGTGCAACCTCGGGATAAGTCAACAGAGGGAGTTCACTTCCATGGGAGGCCGGGCGAGAGCAGCCCGCGCTTCCCAGCGAGATTCCTGGGGCATATCCGTGCAGTTTCCCCATCCGGCTGTAATCCCAGGCACCGTGTCCTGGTGGGGCCGGCGGCCTCAGGAGCTGGGCTTGAACTTTCACCCTATGAGGAGCCTGGAGAAGGGCCCTAGAAACAGCTTCCTGCAAACCCCTCCATTCTGCTCTTCCCACTGCTCCTTTTGTAAATAAACGATGGTTAATCGGAGTTGTTCACGATGCACTGCCAGCTCCTGCTGTCCCTCCTCGAGTCACGATTCACGCAAAGGACGGGGGCACCTCAATAGCAGGCGGTTGCCCTGAGCAGTAGCCAAGAAGCTCCAGATGAGGGTGACGAGCCCCAAACGGTTGTGTTCTCTCGGCCCAGCCCGGCCACACGGCCCCGGGCGCCGCGTCCCGGTGCCCATCTCGGTCCTCCTGCRCGCCGGCGCGGAGCGACTCGGCACCGTGGGACGGGGCGCCTGGTCAACCCCGCGAGCGACTCCCCGTCCTGTCCCATCCCGGGGCAAGGTGCCCTCTGCTTCCCTCTCTCCCGCGTGTTTTGTACGCAGGAGACTCRGCAGGTTCCTCCTCACAGATATTTTCAGGCAGTTTTGGAGAAAAGACCTTCTGTTTGCAATCCCTCAATATTTTGCAGGACAATTCCTGTAAGAGCGTCCWTGTTTGTGCTGCAGACAGCCCAGCTGCAGCTGCAGTTTACACTGCTGCAAGCACTGGAGGGTGTGTAGCATTTGTTTCCTCCCAAAAAACATGTATCAAAAGAAAACTACAGTTAGAATATAGGAGGCCGGAATGGGTATTGCCAGGTGTCTTGGACAGCACCACCAGGAAAGGACAAAAAAAMCAGGGGAAAACACCTAACGTGCCAAATTTTCTGCTTTTGGGGTCGYGCGCAGCTCTGAGCCACGTGGAAGCCTCTGCCCCGCTGCACGAGCAGGACTGACGCAGGCAAGGGAAACGCTCAGAGGGGCCTATRTTTAGGACAGCTTTTCCAGGTCCAGTGGAAGAGCTCAGTGTCTTCCGCACCCCCTGTTAGTCCCTGCGCTTCCCCAAGCCACCAGGTCCATGGCAGGAGCTCCGTGAGCAGCTCCCAGCACGGAACCAACCACGCTCAGGGTAGACACTCTATCGGGGGATGCCAGCGGCAGCACTGGAAGGAGCATTTGCAAGCAGGACTCTTTTACAGACTCACGTCGAAACACGACGTGTCTCCTCAGAAAGGCTAAATGCACCGGCCTGAACCCACGAGAGCCCCTCGGCAGATCTTCAGTTCTCGTTCCAGACCCTGGAGGTGCCAGGGCGGGTTAGGAGCGGTAGGAAAAACGTCTCCGCATTGTGGGGAAGCAGCTCGTTTGGCCAACCGCCTCCCGTGAGACGGCGGAGCTGCGCGTTTGGAAACCCAACCGCAGCCCGAGGCRCTGCCCGGGCTGGAAAACCTTCAGCACCAACAGTTAAAGCAGAGGTGACGGAGGGTGCTGAGCAGAGCTGCTCCTGCCAGCTCCAGCAAACGCACACGTTTCTGATGGCAAACGGCCTTGGAACSCTGCACTTGTGCTGCACTCAAAACGCCTCCATTTCTTGGGTGAGGGACAAGTCTCCTGCTCAGGGCCTGACAAGAACCGTTCCCAAGCACGGGGATCCTTGTGACACGGCAGCTGGGGCAAACCCAAGCTCTAGCCCAGCACAATAACCACCCTACGCTGCAGGAGGCTCCAAGAGCAGCTCAGCTGGCAGGAGAGAAGGGTTTGGAAGGAAGCGCCAAAGCTGGTTGAGGYTTGTGTCCAACTCCTGCTATCCCGGAGCGGATGCAGAACCCATGGGRAGCACAGGGCAAGTGACAGTGTGAGGGAGCCTCCCGCAGAGAAGGGCGCTCGTGGAAAACACATCTGACCTTACTGCTCGGTGGTCACCTTGGGCTCCAAAGCAGGACGCCAGGGATGACTCTGCTCTCTTCAACAGCGGAGTGTCCTGTGTATGGCCCAGTAAAGGTAAATATCTACTCAGAGCAACCCGGATCACTGGCATTCGCTCTGTGGTGGCCCCAGTTTCTCACAGCATCGCTCTGCTTCCCTCCCCAGCCCTGCAGGACCACAGGAACTGCAAAGTCGCGTGGATTTGACACCTTGAAACCGGGCCAACCGAGCGGGGCCTGCCCGAGCGCTGGGGGATCCAGGACAGTGGGAATCCTGGAGCAGATTATACGGGAACTGCTACAGGAGGTGAGACAAGAACGCGGGGAGAGGGGAGGCGGCTGAGCCCCCCGGGCGGCCCGTCGGGGCGCGTGCGGAGACTGAGACGTGCCCAAGAGCAGAGCGCAGAGCAGCGGCCGGCGGCTCCAAGCCCCGTCCCGACGCTGCTCCCTTTACAGGCCGTCSAGAGCAAGGGCTGCGGGCGCTGGCGGGGACTCGCTCTTCCCCCAGCAGCGCAGCTGAAGCCCCGAGGGCTGCCTGGTTCTGTTCCCTGCTTTGGTACCGATGTACTGCAGCAGCAGGGGAAGGTCGCGAGCCCCGGGGCTCTCGAGCCACGGAGCTGTGTGCAGGTCCAACGAGACAAAACACCATCGTGCCTGTGTTACAGAGAGATCGTGTTTCTCCTTCAGAGATCTGGAAAGCATTAGGAACTCCTGAGCCTTACGGCTACCGTTTTAGCCACAAAAACACACCTCCCCGGTCACATACGGGGTTTAAGGTCCAAAGGGGCTAAAACGGGCTCAGCCTCCCGGGTGACCCGCCCCAGTTCCTCTGTGAGCTTYCATACAGGCCCCATCCAGAGGGGACACTGTCTCAGGAACACCTCGGGAAAGGGCTGCTCTTCCTGGCAGGAAGGCACTGGATCGGGTCCATGCGGGCCAGGCCGGCGGAGCCAACCCAACAACCAGGACCGTGAGGTGCCCATCAAATTGCAGTCAGGGCCTATGAGCGGGACGGGAAAGAAAAGCATCACAACTCGGTGTAGGAGCCTTCCCTTTGGATCGAAGGAGCCATCTGGACTGAAGAGCAACAGTTCAATTACAATAGCTCACTTTATCCGTACCTGATAYATGGCTATTTTGAGGTATGGTTAAAGCTGGAAAAAGCTTTATTCTAAAACCAAGGTGTTCCTTATCTCTAAAACCCAGACCCGTTCCTTCTATGACGTGCTCATGCTATGGCTGGACGTACTTGGTGGGGATGGTGGTGCAACTCTGCAACCGGYGGTCTGCAGACACTCAGTGGGGATTATAAAGCTCATGACTGGCCTTAAAAATCTGAGAAAATGACACGTTTTGGCCCAAGCAATGAAGCCGGCTGCTCTTCCCAGCTGCGAAGCACAGGCGCATCCGTGGCACCGTCCCTGAGAACCGTGTTTGTCAGGACGGTGCCCCGTGTTTGTCAGGACGGTGCCCCGTGTCTGCAGCCATCCCCGCGCCTGGTTCTCTCCTGCCTTTGGAGGAACCCCCCGGGCTCCTGCTCTGCCTCCTGCCCGCGGGGGCCGTCCGCTCTCCACAGGCTCCTCGGGCAGCTCAGGGTTTGCTTTGCACCACCTCCGTCCCGGCTTATCTTCAGTGTCCTTTCTGCACAGCAAACAAGTACTCTGCAAGCTGYCCTTGCTCCTGCAGAGATCAAGAACATCGTTGCTCCTGAAGCACCACAAGGCWCCAAGACCTCCACAATTATCCAAACTGTCTCAAACAAACAGCACTTGAGCAATCCTTTTTTTTTTTCTTTTCTTTTCTTTTTTTTTGTACAATAAGCACTTTATTGCAGAAAACCTCAATGCATTCTCAAAACAGATTAAGGAGACGCACAGTTGTAAGGTTTCCAGATATTTCTATGAAGTGTTCCCCACAGTAACTTGAGTACAATGAAGCCCATCAGATAAACAGCACCAGGGAACTCRATACTGTCATCTGCAATCACTTGAGGGAGGCAGGAAATCTTGCAAGTGGTTATTTAAGAGCCATGTAAAACAGGTGGCTCCGTTCCTATGAAGCACCTCGGCCAACAGAGCAGAGGTTAACGGTGTCACTCCTGATTTACGCCAGTGTAACCGAGACCAGAAGTCGGGCTTGGATCATGAAAGCACCCGGTGAAGATTTTACGTCAGCGTGATAAGCACATGGTGGCAGATTTGTGAAGTTTCTTGAAGGGCTTTATTTGGGGTCAGATTAGAGAAACTGTCTCCCATTTCAGGTATTACTATCAGCAGACGTCTTTGGATGTGACGCACTATGGTGCTGCCCAGGCCCTTTCCACATGGGAAAGAAATCTTGGCATGAAAACGCGACAAGTCGTAACAGGCATTAACTACCACAACAAACTAGAACATAACCCTTGTCTCCAGTAGACGCCGTTGTGTTTGGAAGTATCCCAGCTGGTCACAGTCAAACCCACGTATGGTCGGGGTTAGCCACAGCCCCACAGCAGCATCGTAAGTGTGTGAGACTGTGGCTAGAAATGTATTACATCCTATCAGGTAACAGAAGTGATGCAGTTTCCTTAATAGGACTGTCCACAACAAATTATTTTGAAAGACTCCGGCTGTATCACAAGTTTGAACATTATAATATTAGATAAAAAGGTCCCCCCCAAATCCCTGTTTTTCTCCATAAAGGATATTTCCGAATCCCCATGGTGAGTCTAAATACAGTTCAAACCCTTGATGCAAGCCCAGATCTCATCCCGTGGAGGGATTAATTACTTCGTAGRTGGGCATTTAGAGTGAATGGGCTGGCACGGGACACATCAGCAGGCAAAAGCCTTAAGACTACTGCACTCCAGAACCCAATTCCTGCCTGGCACACCTTTCCAAATTTCACTGGGATAAACAATAACACCAGTTTTCACCAGCTGCAGATCTGGCACACAGGATTCAAACCCTGCTAACGTAAAACCAGAAATACACTGTGATGCACGCACAGTACTACGCAGCACAGGCTACGAGGCTCTCCCAAAGTCCATGTGATGAAGTGTCTGTTTGTCTGCAGGCTGTTTCAACGCTGATGTGTCACGTGCTGTAAGACAGTTTTATTTCTTTAGCGTTTTGAAGGCTACATGAGACCCCCGAACTTACTGACGTGAATGGGAGCCTTGGGAAACGTCTCCGAAACTGGAGGCCTCTGTGTAACAACAGAGCAGGGACGGCACGGGCCGAGACAGCACAACAGCCACTGCACCACGGGCCCCAGGGCGCCACGTGGAAAGGATGCTGCCTTGCTGGGGGTGATAMATCATTCATTTGTCGCTTCCTGGCTTCCTTGCCAAGGCTGCCAGTGATGGCCTTTGGTAAGTGTGCGTATGTGACGTATTTACCAAAAATCCTACCCGCGAGACGTGAGAGCGAGAGCCATGAGGACTTCGGGAAGGCCATCAGAAAGGGATGTGCTTCTGACAGAGGMTAGAACTTAATTTGTGATGAGTGAAAGGCGCCTATGGCCCCTGAGCGCTTTAAGCTCTCACGTCCCTTCCCTTTCAGAAGAACGCAGAAAATCATCACATGAAGTGGTCACTAGGCACGAACRATTCTTCTTCCAACAGATCACCACAGGCTTCCCCCTCCCGTAATCACTAAAATACACTACCACCTGATGTGTCACGCCGATGACAAGTAGCTGGCATTTAAGGCAATCTAATTTCCACAGCCCTGCCACGATTTCCACCGAGGAGATCGCCTTTCTCCTCCTTCTCCAGGAGAGGTTTCTTGCACGTGAACATGACAAGCAGCAGCAAGGGCAAATGCCACAGACTGCAGAAGAAAAGCCTCCTGGAGCTGCTGCGGTCCGCGTCCCTGTAGAAGCGGAAGCCGAGGTAGGAGATGTAGAGGTTGATGGGGAGTGAAATGATGGGGAAAGTCCACGTGGTGACGTCGAGCACGGGAGCCGCCGCGGAGAGTCCGATTAAGGCCAAGCAGTGGCGCAGAGCCACGCGCCGGCACAGCGCCGGGTGGGTCACGGACATCATGCAGTACCCTCCTCGCGAGTAGTCCTCCYGCAGCCCCCAGCTCAGCGCGTTGAAGTGAGGGAACTGCCACGAGTAGAGGATTCCTCCCAAGAGGATCGCACCTGCAGGGGAGAGGAGAGAAGGGGACAGGCGTTAGGGTGCCCAGCGGGGCCGGGCAACGCTGCACACAGACCCAACTCCGCCTGCAAAGCCAGAGCCAAGCACCTGCGTGGGGGTCAAGGGAGGCTCTAACTCACACAGGGGCGTGCATGGTTCTTCTGCTTCTCTTTTTTTGAGAATTTRTTCAATTTGAAAAGCATTTCATCGTGTTACTTCTCCCTAACGCTCAACCTCAGTGGCTGCGCCAATGCCGATGATCTCTGCACTCACGTGGTCCCCACCTGAGAGGAGGTCAATGGAATCAAGGCGGAAATTGGGCAAGACGCTGGTTTCCCAGGRGTCTCCAGATTCCATTCTCAGGTGCCCAAGCCGGTGCATCCCGASAAGAACAAAAACAGTGGACAGAGCAGCGTGCCACAGAGATGTCACTAACCAGAAATACGGGGTTCTGCTCAGTGAGATGCAAAAAGGAAAGCAGAGCAAGTAAGTTGGCCTCCTCCAGAGTACTGGGAAAATGCCAGCACCCTCCTAGTCCAGAGCGTGGCCCCCGTGACTGCCTGCTCGCTGCGGAGACAGGGAAGCGCTCGCGGCACCGCAGGTCTCAGAGCCCAGGCTTCCGGGAGGCAGCAGAACCATCAGAAGTGACAAATGAGGTGCCGCAAGACCCACAGCACCTCATTTCTTCAAAGCAATTCCAGCCACTTCAAAATAATTTGATCAAGYAACTCCATTCACACCGGCAAAGCTACTCTCAGGTTTTAAAAGGAGCTCTCAGAGCACCACATTTTTCACCGTTTTCCAGCTAGCCTCAGGAGGAGGCACAAGGTTCACCAAGGCAGGGGGAGGTTACGCTGACTTCAGCGAGCTTCAGGAAGGCCCCCAGACTAAACTGCGCTCACTAATTTTGTCTGAAGACACAAAAATCCCCCAAGGCTGTTCCACATTATGAGCATTCCTGGATTTTCCTTTTGTTTCTCTAGCTCCCAAACGCTCTGCTCCAGCCTTAACACTTTCTTTGCAGCTTCCTTCCTCCATGAGTTCATTCTTTCTGGGAACTTACTTATGCAGTGAGAATCTACCATTTTCTTCATCATCCCAGGGAAACAGCAATGGCAACAAGTCTCTCCACATGGGTTAAAGTCTTTCAGTTCTTCCTGAGACTCTCACATCTCACCTGGTGACWGCTAGGACTGAAATTGCAGTAAAAACAGAGTCACTCCCTCCTTTGAACTTCCTTGTGGTTCATGTCTTCTGTCTGTTTCAGCTGTATGTTCCTTGGGGCTGRGCATGTCTCATTCTCATCTTAAACAGCACACTATGCAACGTTATGGTGACGCAAATAACCATCATCTCTCTTTGCAAAAGACATTTTTTGCCCTCCCTTATCAACCAGGGAAGGAACGGCCTATCCGACCTGAACAAACATGAAGCTTCCAGTTGCCTATAAGATAAATTACGAGGATGAAGCCCTGTCTCATCACTTTTTAAAGGTGAGTACATTACTCTGGAAGTTGATTATGGAGATAAGGAGATGTAGAGGGGATGGAGCTTTCAGAACAACGTTGGTGGTTTTCATATGGCCCAAGATGTTTGCAAATCTTGCAGTCTGAACCATCTTAAAGTCCGACTGTCAGGAGATGGATGCTTAGCTAAAGCTCTCTAAATCCAAACCTTTAAAGATGGTTCAAAATGGACCACCCCAAAATCACCAATCCCTTCACAAAATCATGGCCAGGGCCAGCAAAACTTGACCCTAACAAAACAGGACTTGATTCAGCTCTGCTGAAACCCAAGGGGGAAGGAACTGAAATAAAACTTCATCAAGGATCAGCGTGCTCTCCACCAGGACAAATGCYGGGCAAGACAGTCTTGCAATCCATCATCCCCTAGCGCTTCCCTCTGCTTGTAAAATGTATCACCAGGGGCAAGATCCTGAATTTGATAAACCCACAATGGGAATATTCTCCAGGTGACACGCTTGGCAGGCACCGTCTTGGCATTTTTGTTAGCCTGAGGGAAGACRAGCTGCAATTCTCCAGCAGAAGGGGCAAAGGAAGGGCTGGAATTGGGGCCCACGCCGCCCGTAACGTGGGCTGCACTTGCTGCGTTGCTCCAATGCTGGGCGCAGGCAACTCAGCACACACCCAGAACCTCAAACCCCTTAACAGCTAAGTACAACACCAATAATAATAGTAATAATAATAATAAATAATAATAATGATAATAATGAGTCACCTGGTGAAACTTTTAAATGTAACCAGACCAGCTAAACCACTCGAGCCTGRCTTCCCTTTTGCAAAGCGCTGGTTTTCACACGCCAGGCTCTGCAGTTTAATAGTTCCACTTACATTGCAACCATTGAGATAGCTGATATTTTACAGAGAAGTCAAACAGTAAAACAATTTAACAGACCATTAGGAGGACTGGCACTGACCTGTCTTTTTGACACTTTCCCACGTGCCCAGGACATCCCGTAATTCCCTTTGCACTGGCCGAGAGGGTCAGCTCACCATAGATTTTTAAGCATTAAGACTGCTTGACCTGCACAGTATGGCACGTGCTGCAGTGCAATTCAGTATCAAGAGAGCCCAAACTGGGACCCTTGTCAAGCCCGGAGCAGATGCTGCGATGGTCTTTAGGTACCCAATGGATGTTCCCTACGTCACCATTAGGTCAGCAGCAGTTTTTAAGCCAGGTTACACAGAGACCAACTCCAGAGAATTACATGGTTCAAAAGACAGCAGAGCCTGTTCCGTGTTTCCCACATGGCTCCCACTCATTTGGGAACTAAGGCTGAGCAAAGCAAATCTCCTTTTCCTCTGCAGGGCCCTAACTCAGAGGAGGCAATTCAGGGGCTGGCACATCCTCCGACCCAGTTCTCTGTTATTCTTCGTGGACAAAACAAGTATAAAAAGTGGTTTCACACTGAGATCCTGGTGTTTAATCTTTGCCCTGTACCAGCTGAAATCATCTCAGAAGTTTCAAACCAGCGGAGAACCTATAGCTTCTGTGTTAAAGGTAAACGAGAGATTTTAGTGTTTGTGATGAATTTTAAGGTTAAGCTACTATTATTTTCCTYGGATTCATTTAAAAATATTTAAATAGCAGGAATACATCTTTTGTCATAAGGCAGAACACACTGAGGGTTTTCTTTTCTTTTTTAATTTTAATAACTTGGATGAAGCCAAAATGTCAACTGGAGATGAAAAAGGCAGAAAATCTTGATTATTTGTCTTTTCAAATAGATTTCTATCTAGTAAAAGACTAGTAAAAGTCCTATAAATTTCASGTTTCCTAAAGCAAGCAAGACACTAAATTCTGCCATCAGCCAGAAACTGCTTAGCAAGACATTTTAGGCTTCAATAAAATTGGCCAAGCCTTGACAACCCTTGCGGGACAAGACGTGCAAAGGCCACTGGCGATGCTGGGCTTGCAATCTCAAAGAGCTCCTTGTCTGAGTAACAGGGGCCGCCTGCAAAGCTGGGTCCTTCAGGGTGYCAGGAAGGCCACGCTGTCTCTAAACTTTGATTAAAAAATTCCTTTTAAAGCCATTTATGCGTCAGAGGTTCATTGCTAGATGGCAAAATGGTTCACGATAAACAACACGGGTAACCTTGTCTGCTGGACGGCCCAGATCTCAGGCTGGTGAGCAACACTGGCGCCTGCACCCGTTCCAGCCTTGGCCTCCCCACCAAGGAAAACATCTAYGAGCAGGGCACGGGAAGAGGGTTTTCAGGACAGGGGTACAAATGGCCACGTGCTCGAGGGGTCCCTGCATGAACAGGYGGTTGGACTAGATGATCTCTAGAGGTTCCTTCCAACCTCAGTCATTCTGTGATTCTGTGACATGAACGCTGGCCATCTGGTCGGCCACCCAGAGCACAGTGGCCGCGTGGCCACCACTTCTCGCCCTCTCCACCCAGGCAGATGGTCAACAACCCAACACTGCTTGCCACCGCGAGCTCCCTGAATGGCTCCTGCCCACTCTCGGACACCAAGGCCACCCAAGAACGGTGGGAATGCYGGGCTGTTAAGCCAGCATCCATCAGGAATCCTGTCTGGGCCATGGTGCTGAGCAAACTGCTTCATTCACAGGAAGCAACATGAGGACAGCGATCCTGGTATCCCGCGGGATCCTCCTCGAATGGCCCCTACCAAGGCGGGCTAAGAGTCATTACAACGATGCTGCTCGTGCAGATGCATGGGGACCTGTCTGCACAAGCCTGGACCAGCAGGTCCAAGGYGCTCGGCTGCATCGACCTCGCATTCCTGGGCATGAAGAGCCTTCTTCCCATCCCCTTCTTGTGGCTCCCCCAAGAGTCATCCCCTTCTTGTGGCTCTTCGGAGCACATGCAGTGCCTATGGCTTATGGAAAGCAAAGACTTCAGTGCCATTTGCAAGCTCTAGCTGGGGAAAACATCCATTTATTTAATGACTACTACTACCACCACCACCGCCACTATTACTACTACTACTAATAATAAAGTGGAAGGGACAAGCTGATCCGCGGCATTCATTCAAGGGCAGGCTCACTCCTTCTATCTTCCCTTTGGTCCTGCATCTGTCTGCCTGGGAAGGAGCCAAGCAGGCATTAAAATAAACACAGAATAGTTAAAATATCAGCTCCAAAACAGATGTTGAAATCTTACTGCATTTCCCAAAGCTGGTGTTTACTGCCTTGGCAACCTACAAATGCCGTTTTGCTTAAAGCACAATTTTAGTAATTCTTGTGCCTTGAATAACGCGGAGGAATTTTAAAATGATTTCCAGACCTTGGTAGCTCGCTGCCTTATTAGAGGAAYGCGCCGTGCCGTTGTCTGGAGCGAGGGGGATGAGCCTGGCTCCCGTCCGACGCGGCAGGGCTGGGGAGCCGGCGCTTCGCTCGGGGAGCAACCGCGCCGCGCCGCGCTCGGCAGCGCCCGACTGGCTCTTCTCAGCTAGAAGATGTCGAACAAATTACCCCTCTTTAATCCAGACAAGGTAGATTRGAGCGCAGCCGCTCGAGTCAGGCCAGCTGCGGCCACCTGCTTGTGGGCGGCCGTGTCTCGAGGCTTTGCATTTTTTCCCTCCCTTCCTTTTCTCCAGGACACCCAACGAAGCTGTGGCAAAACGTCCTTCACTGAGGTCCCGAGCGATTTTTGCAGGATGTGGCACTAACCGGGATTGTCTCAATGCAGAAACCATTTCTTTCCCATCTTTGCTTTTGCACTTGCTTTAAAGCAGCTTCCTTTGGCAACTTCTCAACTTGCAGCAATTCTGGGTGCAAAGAACAATTTTTTTGGTCTCTAATAGTATCGCATTGGCACCTCTTGCAGATTCGGTGCTAAACACCCAAACGCTTCTTTCACAAAGCCACGTCCAAACCATGGTTGCTCTAACCCCTAATACAAATACTGCTTTACCTGCCTGGCAATAGCATTTTCTTTGTGCAAAGGCAGAGTTGGGAAAAGCATAATCAACATCTCTCCTTCACCTGGTTTCAAGGAAGGAAAATAACCACTAGGGTCAATCCATCAGCCTGGGCTTTCCTGTGTTCAGGATACCGCCGGGACAGAAACCTCTATCCCGAGGTAAAACCCTGCCTGCTGTTTAATTTTCACAGTTGTACTTGGGAGTTGAAAAGGGATCATCTTTCCCCAATTTACGTCTTACTCTGCCACCACAGATCGTTCTCAGATATCAAGGAGGCTGCAGAACCGCGTCCTGTTACTGGAGGCTGTGGCCGATTGCCCCGGATGAGCCACGGGCGCCTTGAGAGGAGGAGAACGAAGAAAACAGCATCTTTTCCAAGGCTTTTGGCGAGATCCCTCCAGTGCAGACRATCAACCAGCTGTCATCAACGATGGCACACGCAGGCCTGGCAAGAAGCGGGCACCGTTGACGTCAGCAGGTTTTCTCAGCGGAAGAAAGCGATGAAAATGCTGGGGAAAAGGGAAAAAAACAGCCTAGGGAGCTCCATGGTCACAGATTCCAATAGSTGTTTCTCTTGCAGGCGGACAGGCTGAGGAGCGGAGGGTGGTRACGGAGAAGAAGGGACAGTGGGGAAATCGGCAGGGAGGTTTTCTTGCAAAGAGGGAAGCAAACAACTCCTGTGCACCTAGATACTCAGGTGCACGGATGTAACAGCAGGTTTTTACCTCCAAAAGGCTCTCGGTAGACATGCAAGCCTGTTTTTTTCTTGCCAGACTTGATTGGTGTTGAGGAAAGTCAAGCAGAGGTGCAGGGCGGTGCAGTGTGCTGCTGTGCCCAGAGGAGGAACAGCCCTGCTCCCTGCACCCGCTTCTCTGGGAAACGGCCAAGGCTGGTGGGGATTAAAAACACCCTGCACAGTCCACCTGAGCTATCCCCGTGCTGTACACTAGAAATACGGTCAGACTGCTGGGCAAGGTGGAACTCCCAGACCATTCCTATGTCCAAAYGGGCTTTAAGTGGCTCATTGGTGCAACCACTGCACCTTTTTCTGCTGTGAAGATGGAAAACAAATGAACAAAAAACCCTAAAAAAGTAGTTTGCTGACTTTTATCCTAAATTCAGGACAGCTACATAGTCACATTGTCCCTCTGCCTCAGTTTTCATGTTGTTTTTTTTTAACCCAAGCCCCTTTTGCATGCCATTAAGCTGTTGCTTCGTGCTCCCTCGTCCTGGCAGACGAAAGCAGCATCAGGGAAGGTCTAGGAACCTCCAGCAAGTGCCAGGTTGGGCTGCAGACCCCCCACTTCTCCCCTGTGCTCCCTCTTTTGTTGTTGTTGTTACTAAGCCCATCCATCTGCCAAATGTCAGCAGCCGATAAGAACTGCCCATTTCTAAATCCCCACTTGTAAATAGATGCTGGCTGCCATAATTAATGTCTGCCCGCAGCCCAATTTGAATTACAAAGCGACGGCAATTGAGAAATCAGCCTGCCCCTGATTACAATGGATCCGCAGCCTATAAATTCCCGTAGCCCCAGGAATTATTTAAATTTGGGAGAACGAATGAAAATCAGTCCAAGATGTCTTTCAGGAAAGCGAGACCAGAAAGCGGAGCATGGGAGATAAACTAAACAGTCTCTGGAGATAATGGTGCTTTGGTGCAGTAAGACCCATGGCTCCGGGCCACCGCSGGGGCTTCTCATGCTGGCAAGGCTCTTATCTGCTCTGCCACCGCCACCTACGCAGAAGAAATCCCCCCAGCTGATAAGCCCATTACTCCGAGGACCCCTGCTTGTCGCTTCCATCTAGCTGGGTGGTTTGGGTGAGCCACGCTCCGTCATTGCTCCATCACTCCATCCTCGTTTCATCACTCCATCGCTGCTCCTTTGCTCCATCATCGTTCAATCGCTCCATCATTGCTCCATCATCGCTCCATCATTGCTCTATCATCATTCCATCACTCCATCATCGTTCTATCACTCCATCATCACTCTATCATTGCTCTATCATCACTCCACGGCTCCACTGCTGGCTGCGATGACGCCCCAGCCCACTAAGCTCAAGGGAGGAGAGCAGGAGGCACATGGGGCAACGTACTCGGAACCACCAACCATGGACTCGAGTAACTAAAATGAGGGGTTCAGGCAGACAGCAAATGTTTCTGACTTAAGGCTAAGGACAAAGGCCAGGAACATAAGCGTGACTTAAAACATGGGTATGGATGTGCTCCTGAAGGCCAAAATAAATAGCTCTGTGGCTTCCTCAAGACACATGTGCTACAGGATACATATGGGTTGACTTGCACTGGGTCCCATCARGGAAAATCTCATACAGAACTGGACACTTCATCAAGCTTCCCCTCTTTGTCCTGTCTTTATTACTTAAGTCTTTAAGTGAATTTCCTTAGTTTCCTGCTAGCCCTTCTTCCATAAAACGAGAAGGAAYGATCTGAGCACTCAGGTTCACTACACCAAAAATGAACAGTGCCACAAAGGAACAAGGAAACCCTCTTCCAAGGAAGCCAACGTGTCACTGCGAATCGCAGCCTGGTATTTAAACCCTGCATAAAYAGCCCAGATAGGGGGTGGCGATAGCCATGTGATAAATTGCATTTATCACACACCTTTGACCACCTCACCTGCGCAGGGCTCCCCCGGGGAGGAAATGTTAGCATTCCACATCTTTCATCGGTTCCAAACAGCTGCCATTAAAAAAAAMCACAGGCACACACAAAAAGAAAACCCCAAGCCCACAACAAAGAATTCCACCTCTTCCCAGAGATAACCTTATCTTCCTCGTCTGAAATCTGTTTTCCCCAAATTACACCGGCACAAAATCCCAGGTTGGTGGTAGGATGCTCAATCAGGCTTCAGAGCTTATAAATAAAGAGCTAYTAGGGCCAGGAATGGAAGTAATCATCACTGGGAAACACTGTCAAATTTGCAAAATATGTATAATATAATAACTATAGGCAAATATTAGCTTCACTAGAAAGAGTCCCAGGTTTCTAACCCAGAACATGCAAKGCTTGTATCTCATGCTGGAAGCTGTTGGGATATTAAACTCCGAAACAAGCAAGTTATGAACACATCAAAGACAAACAAATCTGAGGCAGCTCCCAGCTGAATAGAAACATTCTGATGAGAGAAGCAGGAATCAGCTTTGACTATATCAAATGACCAAGAGCATCTCACTCCACCGTTTATGAATGTGCCATGGGATATTATTGAGCCTCTACRACACAGTGATTGCAGCAAGTGCCACCTGGGGTAAATATCATGGCATAGCACTTGGTTATCCCCTGCAAAGGCAATTAAGGGTCTCCACTTAGAGATTATTTTCCCTAAAAGCAGCAACATGTAAAACAACGTGAGTGCTGGACAATTACATGGAGACAATCCCCACAGTAAACCAGAAGCTGCAAAGCCACCAGTTGAGCTGTGAGAACCTTTGAGGACCTAATGAGAACAGTAGCTCTCTGCCTGCCTTCCTTCCCCCTCCTCTTTGTTACTGGGTGGAATAATCAGCCCTTTTTGAAACGAGGTGCAAATGTAGTTTCACACCTCTACCTAAAAAAMCTCAAGTCTCCAAGCTCATTACGTGTTATTAATGAGCTAAGCAACTRCAGGCGAACAGGTAAGAGAAGGGGTCCAGGTCTACACTGCTGTGCTTGGGCTATGTGCGCACATACTCATACTCAGAATGGGTCTAATTCTGCAAGATGCTGGACTCTTTTTCTTCAGAGTAACAAAATGTTTCGCAGAGAAAATGTTGGTGGATAATGCGGCTGTTTCCTTCTATTTGTTTGTTTCTTTTTTAATGTTCTTTTTAATACCGCAASACAGTGAAATGGGTTCAGTGTTCATAACACCTCGGTACCATCTTCCACTGCCTGCACCACTGCCTGGGATTATCCCCTCAGCAGCAGAGCTGCCAGAAAGGAACATGTGCAAACTCAGCGGCAAACTGTACAGGAGCAGCTTAGGACCTCATTGATGGGGTTAATGCAGCAGTGCAGGTGCCCTTTCCTATGCTGGGGGAGACCACGGAAGCACCAAGCGGGACAGCTACTCCAGCAATTGCTTTGGGTGAACGGGAGCTCTTGGATGCAGCTCCTTGAGGCTGGACTTTGAGCTGGGGATAGAGCAGGGGCACGTGAGAGTCCATCATCTTCCAGCATTAACCAGGCAAGGAGGTGTTGAAACCAACACAAAAACTCCTGAACACCATAAGATCTAAGATCTGACAGCAGCTAGAGTGATACACTTCTCAAAATATATATTTTAAGTATTTTTATATCATTATATGTATATATCATGTGTATATATATATCTCATAATATMTATATAAAATATTTTAAAAGCCCTCATTTTATGCTTTCAAGTCACTCTCTTCTCTYTAGAATCAGAAAGCTTCCAATGCAGTCCCGATGCACACGAGGCACTATACACATACCTACACACCATATATGTCTAAATACAACAAAGAACTTCCAAAGCCATAAATAAACACAGGTTGTAAAGGAGCAGTGCACTCCATTTAGAAAAGAAGGGGAAAAAAAAGCCCTTCAATCCTAGCTCTGGATTAGATCTGTATCAGGACATTTGTCCCTGGCCAACTCAGCCTGACTTTTACAGGAGGTGTGCAGCATAYGTGCACAACGGTGTGCTACGGAGTTTGCACAGATTCTCATAGATTCCGTCTAACAGGCTTGTTGCTGGAAGCATTATTCAAGTCTTAAATATGCCAYACTGTGGGATGAGTGTGTGCTAACAAAAAAAAAAAATTAAAAAAATTCTTAACAGACCTGTTAACCCAACTTCATGAGTTTCTCTGGAATAAAACTCTGCAGAGTTACTTTGATTCTTAAGTTTCGAGCTGGCAGGAGAAACAAGCTCTAATTGTGTCAGCGTTTAGCTGCTGAAGAGATCAGAGTTTTATGAGGGATGTAAAACCAGTTTGCAGTTACTAAAATAGAAATCTTCGTCTGCTTTTCAAGGAGCAGGGTGGGGGGAACGCAGCATTTATAGCTCAGAGTTTAAGGGCACGCGATTAAGAAACACTCCAATAAATTAATCGGAGGATTTTTTTGCCATGTGGAAAGACAGCAGTAAACACACCTGGGCATTTTCCTGCTGAAAGCTCCTGACTTGAAGTTGCATCTAACTTGCTGTGTTCCTGATCCTTAAATCACTCACCGTTTTCTTCTGCAGGAATCCCTTTTGCTAACATACTGTTTCTCTTCTAGTCTTTCTTAAGGTGACCTAAGCACATACTAAACAGGAACATATATTATTTTTGTTGGCTAATGTTTTTTTGTCCCTGCAATGTCCCCAAAGGCAGAATGATAGGGCCGTGCTTGCTCCTATGGGCTCAATGCTGCAATGGTGAGCTTGGCTCTGCAAATGGGGGAACACGCTGGGTTTTGAAGCAACGCTGGGTCCTACAAATTTAGGCTCGAGAAAACCACTGGTTATTGAGGAGGTGTTTGGGAAGGTGACTGGAGACACCCATGGCCACGCGGACGGCCGCCCTCGCCCGCGTCGTTACTCACCCGCGTCCAGGCTCCCCGTGGCCGCCGTCCAGCCCATGACGGGGGGGATGGCGCCGACGACGGCTCCCACCCACGTGTTGGCGACGCTCACCCGCTTCAGCGGCGTGTAGCAGCACGTGTAGAGGAAGATGTTGAAGGCGCCCAGGGCGCCCGTGAGCGGGTTCACGGCCAGCGTCAGCAGGGCGACTCCCGGCACTCCGCAGGCGGCGGCGAAGCACACGGCGAGCAGCGGGCTGCGGAGACACASCACACGCACGGGTTGGGGCGGCCCACAGACAGCAGCACTGGGTGCAATCCTGCCTTTTTAACTATTCATTTATCTATTTTCCCACCAAAAAGCCCCCGTCCGGCCCAAACGTTCCTATTTGACTTGCACTCTGAGGCCAAGTTTTTAACAAAGCTAAAGGCAACGTGGTTGCAGAACCGCAACTGCTGATTCTTTCCTGTCACCACAGTGTTAACCAAATGAATTTCATCTCTTTGGGTAAATAAGCTTGTTGGGGAAGGGGTGTTTCCAGCAGACTCTTCTCATTGGGGAGTTCTGAACGCTAGAAAAAGCACGTGGGGTTCAGGGCAGATGAGAAGAGTCGTAGCTCACCCTATTTGTAACCAATTGCAATCTTGCAGCRCGTCCTTTGACCAAAACAGAGCAGAATGGGACAGGAAATGAGGAAGCAATGAAGAGCAGCAGCGTACATTCAATCTCTTTGAAATGACCTCAACAGGATTATATACACTTTTTTTTTYGAGATTTACTGAGAAATGAGTGAGTTTTTCTGCACTCCCATTTACCTGTTGCACTGGGCTAAGCAAGGGTAGCACACTGAAGCCACCCAGGGCACAAAACCCAAGCTAAAACTCATTACCTTCTGGGCAAAACTGCAACAAGCTGCAGGTATTTAGGCTTGGCTGCAAGTTGCAAACAAGGATACAAATAATTTCTGCTGATTTCTGCTGCATGCAAGTGAAGCTCGGGGAGGCTGGATGTTCCTGCTCTGCTCTCGGTGAGCCGAAGCCCATTTGCAAACCTTTGCTAATTAGCYGTGTGATAAACATCCAGCTGTGATGAACAAGGATTGTTTTGTTTGGCTGGCAAAACCAGCCGTCGCCATCGCAGCCCCGATGCAGCTCGAAGGAACGTGCACATTCGTGCTCCCTTGCATCCCGTAAACACGATTGCTGCTGGCATAGGTACCTCTGCACAAGCTTGATCAAGAGCAACTGCTGCAACCCAACAAGAGTATTAAATGTGACCGAGAGCAATAACACGAGACCAGTGGTGGGGGAGGAAAACGCCATTAACTGAATTGCTTTTAATAACCCCTGCAGCTAAATACACACTTTTAGTCGTCCATAGAAGGTGGAAAATACACGTGCTTGCAGCCCATTTCTCTGCATGACCCTCAACTTTACACATCTTGTCTGCTGTAAAACTATGCAGCCTTTGTGTGTTACAATCATGGCCAAGTCTTTAACTCGAACAAACCAGTTGCTTTCTTTTCAGCAAAGAATGCTAGGTGTTGGAATTTTGAGCTTTGCAACCTTTGCTAGACCTAGACTGGGTGGACAAATAACCCCAAGAGCCAAAATGAGCAAACTGCAYGCTAAAGATCCATCTGTCACTCGCATTGGATTGACTGTGTCAACAAAACACAGCATTTTATTCAGGTTTTCAAATCCATCAGTGGGTTTTCAGTGACAGGGCAT
The DNA here is from genome assembly GCA_003342815.1 of Eudromia elegans. Classification (NCBI taxonomy): domain Eukaryota; kingdom Metazoa; phylum Chordata; class Aves; order Tinamiformes; family Tinamidae; genus Eudromia; species Eudromia elegans. The sequence goes on from PTEX01000174.1 coordinate 465,934, forward strand.
GCACTGAGCATATTTACGCTTTGCTTCAGCGTTACACAGTGTTACTAATACAGCACAAATATAGCTGGGGTACCAGTTGGTGTTGCCATCCATCGGCAGGGAGATGTATACAATTGGAGCCTGCTTTCCGGAGCCATACGGGGACCGGGAGCATACGGCACCCTGCCCTTGGCTTTTACAGTTCAACGTGCTCTTCTAGAACAGCGCAGCGAAACACCAGCTGCCCAGCCAAGTGTCTCAATGCTGACTACAAATGCTGCACGGCTGAGACGTGGCCCCCCACAGCGAAAGTCTGCCTGGGTTTGGTTAAATAAACCCGTCTTGTTGAATTCTGAAAAAAAAAATACAGTCACAGGGTACAAACCACAGGTATACACAATTCCAGTGCCTTTGAGGAGGCAAAAAACCCCCATCTTTAAATAACAYGGCTTTACCGATATGGATGGGTGAAGACACAAAGATGTGTCTTGGTGGGCACATTTTTCTCGCTCAGTCTCTTCATTTTTACCTTTCTCAGCAGGAAGGTGCTGAARAGGGTTAGATTATTGGCTGTAATACTCCTACCAACCTCAGAGGAGGACATCAATCATCCAAGAGAGCTGTTCCTCAGAAGCAGTTGAGCCCTATKTCTTTTATATATCTAGAAAGCATCACACTTTCTGTTTCTTTCCAATTAACTTCCATTTCCTTATAAATCAAGGAAATGTAAAATTCTGGAAGAATAATTGTCTGACTTGTGCCTACATCAAAGCTCCAGCCGAGATCAGAAACTCCAACTGTGATCTAATGGTTCAGATCTGTTATTTCCACCCTATAAAAAGCACCAAAATTACAAATTTGCTGCAGTGTAAAAGTGGGACCTTGCTTTCTTGGGGATCCACGAGGAGCATTTTACTCACTTTCATGCTAATTTATCATYTTTGCAAGGTCTAACAGAAGCATGAGCGACTTTCCATTGGGAGACAGAGAATACTTGGAGAAAAAAGGAGAGATTTCCATCACTGGTGCAGCTTTTTGTGACTCTTAAAACCCCAAAAGTCACTGAAGACAAGACTATACTTGAGCTTAAATCACAGCAGTTTAAGAGGTTCAGCATGTGAATGCTTTCTAAGACCAACCACATCTCCATCCTTGCAGCAGATSTGCCCAAACTCACAGGCACTGGGTGAGTTCCTTGATTCTCTGCATGCCCCCTCATCAGGATGTCTGCATCTCGCATCGGCAGCATGGAAAATCCAGGATCTCCTGCAGGATCAGGAGGAGGGCTGCGGTGCGGCCCCGAAGAAGGATTTACCCCATCACTGTGTCATCCCAATACCCCCTACAAACTCATGCCATGATGCGGTCCAATGTGCAGTCCAACCATCAGGGCATCATGAGCATGGGATGTCTCCATGCTTGGAAGTGGTGGTCGTCACTCTTGTGGTCATTTGTGGTGGTCACGACAAGTCATGGTCAAAAACGGCTCTGCGATTTCTGCTGTCTCCTTCACCCTTAGACCATCCCATATAGCGAGGGCTGGCTGATGGCAGCAACTGCTCCATAAGCCTCAGCTCACTCGGGYGTTCACTTATGCTAAGGGAATCGCTCCCATGGGAATAAAAAATCCATTGGAAAACTGGCCAAAGAGCTAGCTCACAAAGCAAACAGACTGAGTAAGAAACTGGGTTTTACGATGGATTCTTGGGAGGAGCTGGTTTCACTTATTTGGCTGATTAAAATCACGGTCTGGAAAAAAAGTACTGCAAGTGCCAAACGAGTTCTCTCCAAATTTCAGCTCAAAAATACACAGTATGTCACCATGTAGCACACTTCCTAAAGGAAAACCAAAGTGGGACAGCTCGGCCTCATGCTCCTTTACTCCTTTATTGAGAATATATATATCAACCTATGGCCAATAATATCCCCAAAGGACATTCAGATTCAACTAAAAGCTTATGAGAGAACTTTAGCTCAAAAAAACCCAAGTCTTTCTTGACCTGAAGAAAACTGGTTGACATTTTTCCYCCACAGAGTTCACCCAAGRTGGAGCCTTCCCAGTCACACTCCAYCCAAAGTGTCCAAGGAGATGAGGAGGAGGASGAAGAGAGGCCAGTGTTTCYACCCAGTCAACTCAAGAGCTGTTGGGTGCGAGATGGGGCGCGAGCAGGAGGAATCCCACCCAGGTGAAGCTCATGTTGCTTGTGCAGTACCGGCATTCCCAAGGACCCTCTCCCATGGTATCAGCAGTGGTGGCTTTGGGCAACACAGCAGGCTACTTCAACCCATGTGCAGCAGCGTACATCTCTGCCTCTCCCCCTTACAGATGGGTTGGTTMTCCCTCTGTAATGATCTTATACACATGTGCGTGAAGGATATTTATTTAATAGGCTCTGGAGTCATGGCTAATAGTACTTATTGACTCACAGCATTACACGGAAAAACTGAGAGAGGGGAAACAAATGAACCCATTTGCCCATCTATAAAACTAATGTACTATCTTACCTATTCCATAGCAGCATWAGGAAGTTTAATGTCTTTAAAGATCAATAGACTCACCGGTATACAGGGTCTCCTACACTATCTTTGGCAAAACATTTTGTGAAGATGGCTGCTGAGGCATTACAGAACAAAACTCAGCAAAAGAAAAGGGGGGAAAAAAGAGTGGAAAGAAAATTGCGGTCAGGAAAAAAAATAAGAAACTAGAGAAACTCCCTCCTCAAAACCTATCGATACTCAGGAACTGGGGAAATTGGCCTCTAATGCTTCTACATAGCTCTGTGGTTGTGCTGCCCTGTACTCTCCAACGCAGACACGAAGCCTGYGGGAACGGTGGATGGGGCACTCTTGGAAGCAGCAGTTGCGGGCAGCTCGTGTTCGGATGTTAAGTAAATGTGTAAGAACCAGGATTTGTGGCCTTGCCTTACTTACATAAAAGTGCAAGCTGGGATGCAAGTGTCCATTGAAGGCTGCCTGCAGATTTTTTAGGGTGAAAACTAAGTGCTTTATATTTAAAAATCTGATTCAAAAGCACGCTACAAACAGAAGTAAAACATTCTCTCTTCTCGCCTGGTCTGTCAGAAAACTCCTATAGAAACATCATCCACTTCTAAATAGCAAACTAAAAGGGGTTAAAATAGATCTTTCGTTTTGCTGCAACAATGCCCAGGGTACCTTAATGGATTCAAAGGTTAAAAATCATGGCTGGCATTTTGCATTAGACCTTATGGACAAGCGTTCCTGGCGGCAGCAGCCCAGGGCTCCACGCCAAGCCGTGGAGGATGGGCTGGGCTGGGCTGGAGTGGGGCGGAGGAGGAGGACGGGCAGAGGACAGAGCTCGGATGGCCGCGCAGCAGCTCCACAGCGCAGCGGCACCGGGATCCCGTCTGCTCCGCSAGGACCAACGCGATGCCTTCAGTTGTGCCTGGGGAGGAACAGTCTTCTGGGGACTTCTGTTAGTCATTTTTTTGTGTTTTACACCAAAAAAAGAAATAGAAAAGGTACAAAATGGGGTGAGACTGGACATGCTAAGAGTTGTTTCCACTTCCAGGAGMCGCCAAGATACTCACCCTTCCTTTCCTTCACATGGGATTGTGAAGATGGCAAATCCTCCTTTAATTGAACTGCAACGTTACTTACACCTTTCATGAGTCAAAAATAGCTTTTGGTCAAAAAACTATCAGAGGAGTTTCCTTCCAAAACACGGATCCATCAACACCTCCCCRTGTCCTTCCCTCAGATCTATCATTTTGATGCTGCTGCCCACAGAAACAGCACTGAATTACCATCGACATCCTAACGCTCTACGGGGACGTGTAAAGGATGCTGAGACAAGAAAGGTGAGACCGATGACTCGAGATGAATCTCAACACTGTTACTCTGGATGAGAATTTCACCTGCATCTGCTGTCGAAACAATCTGTTGCAATACGAGGAGGATCAGCCTGAAACGGTCCTGAATGATAACGGAAAACGGTGGGAGCTCCCCAGAAGGTACTTGGCAGACAAAGCACACGGGTGKGATTCTCATCTCTGCGAGTTTGTTTTACCATCACTGTCTGCAACAAGACTCCAGTGCATTAATACTGCTCCAAAAATATAATTCAAATCAGAGATCAGGAGTGCGCATCGCAAGTTGCTTATTATTTSTAGAATCTCTAGGTACTAAAACCACCCCCAGGCTAATCAGCAGCACACCCTCCCTCCAACTTTTTCCAGGTTTCTGAAGCCATTTACAAAAGCAGACAAAAGCATCAGTCTGAGGTTTCTACACTTTAAAGCAACAACGAAAGGCTGCAGGAGCAGCCACACGAGCATCTTCCTTCCAATGGTTTTTATGGGCACCAAAGTCCACATGAAGGAACATCCATAACAACTTGTGGGACAAACGCCCCTAATGAAGCTCAGAAAACCCTCACTCTCTGCAGCTGCTGGTTCACCCAAGCTTTGCACATCTCCTGGCCTCATTTTAATTCCTGTAGCCTGGAATTGCCACCAACCARCCCCAGGTCATCATGACTATCAGGATCCCGAGGCACAGCCGGGTCAGGTCAACCTTCCTCAGCATCAGCCAGGGATTTCTTTTTCTTTCCACTTTGAGATCAGCAACCAAGAAGGTTTTGGAGATGAACCAAGAAAACCAAGGAGGGCCGGCAACCCCGGAGGTCACCGTGGACAGTCCCATCCCACAGGCTCTGGAGCTGGAAGGGAAACAAGGAGCCGAGGGTGCTGCCGTGCTGCGATACCCCACGCTCGCTTGAGGCCCTCCTGCTGCTCYGATGTGGGCAATGGGGAGGGAGGTCTCCGCACGGAGCTCGGGGAGCTTCTAGCTTCAATTCCCTGGACACAGAGAGGGTGGGAACCAGCAAGGGAGTTGTCTTCTGGCACCAGCGCCATGAAGTCAGCCGATTCCAAAAAAAAGAGGAGGAGCCACGAGGCTGTAAACAGCATGTTTTGCCACAAATAGCAACAGCAGCTTCCCTGAATGGATTTTTGATAGGAGGCTAAAAAGTACAAGCCCACACTCATAACTTCCAAATTTAAAATAAGGTAAAAAAGCCTTCAAAACCAATCAGCAGTCACGGCCGACAACTAAATTATGGCAATCTGCCAGCAGTGAAATTAAATTTTAACTTTCCACACAAATCCTTCCAGGCTGCGTATTTATATCTTCAGTAATAAAAGCCACATTCGTGGCCTTTGTCAGCTGCAACAGTTACACAGTAAAGACAAGGACAGCAACGGGAACTGGAAGAACACGGTCTGGACGAGCAGCTTCATCAGCGACGATTCCTCTGAAATGATGCTGGGTGTTTTTGTTTTTGTTTTTGTTTTTTTTTTTTTTTTTCTGTTTTTTGAAGACATCAGATTCAGCTCTGCAGGAGTCATACAGTGAGACAGCGGATGGTCCCCGAGAGGAAAACCATCCTGGTTCACGCTGGAGATGTGAACTCCATGGGGCTACATGACGACGTGTTTCCCCCAGCACGTCTCGTTCTATGAGGAATGACCAACAAGACAGTTTTACCTGCAGCTACAGCGTCCGCTTACAGACTGGATCAGTCTCCGTGGAGAGGAGTCTCTCCAAGCAGAGCGGCGGCAGGATGGGTTTGTCGCTGGAAGCTGCTTCTGCCCGYGGCGCGGGGCCGGCTCCGAAGCAGCCGCGAGCTCCGGGAACCAGGAGCTAYTGCAGTAGCTTCTGCCTGCTCATGTTTCTAAACAGGGCTTTGTGAGCGAGTTTTCAGTGTGAACTAGGACAGAGATACTCAGCAYCTCTTCCCAAGTGTGAAACTGAACAAGCAAAACACAAACAAAGGGGAAACCCTCGTGGGAAAGTTCAAAAAACAACCTGTAATACAAAATACCAACCGAGGAGGAACTACCTTCAAAAAGAAAGAGAGGCCTGAAACTGGAATGCTGCTCCTGAACAGCCTAAAGAGCAGGGTTAATGGGCAGCATTTAAGCACACTTAAATAAGGGGTTTAGGCTGCCATTAGAGTGTTGTGCCTCCTGATAAAGGGTTTACAGCGCTGACTGCTTCAAATAAACCTCTTTAAAATGCAAAGCCCTTCGCAATSAATTGCCCCTTTTGGAGTCACTAATACCTATCTGTTGTCTGGAGGGTAAACCCAGGGGCACTGAACTGGAAGTGGCTCTGAGTGACTCAGCCGGGAGGTGAGACCCGTGAAGAGGGACCTGGGTCCCTGGCATGAAGACAATAAAGCTCCGTGATGGATAAACCTCCCAAATGGGCTGCCAGTCACCATGGAGCTGCTGTCCTGCAAACCAAGCTCTGACCCTGCTACCTCCCGTTCCGGTTTCAGAAGCACATGGACTGCAAATAAGCATGGACAAGGATAAAACATCCCATCTCCGTGTCAAACCATTGCTCTCCCGAAGAAGAAATAACCCATGCATGGAGCTCCGATTGAAAAGTGTAATTGGCACTGTATTTTAACCAAATTGGAGGCAATTACTTCCCGAGCTCCTAACGAATCTGAGCTGCAGATGTTCCGTCTCCCACTTTGCTTTAATTCAATCACCTCATCTTAAAAGGGATGCGTTTCTCTGTTACGTTTGCAGACATCAAAACGGACTCACATGCTTGAGCTGCAGGTTTCCACAAAGACGCTCCGGTTCCGCTAAGTCAAAGCAAGAAGGTTTTGAACCCCAGAGGGGAAGGAAACACAGGAGTTCGAGAGCAAAAAGGCAGCCACATCCCAACCTTGTCCTGCTCTCATTTCCACCAGGGCAGCTCTGTGTAAGGGAGCTCAGGATTTGCACTTTCATTCCACACAGGTTCACAAGCCTGGGACCAAAGCAACCATATATATATATGCATATATATATAAATACATACTACCCTTTGGTATTAAGCAGAAACTCCACTCACAGGAAGAAGTTAAACATGAAAAGGACCTAGACTTTTAAAATGTTTACGCTCTTCTTCCATTTGTTAAACACACTAACMAGAGCAGGGGGATGCAGCCCGAGCATGAGCGCCCTCCTCGCCGCAYGTCTCTGCTGGGCACGAGAACTGCTCGCAACACTAATGGTCGCAGCTTCCCCGCAGCCAGGAAAACGTAAATATTTGGTTAAAGTGCTCACAAGGCCAACCCACCGTAAATTTGAAAAATGGCCCCCATAATATTTAAACTAAATCCTCCTCTTCAGCCTAACAAACGTAACCTTACGGCACGGCAGTTAAGTGATCCATTCATTTTCTTTTAAAAACTCAATTCTCTATTCATTTTAAGAGCCCGCGGCCAGCTGACAAACAGAATGGGTAATAYGTTCTCTCCAGACATGTTTTTTGCCGTGATTTAGGACGATTRTAGAATGGGCTCCAACACGTGCTTCTGCTCAACCTTCAGCCAAGGTGTGTAAAGCAGCRGATGAAGAAGCCTCGGGCCACCTCCTTGCCTCATTACATGGGGGAAACTCAAGTGCTGGAGTATTTGTCCACCTCTTCTCAAAAAAAGGGATCATCTGGCCATCCTAGACTGTGAAGGACAGCACCACAAACTCTACACACTTCCCTGGAAGCAATGAAAATGAGGGAAAAGAGTCATTCTCTACATCCAGAGAGACCAGGATGAGAACTAGCGCTCTGCAGCAGAAGGAAAATACAGGATTTGGACATTATTTGGTAGAGGAGCAATGGAGCAGATGAGCCTGCCAACTTGCAATATGAGAAAATAGTCCCTGCCAACCTGCAGCTCCTTCGGCAGCGCTTTCAGTCCACATGGGATCCTCACGGATCCTGCAGGATGCTCTTCGGTAGCTGCTTTCTGCCCTCATCCTCCATCTGAACTCAAAGGGCTGCATGAGACGACCTGAGCCTGATGTGTCTATGGGGACAAACCCAGCACCGTCACCTCCTGCGCTGAACGCTCGCCAGGAACAGGGCGGGACCCTTGGCACAGGGATGGAAGGAGTGGGAGGATGTGACCCYGTCCCAGAGCAAGACCCCTCAGAGACTCCATCTCTGTTGTGTCGCACGCTTGAGTTTAGGGTGACTTCTGTACTACAAACCTCAACACTTTGGGGAGAAAAAAGTAAACACTTTTGGGGAAACAAAGTAAAATCACATCTCCTCTCTGAAAGATGACAGTATCTAGACTAGGGGCATCTCAAAAATATTTTTTAAGTGACCAGGGCTGCCATGTCCCAGGGTGCTGCATCAAGACCAAGCTTGGGAAGAGGATAAGAAAGGTTGTGTTTTGGGCCTTCAATATTACTTGGGTTTTTCATCTAAAATGATTCCTTCCAGACCTATACGTTACRAATCTGCGAGACACACGTTCTTCACGCTGCTGCTGAACGACGCCAGGGCAGGAGGAGTTGGATGGAGCACGTCAAGCGGCTCCGCGCTCTCGGCCAACGTGAATCCGAACGTAGCACCTAAAACAACCCCTGCGACTGCCTTAAGAAACAAAACGTACAGGTAGTTAGAGCTATGTAATTTCCTGCTCATACACATTTTGATCTGGGGCTAATGGGCAGTATCTCCAYTTTTCCGTGCCTCCTACAAAAGGGCTCTAATTCCTTAGACCCATTTAATCAACATCTCATGCAGACAGGGAATAGATAATTGAAATCTAAGTACTGCCATCCCTATCGCCCCTGGGAAGGCGACACTGTCAGCACCATATCGTGCCATTAGGCCACCCTTTGATGTGGGTTTTGCTCTCATTAAACCACGTTTTACCCTCCAGGTTTCTCCCCACCGCCTTCCCTCCAMGTGGCCCACGCCAGAAAGAGAGAAAGAACAAGAAATCCCCCGCTGCTCAAAATGCCAGGGACGACATTTCTGCAAGTCAACAACGGAAAGCTGCTTTTTTAATATCTCGTYGAGCAAATTCAGGTAATTTGTGCTTCTGGGGAACCAGGGGACTAAAACAGGGAGCCCAAAGGGTGCAGAGGGGCGGGCAGGAGGAGATGCAAATGGCATTTTCTTGTTTTCCAATGATAAAGGTTGCAAACAGGATGCAAGGAAAGGCTGCTGCGGTGGGGTCTGCTTTGAATCACACCCTGTTTAAACAAGAGGAAAGCCTCCCGCTGCACAAAGAAACATTTTTATCATGCTGAAGATCTCAGGGCAGTCCCTTTAAAACGAGGTATTTTCTAAACAAAACACTGGACCGTTTCCCTGCGAGGAACGAGCATCCGAACTCTTACAAATGATTATTTGGGAAGAGCCGTAGATCTATGGCGCTTCTGTCATATTTGCTTAACTTAAGTATGAGGAAACCTACGCGAAATGGCCACCCAAGGGACCCGGAGCAGGCAGCGAAGTAGAAGCTGGTCTTTAAACGAGAACCAAAGTTGTACCCAAGTCCCTGAGGGAGAGAATCGACTCCCTGTTAACCCCTGCCTTGGCTCAGAGCTCAACGCGGGTCCCAGCGCCGGCTCCGCGCTCGCATTTCTGCACTCGCATTGGGTAACCTCACAACCCACCTTCCTGGCTTACATTAGCATCAGCCAGCAAGCAATTAAGCTAATTACCCTGGCTTATCAACAGYGATTAGAGAAGACGCTTTTTGTAAGGCATTTTTCCAGCAGGGCCAAGTTTTGGTGCATTGCTGCAKCCGTGGGGCTAGGATGGGCAATGGGGCTACAGAGCCCAAATCAAGACGGAGAGCCCGGCACGGGGTGTTTTTCTACCAGTCTATGCATGTCCAAGTTGTGTATTTGCAATTGCTCCTAACTACGAGCCCATCAGCGAGACAGAGCTTTGCAGCTCTTTTTTGGCTTGATTCTTCAAGAGTTTGGCTTAGAGTTTGGCCTGCTCAATGCCAACGCTTCGCTCATGCGAGCCAATGAGTAGGAAAAGCACGACACAAGTTTTACTAATTGCAGGAATAACTTGCAGCGGCCTGGGGATGCAGGAAGCTGCTGTTTCGTGCACATGCATTCCATGTGCTTTGCTAAGTGAGGGGATTTACAGGATTCCAGGGAAAAGACTGTCGAAATAACTTCCAGGTTTCTTTCTTTGCAAACCTCCAAGATATTTGCAGTGTTGCATCTTCTTCCAACCTGAAAGACTTAAACTTCTTCACATGCACAAGGAAGAGTCAGCAAATATTCTGCACGAGGAGAACGCAGTTATATTCTGTATAAATCCCATGGAACCACAACTTGGAGCATGGTCACATGGGGTCCGTTATTAGAAAATGCTGTTGGGTGACCAAGAGGGAATYCCACCTCCTCACCACCTTCTCTTGGGGAGAAGAAAGGCCAAAAGGTGCAACTATTAYGTTTTTGTGAGTGCTCAACACAGCAACTCCAGCAGCATGACGAGCTCATACAGCTGCTTTCCTCCCAGAATCCTTAAGGTTGGAAGGGACCTCCAGAGGTCATCATGGGCACACACAGCTCTGTGTGGCACGGCGGCCACCAGTGTCACGATGAGGACACTCATCACCCGAGAGCCTCAACTTCTTTAGCTGCTGCTGCTAAGGCATGACATTTATTAAAATTAATCTGCAGGGAAATTTAATCTGTTTCTATAAAAAGCAAGAGCTAAAGTGCAGGCATCAGGACACCTAGAAAGGCATTTTGGGCAAGTGGGACATGGKGCAAAGAGCATCCAAATTTTGCCAGCGAACGACAGTGAAAGCCCCAATCCCTGCTGGGGACCTCTGGCTGCTGAAGTGCCCAACGGCAGGAAGGTTTTTGGGACCTTTGTCTTCCCAATACAGACCCATAGGACAGGAGCAGGGAGGACGTGGCGGGGGGCAGACAGTTACGTTTCACTGCTTAAAGGAAAATGTTCCTTTTCCTTCAAGTCCTCCACAAATTAAACGGAGCGTTGCAAGGCAAGTGGTCGATGAGCTACATGAGGTGCTGCTTGAGCTGGGGACAGTGGCAGGGCACCAGCAGGAAAAGGACACATGAAGCTTTTCCCTATGGGCAGAGACCTTCAGGGCTCTCATGGTTCTCCAGCCAAGGACTTGGAAACGTATCAAAAAGGCTCAGYTGTCCAAAGTATCAAAAACTTGTCCCGAATACGCACTTTCCTTTGGGAAAGCACTTTGGAAAAGTGGCTGGTCACAGGGCAGCTGCTCAGCAGGCAGAAGGTCTCAAGGAAGGAACCGTTTAGCTCAGCTCTCCAGGAGGTGCAGGAAGCCAAGGCCACATTACGGATCCTATGAAACCCAGCGTGACGCTGCCACCCATACTGTAACGTACCCGTGCTCTCTGCAATGGGAGACTTAAGGAAACATGAATATCAAAAGGGGAAATGAAGGTGGATATTAAATTATGTCTATTTTGCATTATATGATAAAGCTAGAGAGGGGGAAACTTCAAACCTCACACAAATCTCAGGTAAGAGCTCTGCACCTACCCCAGGTTTTCCTGATGCTTTCCCTAAGCTAAGGCACCAGTTTCTTATGTATCACTTACCCTTCTCYGACTGCTCTGCTCTGGACTCATTTTTAGCATCAGCCAGTTAAGGGTTTTATTGAATCAGTGAGGAAGGAAAGAGCCAAAAGCACCAGGGAATACGCGGCATGGCGCAATAATGAGGGGAGGTCCCCAGCCATGGGCTGAGTGCTCTGAGTACACCCTAAAGAGCCCCAAATGAGCTGCTGACAGGCACGTGGAGAGACTGGTGAGCCCTTCCCCGAGGTCCCCAACATTACCGTTTTGTGGTGAAAGGCAATATGAAAGGGAGAAGGAAAAAAAAGTACGAAAACAGGTTAAATACAGTTTGGCCAACCCGCGATAACACTGAGATGACAGCGAAGTTCATGTCAGGACGCTGGGAACTTCTCAAAAAGATTGCTTGTTCTAAATCCAAACTCATCCTAAAGTTCCCCAGGTGTTTTTTGGGCTCTAAAAACAACTACCAGACAATATAATAGAATAAAAAGAAAAATACTCCCTTCACCACCTTTATTCCTAAAAAGCTGGAATGGAGGAAACCAGGGGTCCTTCTTCCAGGGCTATGGGACCGAAGCAGCACGCAGAAGGGCAGCTCCCCTGGCCGYCCCAGTAAAACTGCTTTACTGCATCCACACAGATGTCCTCAGTACAGCAGCCCCGGAAATATGTTTCCAAGCAAAATTAACTCAACTCAGGAATCTGTAATTAGCAGCATCTCCGAGAACAAATCGGAACAAGTTTATCGAAGTGCTGTATTTACAGGGAGACTGAATTCACCCCCAGGGTTCACTTTGCTATTTTGTCTCAATTTTCTTGTAATTTCATCCATCAGATTTTTCTTTTTTTCTTTTTTTTTTTTTCCTTTTTTCAGTCTTCCAAAGGTGATGGATAAAATACAGAAATAAATAGGACCAACTGTTCACAGAAGCCTAAGGGAAAACATAATTTTGTTATAAATAATCCTTGGCACAAATCATGGAAATGCAATACTAAAATTGTTTGTTGAATCATTTATGAATTGGGCTTTCAGTTTTAGYTTGCAAATAAGTTATAGTTTTTGTTGATGTTCGCTTTCATTTTGTTTTCTTAGCTGGAAACAAGCCTTTGAGAAACTGAACTGATATTTAATCCAGAAATCAGAGCGACGGAAGGATTTTTTATAAGGGGAAACCTATGTTAACACTGGGTGGTTTCCTGCATTTACATACAGGATGGTGAGAAGCTAAATTATGATAAATTCTAAAATTCTGTTATTAAGATGTTCTGTCTGTTTTTTGTTCCAGCWTTGTAAAAAATAGGTAGAAAAGGCAAAGACCACACGGTACTATATAGAATAGCCAAAGAAAAGAACATTTATCYGTTCAGGTGATCTTTAACATGACCTCGGAACATAACATAACTGTGAAGGAAACGGGTTCCAAATATTTAATTCTCAGGGAATTAAATGAATATGTGTGATCTAACAGACAAATGAGTATAGGAAAAAGATTCACTATATGATCTTGAATTTGTTTTAGATGTGAAATTTTGCAGTTTTATCATTACAAACTAAAGCAGGAGTTTGGTGGTATATAATTACTCGCTACCAGGTACTTTCGCCCTCCCGAAGAACTGGGTAGTTAAAAGGGCCACGGATGACATAAACTCCCCACAAAACGGTCTGAAGCATCAAGATATATCAAAGCAGAGAGCTGCATTTCTTTCCGAGCCTTCCAAATGCCTCTTTTCCCTCATTGGAAGGAGAAGGAGAGGGAGAGGGAACCCGGGAGACGCATTAAGGCTCGTTCCTCGCCAGCCAGAGCAGGGAGCCTTACCTGATCTGTCCCCGCACCAGGGGTCTGTTTTTTGTCCTGTTCATATTGGAGTCAAAGGGAACCTCGAAGAACTGCAAGACAAAAAAAGGAAGAATCAAAATGAAAAGATGCTGGATACCAAGCCAGGCGTGCCAGGTAGCACCCGCGCTCACAGGGACTTTTCTTTAATTTTTAAAGCTTCAGAGACACAACTACCTGGCCAACTCCTTTCACTGAGCTTGGAGAGCCTCCGTTAATAATTTTGACATGCCCTTAGAAAGGAAATGTACCCGCAGCGCTCAGATAGTTGGTTTAGGTCACCCAGAATTAAGCAGGTGAAGTGGAGCTCGATTCCATGCTCCAGTCTTGATGTTTGACACTGCTTTTATACATATGCAGTTATACAGCCACATATATATATATATATATGTAGGGACAGCTCTGCCCCCAGTTTCACGCCAATGCAAACAGACCTTGCAAGGGCTGTGATCCTGCTATTCAAAAGACGCGTGCTGGACATTTTTTCAWGATCATCCAACTCGTGAGAACTCATAACCCCCCCCTCCAAAATCAATCAGCTCTTGTAAAATGCTACTGAAACTGCTCGGCGCATCTCGCTCTAACAGCGGGGAGTGAACACACCATATGGTGTTATTTAATGTCACAGCCCAATCTGACTTTAAACACGGCCTATGGGGGAATTTAGGCAGCGCTCCCGCCCGGCTCTCAATTCCTCTAGGCTTTCACATCATCATTCTTCTTTTCGAAGAATGTTCCTGGAAAAGCTGAGTGCAGTTTCCCATGCAGAGAACAGTAAAACCGTTTAGCTTTAGGTGTGCAAAGTCATAATAAAAATAATAAATAGTATCTAGGAAGAGCGTTATGTATTTACCGGAAGGGGATTTTCTATTGAAGCCATGTCTGAGGTTTTGGGATAGGATCCAAATTACAGTGAATACGTTGGAAAAGTAGCATAACAAATCATAATTCCAAACGATCAGAATGATGATATCTTGAGTACTGTTGAGTGGCAGACAGACTTATAAGACACCTATATGACAAACCCTAAGCGATTTCAGCAAGCTGATGTGCTCTTAGTACATTAGAAAACAAATGTGACAAACACCATGATTTAAACCACGCCACATCAGTGGCCTTGCTACCTAACAGGGCTGCTGGGCCTGTTGCAAAGTGAAGACGAGAAGTGAAATTCCTGCAAAAGCCAAATATTCATGGAATTTATCCCTAATTGACTTGTTACCAAATGCCAAACATTTGATATATTTATCTCTTCATCCGCACAAAAATTATTGCCATGAATAAACAGTAGGACTGCAGTAAAGCTAAACACAGGCAATCCTGCCCAAGCAGCACCAGGGGAATAAAATCCATTCGAGTTCCACGCTACCAGACTACAGGATCTCCCTGAACAGCCGACCGGCACACGGATGCAAGTCAGATCAAGCAAAGAAGAGGAGGGAAAGAGATGAGCATTGGAGAAGGGATCCAAAAAGTTSCTTGAGGACACGAGCAGRGACGGACACAGAACAGAGGGAGACRAAAAAGCAACAGGGACGTCAGCACCCAGGTTGGCAGATCAGGGGACAGAAGGCTGTTCTATGGGTGTATGGGGATCACCACCTCTGCGAGGGAGTGCACGTGCCTGCAGAGCTCGAGCACGCATGCTGAATAGTCTCTATTTATGCCACAGCTGCAAACAAAACTCTACAATTTCCACAGATTTGGCAGTGGGAATCACCTTGCCATGTTCAGGAAATGGTCCGAATCCGGTAAAGGGAGACGACTTAGGCAGGTGGTCGAGAGGACAAGCGCAGACAAGATGCTGGGGCAGCAGCAGTGAGAGGCGAGTGGAGAGCTGGCCGAGACCCCCCAGCTCTGCTGCAGGTGCCAAACCCTTGGAAAAGGGGATGTCTCATCCCCCTCTGGTGGCTGGTCAAGACAAAGTCACCGGCAACTCCTGGCTTTCCTATCTGCAGGCACCCGTGCTCCGTCTGGACACGCGCACCGCTCCCCATCGCTGCCCACGGCCCTGCGTTCGGCCCATGGTTTCCTTCACTGCTGCATTTCAGGACAATTATGTTAAATGAAGAAAAAATATCATTTGACATCAGCATGCTCAAGAAATCCAAGGGAGAACCCTGTATAGCCGCAGTCTCTCTCTCCCTTCCTGAAAATATTCCAACTATGTTCTTGCTGATTTATTCACCATGTCCTTCTTTTGCCTGTATTCATGTTTGCAAAAAGCTGGCTGCTTTTCACTGAAATCTGGGCAGGAGAGTGTCATTCTTATATACTTAATGCTGGCTAAACGTAGCCTGTGTGCAATGCATAAAATCAAAACAAGGCAGCTCAAATATAAAATGACTGAAAGGAAGAACAGTCGGACACGACACTTCCGAAGGAATTGGAACTCCTGCAATTGAGTTATTGGGGGAGTCTGGCAATACCACAACCAGGGAATGAAATATTTGCATCTCTTCACTGTACCGTTGTTAACCTCTGAAGACAAGATGTTTTCTGAACAGGAACCTCCTCCGTGCAGCTAAGGGGTCGAACAATGTCAGTCTCTGTGTTTTGCAGACACGGCTGCTACCAAAATTGGGATCACTGTATGACTGAAATCCGAAATTCTTGGCTCTTTTTTTTTAACGTCCAAATGACAATCTGAATAATCTATTACTGTCAACTGCATGCAACTAAATTACATATCTGAATGAATGACAGTTAAGAAAAACCCTTTTATTTGCAATGCCCCAGATTCTTTCACTGAGCTAGTCACAATTACATGTCAGCAAGACGCCATTTATCAAACTTTCCACATTTTGCTCCCAGATGTTCAGCAAAATTCTCTCCCCACTTGAAATTATTTTCCTCTGATATTCTTGGAAAAGAAAAAAAAAAAGGAAAAAAAATGCATCTCAAATATCATCCCACAGCAATGAAAAAGTGAACTCAGACATATTATTTCACGCCAGGCCAGCACAGTCCTGCCTGTTTTAGCAAACAGKGAGTTCAGTGAGATGAATCCTGGATAAATAAATATCTCAGGGGCTCTGGAGAGGCTTCTTCCCGGGAACGTCAGAGCAGCGGTTGAGCTGCACGTGGCGGAGCAGCCCCCGCCCCGGAGCAGCCCCTGGACGGGCCGAGCGCCAAAGCCCCGAGCGCCCCAACCGGCCGTGCCTTCCCCCAGCCCCTGGCCTGAGGTGCCACCGCTCGGCGCTGACATTTAAAACGCGACGTCAGGGGCACAAATAAACCAGGTCAGCTCGCACTGTGTGGTTTGCGTCCCCGGCAGCCTGCTGAGACTGTGCAGCTCCCATGTGCTGAACACTCAGTAATCACACCCTGACATGCAGCCCTCTTAGATCAACCGTCACATTGCTGCTTACATGTATTTACAATTGTATTTTCTTTTTTTTTTGCTATGCCARTTTGGGGGAGGAAAGTGGAGAACGGGAGAAGCGATGCTCCCTTGACAAAACTGCAGTGAACGCGCTCAGCTCCCGCATAGATATTAATAACGTTGCACAGCCTAAGCCAAGGGTGCCCAGGCGTCCTCGTGCTGACGCACGCCGTGTGAGGCTGGAAAAGCCAGGCCTGGTGCTGCACTTGGTCTCGCCTCTCATCCCGGAGGAATTGCTGCCTAGGTAAACACGGACTCCCCCACGGAGCCTTCTGCTAACGCAGGGACACCAGCAGAGCCCRGGCGGAGGAACAAGATGTCATGGAGGTTACCCCAGAGATCAGCCACACTCGTYGGCTTTCCCCATGTCCCATTCCGGATTTGGAAGGTAAAAGAGATGCCCGGCTGGAGCCCGGCCAGGGCCAGCTCTGATCCGTGACACATGGGGGAAAGAGCAACAGGCTGCGAGAGGCAACTGGTCTTCCACGTATTGACATAACATTTTGCTCTAAGGCTAAACACATATTTACATGAGGACCGATAATCCCGTAAGTCCAAAGGCAGAACATCACTCCTGCTATTAAAAGACAATTTAATTTGGGRCCACTCGGAGCTCTTCTCCTTGCAACAACATGCCCCGCGGGCGCGCGCAGCTCAGCGGCCTCCCCACAGCCAACCTCCCAAGATGTTATTTAAGGTGGAAAAAGGYTGAGCCCGATCCTCGGGACCGAAGTTCCGTGTACCCCCAATCTCCGGGGGCTCCACCTGCATCTGCCTGCAGATAAACCACAATTAAAGAGCAGCAGAGCAAGTTCCTGTGCAGACACGTGGGTTTAGAATCATCCCACTCAACTGGCAACCGGCAACCACAGAGCCCAAGAGAGGTGGGTTTTGCCCTTGGGGACACATTTCTGTCCCTCCAAACCCCCAGGGACCTGCGCCAGACTCCGGAGCTGGACATGAGATGGAGTATTGGGTAAGAGCCGAGCTATGGGACTGGGTACCCTGGTGGTCAAGGCCTCTCTGCATCTAAACTCTCTCATTCAGACCCATGCAAACTTTGTTAAGCTATATAAATATTAAGCTATATATAAAAATATAGCTAATTTAAGCTATAGATCCCTATAATGACTCCCAGTTCTGGCACTTGCACCGAACGGCTGAAGTTGGGGATGAACCTGGGACACACGGGGCATGCAGATGCCTGCTCTGCTTCATCTGGATGCTTTGGGGCTCCGGCCGTTTGCCCTGTGCCACAGGATGCTCCCATCCCGCTTGGTCTTTCCAGGGCTGACCAAGGGCAAACAGCGAATCCGAAATCCTACCAAATGGAGTCTGGACACGTGGCAAACGACCTGCACTCGCCTTCTACAACATCGTTCACTGCAGGCGGTTTATGGGACCGCTCAGCTGGTCAAACCCAAGTTCCTGCCCATTCATGAAGTTTCTCGATTTTTGCACATATTCGAAGGAAATTTGCTCTGACAAAAACTGGCGACACACCAGGCTCCAAAGAAACCAGTTCCTTCCTTGGCAAGGCCTCTCCCTTTCTGTATCAACTCCTCACTTCTACTCCTCGTGCTTTAACAATTTATCTTATATTGTGATAAAGTAGTATTCAATAGCATAAAAGGAAAGCAAAGACACGGCATATAATTCATGGTAAATAAAGATCAAAGTCAAGATTATTACGATCATTTTCCTTCTGGTTTCCTTTCAATCACTTTTCTATGAAAACAACAAAGAATAATTAAAGCACATTACAAAGGTCTTTTKATTCAATTGTACACAGATGTGATTAAATAAAAAAAAAAAAAAGGGAGGATTTTCAAAAGCACTCACGGACTGATCTAACACGATTCTCACCGAAGTCTACRGCAGCTTGACTTCAATGAGAGACCAATACTGAGTGATTCTGAAAATCCCACCCTAATTGTACAAACAAGGGGAGGCTTTAGAGATTGCTGCCTTGGAGATTGTGTATTTGAGAATCATAAAGGGCACACAGCACCTGTTTGTCTTCAAGATATGAAAATAAAGCAAGGCAAATATTTTAAGGATTAGAAATGGCTTTTTTTTTTCCTTTTTTTTTTTTAAAGGCAGTAGCTGGAAACCCTCTGGCTCTGCAGTTCTCAGGCTAGYTCTGGATCTGCTTTAATATTTTCCATTTCAAAGACGATTCCGATTAAAAACGAGATTGATGCAAGCCTGAACAACGTTACTTACCTATAGAAAAGGGCAGCTAAACCCCAACCTGTCACGTCCCAGAAAGGCAGAGAACGACCTCGTAGGTAAAGCAGCTGCCGTGAGTTGCTGGGGTTTTGTTTTTGTTTGAAAGCTCCCAGTAAAACCACATTCTTTGTACGAGCCAGCGCTCAAATCCCATTGCTGTGCGTGCAGCCAAGAGGGGAGGAGGCTATTGCTGAGAAAACGCKGCGATCTGTCACTTCAGGAAGATATTTGCAGGACGGGGAATGCAAAAACTCCCAGGCTTCGATTAACCCTTTACCTGTCCCGTGGATCAGCGCCGTGCAGGGCAGGCTCGGCTCGCAGCCACATCCCAACGGCAGCTTTGCTCTTTCCTCAACCACTTCTAACCACAGGAAACTACCGTTTCTCAGCACTGCCCCAAGCTCTACAGCGTTTTATTCACTTTTCATTATGCTACACATACCTTAGCTGGGAAGGGTGCCCTCCCTACCTGAGCAGCTCTGAAAGGGAAGCCGCCGACACGTTGCAACTGCTTCCAAAAGGGCCATACGAAGCGCTCGGGGAGCCCGATCCAAGGGGCTTTTGCAGGACAGGCCACCAAAATGAGCACAGGCACCAAACACGCAGAGGCTGRAGCATCACCCATGTCCTTGGTGACAGCAGCAGTGCAGCACGGGCAACGGGCACGTCCGCGTGGCAATACRCAGGGCACAAGCGGGATGGGAAAAGATAACAAAGGGCAACATTTGGTCTTTCGCTGCATGCATAATTTTGGAAGAAATAACAGGAGGTTCACACAGAATGATGCACCTCTATGTGCAACACCCACCATTTTCCTCCTGGAAGGAACATCGTCAGCCCCAATGCTCCCCAGAACAAAAACTCTGCCACCTTGTTGCTCTCAACGCACATGGTATCTGGGATGTGGAATGAGGGAAACAGACACCCACCTGCAGGACGCACCTCGGAGAAGTCGCAGGAACTTCCCTGGGCAAAAAACTTCCACTCTCTGGCCACCTGCCAAAGCCTACCCTTAGTATTAAGCATTCACCACCAAGGCCTTTGTGTTCAGTGCACAGCCAATGTGTCCACGAGGAGACGGTCCTTACTTCCAGTCCTCCTCCTTATGGAGCCTTATGGAGGGACACGCCGCCGCCTCTTGACTCTCCACACACCTGGGGAAGCTCCCAGTGCCACCGAGCCCGTCACACCAGAGTGCTGCTCACGTTGCTTCATTGCAATACACTTTAGGAGAAGCTATTAGAGTTGACAAGAAAATAATACCACTGTTTGGACTCCCCCTATATTCTCTGAATGACTTTGCAAAGCCACTTCTTCTCAGAGAGACTGCTCCAGAGTACAGCATATTTGCCAGGAGGCCAGCATGCCCCAAGTGCAACGTATAATCTAGAAAACAGCCCAAACTTCAAATAACAGCCTCTTTGCTGCAGATAGGAATTGCCCAAGGTCAGTATCTGGTTTAAGTTACTATATGTCCTAAAATACACGGGGCCAGGTTCTCTGGACCCTGCGCAGCTGCTTGGAGCAGCACTGCAGATAGAATCCGATACTGARGATGGGTTAAACAAATCCCTGCAGTGGAATAAAGCTGTGACTCGGATCTCTTGGGGAAGGATTTCTGCTGCCAAACACGAGTGTTCAAGCTAAGGGGCAGACCCAGGGTCCACTGGGAGAGACAGGTCTCAGTACAGCAGGTCAGAGCAGTGGGAGGAGGAGCGGGAGGCAGGACTTTCTCATATGCCCAACTGAGACTGAAGGCTCTTACTTCTGTTGACCAAGGCCGGGGTGTCCTGAGCTCCTGGCTTTAACTAGGGCGGCTGTAAAAGCTGCAGGTGCTCCTCAGATGGAGCCCTTGAATGTCCCTATCCGTCCTCTGCGTCCTCAGGGCACCCTACGCGGAGCAGTGGGGTCTCCTCCTCTCACCTATGGAAAGGCTGCAGATCTGCTGTACTTGGCAAAAAAGAAAATGTTCGGTGCTTTTCAGGCCTAAACACCTCAAGTTGACAAGTAGTGAAAAAGAAAACACTGTCCCCCTGCCAAAAAGAGAAAGGAGGGACCCAGTAATCCAGGTAGGCTGCAATGCACCCCATGAATAGCCYAAGTGTAAAGGAGGGTGTAGAAGAGCCCCACGGTGGGCACGGTAGAGGTGTGCAAGCCAGGACAGGAGTCCCCGATGCCGCCCTCCTCGCTGTGCACACAGGGAGCTCTCCCCCTTTGCTAAGGCAGGATGCAAAGCACCAACCTCACAGAGCCTCAGTAATAGCACAACCCCCCGACCTGCTGCAGGGGCATCACACCATCCATCACACCATGCCAGGGCCGGCGAGGAATGTTTGGCATTCCAGGAGTGCCCGCAGCTCCCCACCRCTACGATAACATGCCCATCAATCTCAGCTGCAGCTGAGAGAGGAGCTGAAAAATAAATAATTCCGCGCTGTATTGCTAAGGGAGATTCCACACACTATTACTTCTAGCTTGGAAACCAATTAAGACACCAAACTGGCAATATCTCCCCCTGCTTTTAAGGTGTGATGACCTCCACTTGTGTAAATTTGTTTATTTTACGGCARTGATCCTTTCAAATGCTTTACAAGTTTAAACAACAGTAGTTTCGGTCCTGGTTTTGGGGAATAGGATTTTTTTTTTTCTGCCAAAAAGCAGTAAAGATCTAAACAAGATCTAAACAAGCTATCATTTGCCATACAAAATCTAGCAAGGAACAATTTGCCTTCAAAAAGTGAACCTAAAGGGACCCAAACTAAGTCAGACAACTTGTGTTTTCCAGATTGRACTGTCTTGCATCGACCTGATGCTATTCCCAGCTCGGTGCTGCTGCTGGCTCAGCGCAGTACGTGACCCTGCTCGAGCAGGTTGCACCAGGCGAGCCCCAGAGCTCCCCTCCAGCCTCAGCCTGTCTGTGACCTTCTCTCCTTAGAGAACCATGGAGCCTTTATGGTTGGAAAAGACCTTTGAGTCAYAGAATGGTTCAGGTYGGAAGGGATCAGGAGCACYRCCAAGAAGCCCTTCTGCTGATGCCACCCACTCCTGAGCACCTCACGACAACAGGAAAAACTCTAGCACATTTCTACAAGAAAAGGATTTTTTTTTCCCTTTTTTTCCCCCCGATTCCTGGAGTTCGTGCCACGCACACATTTCATCTGAAAACAGAAATGAACCTGCGAGATCTTTTTAATATTGACATGGAAATGCCGCTCCTGTCGGCTTTGTCTTGCAGGTGCCTCAAATGTCACACGTGTTTGCTAAGTGCTCGTCCAATATGAAGTTTCCTGAGCATCTATGAAAGAAAGAAAACGGAAGAAAAAAAGAAAAARKAAGCTGAAAAACTCTCCCTGCACCCCAATTTCTCCTAGTGATATCTGAGTCTCTTGGGGAGATGATTTCAAAYGCTTTGCTGTCTGTGCAGGCACCTGACAGCTTTGACTTAAACACAGGCAAGATCTAGCTCATCAACGCCCGAGGAAGGCTAAAGGTCTCAGCAAAGCTGCACCGCTGGGACTAGCTTTTTATTCCAMCACAGTGAGGAAAAGAGAAGAGGAAATCATCTGGATCCAGTGGCAGAACTGACCCAAGGGCAAGCGGCCAGGCCAGATGCTGCTTGGTGGGAACCTCGCCGCTGTTTTCGCCTTGTGTGACACCGAAACCAGAAACACTGGGAGTCTTTTGGTGATGATGGACCCGCTCTGTGGCGTCTAATCTCACATGGAGGGTTGGCTGTCATTGCCCAAGGAAGCAGGAATGTCTGTGGGAGGAGGAGGAGGAGCAGGACTGCAAGTCCAGCACGGGAGTCCTGCTGTGTAGGCCAGTTCTTCAGCACCAGCAAGGAGGAGTTGAGTCCAATAAATTCAACTGCTGCTCTCAGAGTCCAGGTTAGAAAACGATTTCACCCCCTCACTCCACCTTATCTAAGAACAGACATTAAATAACTCACTAAACAAAAAGCCACCAGGTGCAGGACACCAYGGCCCTCGGTGCCGGTACCACCCTGGCTAAACACACCCACCGGGCCCAAGCGCAGCTCCAAAGCCTCCACACCGGCTCCACGAGCACTGCAGCTTTCTGGGTCTGACAGTGGGGCTGTGCAAGTGAACACCTCTAAATCACACCTTCTTTCCAGCCACAACCTCAATCCACCAGCCAAAGGGCATTGAGTCTCTCTGGACAGACCCTCGGTTGCAGGAGCCACCAAGAACCTAAGATGAAGCTGCAACGAAGACACTGCCACGTTTCTGTCGCTAAGGATCTAGGATCTAAGGATCTTTTGGAATGCCTCTSTTCCAAAAGTGAGTTTGTAACAAAGAGTTCCCATTCCAAAACAAAAAAAAAAAAAMCATGCAACACATTCTTGAGAAACGTCAACTCGGCTTCAAAACTCACATCCTATTAAATACAAATGAGCTTCTCTAGTTAGCCAAGTCCTTAAATGTACCCTTCTAAATGTGCTTCAGTTCCTGTGTAGACAAGGCCCAGGCTGCGCTTACATGATCATCATTTCACCACGAAGTGGTGAAATTAATTGCAGTGTTTAGCAATACTTCATAAGAAATGAGATTTACTGAGGAAACACAAAATAAACCTAAAACAGCAAGTGGTTACCAGGTCTGCATGTTGTACTAAGTAAAAAGGGATGGATATGAAAATAGCCATGGAAAATTATGAACAGACAGGCACCSTCATCCAAACTTCTCCTGTGGAAGCCAAACACTCAGCCCACCTACTTAAATGCTTGCAATAGCAGTACTAAAATTAGAATGAAATCTAATTACAARCCATTTACACGTTGAACGCATCATGACAATAATTTGCAGAATTGTGCTATTTAATACACACAAGTCTAGCACTTGCTCAGACCAAGTAACAAGGTGGAAAGTTCAGGCAGATCTCACAGTTTCCTTATTTAAAAGCAGGGGAAAAAAGCTCATTTGCACAAAGGAATTATCTGTTCACGGCTGCAGAAATGATGAGAGCAAAAATATACTGTGTTCCCGRCAAGAAAAGAGAGAAAAAGTGAAAAAGATAGACCAGAACAACTGCAATCAGGCCAAAACCTTTGAATGCAAGTGCCTGGTTTCCCGTAAAGCGCAGCCAGGCATCCAGCTCCTCGCTGCTCTTGGGCTGTTTCTCGCCAAACACTCGCACCGCTTTCTCTCCACAAGAAACAGGTTTTGGGGAATGGCTCATCTGGCTCCCAAGCACTCCATTTGCACACAARCGCACGCATTTCCTATATAAATATTTATAGTTTGGCAGCTCATTCTCCAAAGCTGCCCGGGTTTTCCCTCCGCCGGGCTCCGCCAGCGYGATTTCCTCCAACTTCCCGCGTTTCCAGATGCTTTGCTCGCCCGCCGTGATGGGGAACAGTTGTGCCTATTAGCAGACAAACTGCTGACAACTACGTGCAGCTTCTAAGAGCTGGCAGAGCCCGAGTCTGGCACCGGGACCGGATAAATTAAAAGAGAAGAGACACGGCRGCCTCCCTAGCACAGGAAAGAGAGAAGAAAACCTGGGCAGGGCCTGAGTTTTCCCCTTGGGTGTTTCTCATCACAGTCCAGAGGACTCTTAATTCAATCAAGGGGAAAAAAATGAATTTATTCAAGCATTTTGCTAACCAGCACTGGTCATTTTTTAAAGCAGATATCTGCTTTAGAGGACACAGCTCTTAAATAATACACCTCTGGTCTCTTACAGGATTCAGCTATATATCCTCAACTCAATATATATTCAATATATATTCAACTCAATCTCCTTTTGGAGATATATCTAATGGCAAATGGACAAATATTTTACCCATTTGGTTGTCTAAAATATGATAAAGACARATAAAAAGAAATTGTTATTTTACTTTGCTATATTCTCCTGCTTCCAACCCCCCAAATAATCATCTTTATATGGAGAATACTATTTGGGGAGATGAACATGACAAAACAAATATGAAAGCAATCTGTCTGGAAACCTCTCTGCAAGCAAACGGATCCGTTTTCCACCTCCTTCCTTGTCGGAGGTTTCTGGAGGAGGCGGAWCAGCAGGAACATCCCAGTGCTATCCCAGCTGGATTCACCTGGATTCAAGGAGGGTTAAAGCGGCCTCCGTGGCCGGCACCTTCTCCAGGATCTCACCCAAGAGGCACTGATGAGTAGCAGGAGGATGCAAACCCGGTTCTGTGTCGGAGGTTCTCCTTTCAGAGAAACCTCCAGCCCGGGAATCCTTGGATTAGCCGGCCGAGGAGCAGGCAGCCTGACAYGGAGACCAAGGGAAGGATGCGCAGGATGCGTCTGCCTCATTCGATGCCTCCTAGCTCGGCCTTTCGTAACTACCTATTAAGTAACAGCAGGTGCTTTAATGTTCATGGAAATGCCTAGGAAAATAACTCAGAACTGCTGGGAACTGCCCAGTTCCAGCAGGGTCAGCTTAAGCCTCTCCTCCCGCAGACAGGGAGATGTTGAGCTCCTGGAGGTCTCCCCACGTGCCCATCTTCGGGGCAGCCACTTAAAAAGCTAAATGGGATGGGCAGTGCGGGGAATATTGAAGGATCACGCAATGATTTCCCCAAAATACCTCCTCTGTCATGCAAACAGCAGCAACACGAGTGTACAACTGCTCACACGTCATAAGYTCATTCTGTGCATCTATGTAGCTATGCTGGCAATATAAGTGAATAGTCTTGTTTTGGATAATATATATCCRACTTGCAAAACCCAGGGAGTGATTTCTCCTGCCTATTATTTACATCAAGCGAAAAATCAAAGGTCTCTTCAAAGCTGGGGCTTCCTGGCCGAGGGGACCGTTACATCAGCTGCTATTCAGTATTTTCTCTTTTTCTTTCCTCCAGGTCTACGAAGAAAATTAAGGAAAAAAGACAACCATGAAAAGTCGCACAGTGAAGATTACTGATGCTTTAAGGAAATCATTTTTAGTCYTGGTTTTATAGAAGATCCCCTAACAGGCTACTATTACTATTATTATTAGCATTAGCACCAATTAGCAACAGGCAGCCCTTTATTTCCAGATCCGAACACGGACGTGGAGCAAGCACTTTTGCTGATGGAAAATGGGGTGTTACTCCCACTGTGCAGGAAGCAAATGATAGAGAAAACACTAATAAACAGAGGAGGAAGAGAAAGAGGGAGGAACAAAACACGCGTGCACTGAAGGGATTTCCGAGCCAGGGAACGATACACTGGACAAAAATGAAAAGGCTCTACCATATGTCGAGCAATAAAAGCGGCCGATGTAGCGAGGTGCAGATGCTGCTGCTGCTCACGTCTGGGCCAAACGGGCGGCGGGAGCGGGAGGCAGGAACAACACACCAAAAAATACAYGAAGCAACCTGAGAATGCAGAGAAACTGCAACCTTGGAGCCTGAAAAGTGAAGGAGAGCGGCACAATCCTACCGGGACCCAGGAATGCCCTTCGACGGCTCACGGCATCCCTGAAAGGGCAAAAATCCTTCCCATAGGAAACTCCACTCCATCCCCGACCCCTGGTGCCTTCGGCAAAGGCCCCGGTGAGGGAGGAAGATCATGATGGAGATCTTCATCCCAGCAGGATGAGCCGCACGGAGCCTCGGAGCGCTCACGGCAGGGATAACCTGCAAAGCCACAACTCAAAAGGACATTAAAACCCCTGTGAGGTTTTCACAGCAACCGGGTGTCACTCGAATCACRAACTTCTCCGGCTCCTTCCAAGCTTGGGGAATTCTGCAAGGTGAAATAAACTTCCCTGGACGTACAGAGGATGGGGAAGGCAGAGGGAAAAACTCAGCTCAGCTTTCCAGGGGGTAACGCTTGTGTTTACGTCTCACCTTCGCACATCTCGAGGGCCTTAAGCAAAAGCTGCAGATGGGCTGTGGTTTCTGCCGTGCAAGAATTARAGCAACGGAAGATCTGAGAAAGGAGGGCACCGGGATTTGCAGGCAAAGTTGCTTCAAAAAAAAAGTATCAAGTTCCACTCGTGTGTAATTGCAAAAAGATGCTTTTACATACAAATTTGCAGCTATGTCCTCTGATATGAGGAACAGGGTAAAAAGCCTCAGCAGGATTTTTAGCAGACTCGTTCGTACATCGCGGCAGTTCGGACAAGGCTGCAGAAACTGCAAAAAATCGATTTTCTTCAGTTTCCCCAAGCGCGGAAACCAGGATTTTTCTAACTAAATTAAGCCCCAATGTAATTAAATCCACAAACGCGATGAGGAAGCGGAGTCTGAATCACACACCGACGCTTTATAAATTTATAAACAGTAAAGAGGAAAAAAATCCACATTTAATTCCCTAGACAAGTGCAAGACAGCAAATAAACTCGCYAAGGAGTCAGGAACTGCTCTGGGTGCCACTCAGCAACCGTGGGGACGGAGCCTTTGCCGGGGTCGGCGTCACGATGGGGAAGGCGGCAGAGCTGCGGGGAAGCAGAAGATCGGACAAGGGTTTTAAGATGTTTATGTAATAAAAACACAGGAGGAATTCGGGTCTATGGGTTACAGCGCACGGGTCTGAGGACTGAGCAGAAAGAACAGGAAAGCAGGCAGTAAAAGGCGTGGGATTGTGGATTAGGACTGGTTATTTTTATGACGGCAACTAAAAAAAAGGAATGAATTAACTRTTTGCTTTTGGTGAAATCCCATTCCTTCTGAAACACAATTCTAAAATACTCCTGCTTGTACCCAAGTACAAGCAAACTCAGTTTCAAGGGTAAAGTATTTTTGTATTGAACCATTTAAATTATATTTAAAGATATTTTAAGGGCAGTCTCATCGATTCCAYGGTTTCTTCTGCACTTTTTTTTCCCCTCAGAATGGTCCCTCTAAGATGTTCAAACTGCCTAATTTTGTTACTCTCGTGAGGTTTTTCAAGAGATGACCCCCTATTCCGAGGGGTAACCTCAAGGTTGARCATCAAGGTCTACGCTGCTTCGCTTCACTTTTTTTCTGCATTTTCCTTTTCTTTCTGTCTCCTTTTGGGAGACTTTATAAAAKGCAATGATCTCAAGCAACGGGAGTCTGCAGAGGATTGCAGAAATATTTGCTGATTGWGTCCAGCAGTTAAGTAATGGAGGGGGTGATCCCACAGTTGTAAATATTTCTTGCATATTATCTGCTGAAAGTATACGGAGTATAGAGTATGGAGAGCATACAGGGGCGAAGTCTACAGCAAAAATCACCATTATTCCACTCAAACCCTGAAGACGACCCTAATGCAGGGTTCTGCATGTGCTGCATTCAAGACTATAATAAAATGCAACTGTCAGGGTGCTGCTCAGACTCCTATTTTCCAATKGCAGGGCAAAACTCCTTATSAGCTGGAAATATCACAGGGGAGATSCCTCAGRAAYGAGATTTCTTAATGYGTTTCCCAGCATTAAGAAACAGCWGCTAAGAGAATCTCTCTCTAATTACAGCTAGTTTTTAAGGATCCAGTGGTCAGTCTTCTCCAACGTGCCTTTGCAAAAAAGAAAGTCACTTGAAAATAAAGATTTTAGGAGAAAACACGTATTTCCCAAAAGGGGATACATGCGAACCACCAGTTATCCGATGGCTTTGGGAAACGGAATGCAAAGGAGGAGGAGGAGGAGCAGGAGGAGGAGGAGGAGGAAGAGGAGGAAGCAACATTAGCTGTCCTGCAAGTAACTTTTGCAATCAGAGCGACCGGGAAAGGAAATACTGCRGCACCGCAGGCCCCAGCGGGGGTATAAATCTTTCAGCCCTCAGGAGCAGGTTTAAAAAAATAATTTTATTTTTTTTTTTTTTTAAACAGCACATTTCCATCATTAAATAACACAGAGCGGTGCTGAAATCTTAGCGCCGACAGGCTGTGCAATCAGGTGCTAGCCAGACGCCGCGCGGCCGCTGATTTACAGCGACGGTTTTAGGGGGCAAAAAGGTTTCTCTCTGCAAACACAGAAAGATGGATTTAATTTTGTAGCCTTAAAAAAATAAAAAAAAAAAAAAGAAAATCAACATGTAGATTTGGATAAATTCGCTAATCTCGCAATGAATTTTATCATCGGGGAGTTCCTGGCCGGCACTTTGTGGTTTCCTAAATATTTCTAAGAGCCAAGGGARAGGGATGGATGAAGTTTTTCCATTTATACGGTGAGGATTAATTTTAAAGCGTGGTTTTCAAACTGAAAAGCAATTCATTTATCTCAAAGCAAAACCYGACACCCACAAAAGTACATCGGAAAAGAGCAGCAACTTCCACTTCGAGACCTTTCTCCYAGCGAACGAGGCAAGGGCTATAGGCTGCCCACGGGAGGATATAAGAAAATCCCCAAAATAATATTTGCTCTTTTATAGAAGGATTTAAGGCCAATAGGAGTCGATCAAGAGMTCACTCCAGGGGGCTTTTGGCTTTGGCTTTACGCGCGACACTACAAAAAAAACCAAAAATAAGAAACATAAGGAAATAAGGAAAAAACAAAGTAAGAAAAAGCCACCCAACTCTGCTCTACGTAGTATATACTGCTCACTGTAACCATCAGAGTTAGATTGGAATATACAGATATAATAAACCACTTACAACATCACGGAACATACGAAATGCTAAGCGGCAGCTGTTGATGGGAGCAGTGGATTTTTTCCCTTATTTTCTGAAAAACGCTGCGAGCTGCCGGCCGAGAAGGCGCAGGACAAATTTAACCTCTCGGCTGATTGAATTCCCAGAGCTTCTCCGAACCAGAAAGGCTATGGTGGGGTTAAAAACATCTCCAGCATTTCACATGTAACTTCAAAAAAAAGGAAGAAAAAAAAGAAAAGAAATTGTATATACTTTAATGCACTGAAAGTAAGTCATAATTTGGAGGGAATTATTTACAAGTCTAACTAAAATCACGCTGTTAAACAGGATTTCAGGATACTGATTTAACTCGGGTAAGGCTGTGGGACGGATGAGTCGATGCAGGATGCAAAACCTCCAACCTGATCTCCAGAGGCTTTAGATGTTGTAAAGACTCAAGCCTGACAGGGAAACTTTGCTCCCAGACTGTTCTTTTATCCCTCTCTYGAGCAGCCAGCAGCTGTGATTTTCCCGCTCTGGAATTACTCTGTGAAATTACTCTGGGAATTTTTGCTTGGTGGAACTGCATGGGGTTTTCGGCACTCACTCGCACCAGGAAATCTCCCGTGTTTTAGATGCAGAAATCCACGGCACAAGCGCTGCCTTTCCGTAAACCCTCCCGCTCGGTGCCTGCGCTCCGCATCAAGCCGGCTCACAAAAATCAGTGCTGCCTCTCTGGGTATCAGCTAGCGCCRTCAGAACATTTTATTGCTTTATTTTCCCCTCCACCCCTTTGCTTAATTCTCCTAAAATTAAGCTCTAGGAAATGCTTCTTGTAGCTTGCAAAAAGACCAAAATTTAGAAGTCACCACTCCATTTTTTCCTAACCTGCTCAGGCATTTGTGAAAAGCCAAGTGACAAAAACATCTTCAGGTTGAGTTATTCCGATAACCGGACCAAGGGCAGCGCGCGGGGCTACGAATACCCATTTTTAGAGCCACCTTCTTACGAGTTTTCCTAGCCGAGAAAGCAGGAGGATATAAAGGACATCAGAAATAATTGCAGATTAATAAAAGGCAAATGGAGAAAAGGGGGAATAGAAGGAAACTTTTCTTTCTGCTAATTCTCATTTATTTTTAAAATATATTAAAGGCACCTTTAAATGCAGCACTTCTAGAGCATCCTCCTCCTCCAAACCTTATTTTCCCCGCTGCACCTAGGCGCTCGCCCAGGCAAGTGTTTTTGGGGCTGAGTTCCCTCCATCTCGCCTCCACGAGCGCACTGCTCTCCGGAAAGACCCCCGGTGCTCTTAGGAGGCCSGGGATGCTGAATAAACACCCGCTTGCTTTTTATTTATACTCGCCTTTAAAACAGCTTTTAAAAGCATCGGGGGAAAGGCCGTTTTTATTTATAGCCCGGATTTTTGTGTGTCACGTTTTTAAACAACGGCGAGGGGCGGGCGGGCGTCGGGAAGGTGCCGAGCCTGGGAGCGGGAGCCGGGATCATGGCAGCCGCCTTCTGTTTCCCGGTGTTCCTTAACTCCCCTTTCCCTGTGATGAAAGCTGAACTACTGCTTTGCTGGAGCAACATCCCTGCTGAAGAAGCTCCCAAAAGGACAGACACTGAGTAACTTCTGCGGTGCCTAGCACATTTGCAAAGATCCAGGTCACTTTAAAGGAGAAAAAGGCAAATGTTTGCAAGGTCTAATGCTAAAGTCCACGGCTGGCCCAGCCCGCAGGTACCGGCGCCACGGCCGCCTCGCTCCAGCACAGGAGCACGCGTGTCCATCCAGGCCAACAGCACTGGCTTCATTGGAGAGGAACTGCAAGCCAAGCGCAGATCAGCTGCGGTTCCGGCATTCGTGTGCACTCCAAAGGCCACTGTCCCTTGGAGAAGAAGRTCCCCGCAATAAGGGCCATGTAAATTCCCCCTAACTGTCCCCATGAAGACACTTCCCGCAGCTTAAGCTGCAGGCTCCTGTTTTTCGYGCTGCTTTGGGGAGCGTTGGCCCAGGGGGGGGGTTAAAGCCGAAGCCCTGTGGGCTGCACGAACACAGGGAGCTGCCAAACCGGGGCCCTCCTCCCACCCATCGAGCTGCCGCTTCCAGCGGGCCGGCCAGGAACCAAAACCAGAAACTGGCAGCCCTTTAATCACAGGGAAAAACCGAAACCTGCAGCTCCTCGACTYGGGAAAACCGTCGGGACACAGATGTTCCCACGACAGCGGGACGGCTGATGTTAAAAATCTTAATTCTTCATCAACTTTCAATGTGGGACTGAAGAGAAGGCTCCAGCTTCCAGCTCTGCTTGCACAGTAAGTGCTTATATGGGATATATAACTAGGCTTGATTAAATGTGATTGCTGTTTATTCTAAAGCCCAAAGCAGAARCTTTCATGTAGCTTTTCTAAGTCAGAAGAAGCATCTTTTCCCGGACCTGAAAAYGCAGTAGCACCATCCTCCTGAAGGGAATCTCTTTACACAATATTTTTTTTAAGGCAATTCTTAGGAACATTTAACAGCTCAAATGTTAATTTCTTCATCCTTAATAAATAATACTTCCTCGAGGAGGGGAAAAACATCACCCGGGAAGAACGGAGCCCCRTGACGAGCCGCGCACAGCAGGTAACTGCCAGCTTGCCAAGGCAGCGTGAGCYGCGTTCCTAAAGGTCTATCAATATTGGAAGCCAGGTCGTTCTTGAAATCAGTATTAACAAGGAACTTAAACACACGSATTCACTTTGCCATTCCCTGCACACATCCCCTGCATCCCCTCTTCCCAGGAGAACAGTTTGATTTTCTTATCGCAATKGCCCCCAAGTAGGCAGAGAGGGAGCTAAGGGCCAGTGTCACCATCAAACCCCGTCCTGGGCACGGGCTCCTGTGCTCATCCATCCCAGCATCCACATCACTGCTGTCAAGGCACATTTCTTCTCTTTGCTTTACCAAATTCAAGGGTTTACTTTAAGAATCCCCCTCCTGTCAGGTTTCTTTTCCTGCCAATCAAAGCCAAAGGGCTCTGAGGCCGCAGCGGCCAAGTCAGGGTGTGAACAAGCACAAGAGGGAACWGGGTGTTTCCCGGGCATAAAAACACACAGGTCACAAAATGCTGGTTTGTAATTAAATGTCATCATGCTTGGCTATTTCTAGTACTTTTCACCCACTTCTCACCAGCTTCTAGCATGGCCAGACAGTGATTTAATTCATGTATTTATAAATTCATATATTTATAAATTCATATATTTATAAATTCATATATTTATTTATCTCTGCAAGGAGATTATTGTGCTCTATCAGATAAACAGCACGAAGGCCGTTACAAGCTCTAGCAGAGTGTTATAAAGTTGTCACGACTCCCTGCTAATACGGTCTCTTCCTTTCCCAATGTCTCCCCTTTTTCTACCAATGCGAAAAAACCTTCCACGGGCAAATGGAAAATGTGGCTAGGAGCTTCCCGAYGGGAAACCAAAACTGGATCCCCACCAAGCAGAGCCCTATCCAGAGATTTAAAAACAAAATCAAATTAAGCTGCCTCTCTCCTASATGACTCCAATTATAAAATTAAAGACATTCCCACGTTAGCAGGGATGCCCATGGGCGGATGGAGTAAATTTGCTTTCATTCTACGAGGTCTTCGTTTGAGKTTCGCTGCCTGTTTTCCAGCAGGACACAGCAACGTTCGCAGCTTCTGCACCGCAGGGTAAATGGTAAATGCCTCCCCTGCTAAAGACAGCAGAAAAACTTATCACTGGTTTCAGTCCAAGCAGGTTTTGGTAATGAAAACACAACAAGGAATCAAAACGCTGCTCTGCGGAAGACAGCAGGGTACTGTATTAGGGCTAATTAATCCTTACACATCCAGAAATTAATCATTCTCAAAGAACTTTGTTATCCGATACCATCAAACATAACAGTGATCTTTTTTATCTAAATCCTGTTTTGCTAATCAAAGTCATGCCTGTGTTTTCCTCTATTTTTCATGCCAAAGCGCTTTGAAAATCGCCAGAGAAGCCGCTGCTCAAATGGCCAATACCGCCGCTCATCTTCAGGCAAATTATCCCTTTTTTAAAAATATAACAGAGCYGTTAAAGGCATGGAGGGAATTAGCTCAGGGAGACACTGCAAAAAAYAGGGAAAATCCCCCGAGATCCTCAGGAAACCCTGGGGCTGAGCAGGGCCGGCCGCTCAGTGCCATGCAGGGGCCCCCAAGCAGCCAAACGCAGACGCGCGACTAAAAGGCCACCTGAAGGGACATTAACCCAAGCCGAACACCTAACACGAGTTTAAATTAGCCAGGAAAGGCAGAGCGGAATGTTATTTCTAACTCCTTTTCCTCCGCAGGCTTCCTTAAAGCGCGGGCCGCTCCGTTCTGCTTTATTGAGGGCAACGCTCCCCATAAAACTAACGGGTCTGAGGTGAGCACATGGCTGACTGGGGGAAACAGTGTTTTCCCAGGAATGCAGGGCAAAAACAGAAAGAAAAACACACCAAAAAGCCAGGCGCCCCTGATATATATTTCATCCATTACAAAAGTTAAGGGGCAATGAAGGTTTAAGGCAGGATTCACTTTTGATTGCACCCGATCTGTCTTACGGACACGCGCACGTTAATTTATCGATGTCTGTCTCACTTTACTARCCCTCGGTCCTACAATATTAAATTTTGGAGGGGAAAATTTCCAAGATTGAATTCACAAGCCAGTCGGCATCCCCGTAAATGCAAAAACACAGGGTTATCCTCAAGCTTAACGGCTAAACTGCCAGCATGGGCGCAGAAGGAAACCTTGCAATAAGTTCACATAGGAAGAAGAAACAGCAAAACGCTCCCAAGTTAAGTTGATTAAAAAAATAAACAGTGGATAATGTAAAATAATAAAAGTGGAGAGAGATGAATAAAATATGAGGAGCAGGGAAAGAAACAAAACAGCAGCAAGGAATCACCCCAAGGGCTCCGTATTTTCCTCGCTGAGGCTGAACCGGTGTTTGCTGTCCGAGCCGGCCTCCTACGYGGTGAAGGCTCCAGTGGGGCCGGCTGGGGGCCTTGGGGGCTGGTTTTGTGCTGGGATCAGCTGCAGGGAGCGGGACCCCGCGGGCCCCTCSCCAACCTGGGTTTCTCCAGGACTCTGTGGAGGGGTTGGACGCAATTCACGCCGCTCCCTGCCCGGCTTAGGGGTTGGAAAACCTGCGAGCRGAGGCGACTCATCCCCAAAATATTTTACAGCCAGGGGAGTGTCAGGCTACCTAAGTGCTGCTCTAACTTGCAGTTCACTTCTCTGAAAATGTTCTTATAACAGCAGTTAACGTTTTGTTGTTGCAATGTAGCAAGGGAAGGAAAAAAAAAAGATTATTCGATGAATGGCTGGAAAATATTTGCTTTTGTAGCAGATTAAAAAGAGATACAAAATAAGCCGTGAAAATTATTCGGAGGGTATTTGGGGGATTTATTGGTACATTTGCCAGTAAAAGTCTGTCAAAAGCACTTTTTATGCACTTTTGTTTTGCTGAGAAATGGAGACGAAGCTGCATGTTAAGCCTCACTGGMGAATCCTACCCAGCCCTCCATGACCATCTCATCCTCCGAGTCTGGAAACTACGAGTTGCAGAAACGTGTGTCAGAGCCACCGCTCCCAGGGAAAATGCACAGCTCAGAACTGCTTTAAAACTAAGCAAGAAAACGCTCAAAATAAATACTTTTATTAATTGTAGCCAGGATCCTTGCAGAACTCCTAGCCGGCTGGGCCAGCGCTATCTCACAGCACAGAGCTCAGCACAGAGCCCCGTGCTGACAAGCTCTGCTTTCCAAGGACCACCCAGGAGGACAACCCGATGGGATAACTCTCCTCCGGCAGCATCGGCTGCGGCGGATACGTTAGCTGGACATGAAGGCTGAATGCTGAAACACTTGCCAACAGTTTGGAGTAGAAAGCAACGTACCAAAAGACAACCCAGAGAAAAGTACTTACTGCTCAGGGTGAGCCCACGATGTCTCCGCCGCCCCAGTCCATCCGACCAATGTTTATTTTTGCCCCAGCTCACGCGTTCTTTGAGAAAATTATTTTCCCAGRAGAAGAAAGGAACTTGCAAGTTATAGGGATAAAACATTTTCAGGTCCTCAGGTAAAAGGCTGCCTTCGAGCTGCTACAAACTTCCAAATGTCTCTGCACCAGCTCACGTAGCAAAGCAAGGCACAGAAAGCCCTTCATCTCAGCACAGTATTTTTACTTTGTTTGCACTGCATGTGTTTTAAAAAAATCACTGAGGACTTAAGTGTCGAAAACTACGTCCACCGGGGTTGCTTTTCTAACACCCGCTGCCTCTGAAGTGCCCATAAAGGTGTCCAGAAAATGGGTACTTCCCTGCCTGCATCCCAGCAAACAGGCAATTCTGACCCCAAAATGAAGAAACCGGCCCTCGTGCATCCCCACTACCTGCAGCTGTTTCTTTGGAGCCCAAAGACTGAAATTTCAGTCTTTGCTAGGTCCCGCKGTCGGGCACGGCGGGAGACGGAGCCGCCCAAGCTACTAAGACGCGCTAGGAGGGGAGCCACGAGCCCATATGGTTCAACTTAATATTAACCGGATTAAAGGTATTTTGACTACTTGGACGGTGAAATTGCACGCACCTGTTGCCCACGTATTAGTAGCACCTACAGCTTTCAGCAAAGCCAAGGACGCCGGCCCGGGGATGGAGAAGTCAAGAAGATTACGTTTCAAACGCTTAGCACCGCAACAGAGCCCATTTATTTACCGATTTCACAGTTTCCTTGAAATAAACCATTTGCATTAAAATAACCCCACCTAATATGCCTTAAAATAACATCTAAATACTCTAATTTATACCTTTGCACAATATAAACTATACCATTTATTTTATGATCTGTGCAAAAATAACTTCCGGGTCTCCAATCTGTCTCGTGTATTTTGTGCTCTCTTTCACAGGGCCAGACCATACAAGCCATGAGAGAAAACCTTGGTGCCCTGTTAATAGCCGTAATTTCAGTAATTAACCATAGCAGCCAAAGCCAGTATATCTAGCATGTCTAAACTTTTTGATGCATTAATTATTTTTGCTYTGACAGCCCTCAGCTGCTCTCCACCGTGTACATGTGTTTGCTCCCRAGAAAAAGGCTGCTCCTTCGGTTCAGGGCCTTGCCTGAAACCTGAGAGATTCCGCTCTARTTTGGGTCCCTATCAAAAAAACCTCGTCGCTAGCATTTAATCTCAGTCCACGACAGCTCTCCCTCTGCAAAACAGGAAAATAAAGGACCGTTGTGAACATAAACATGTTTAAATGCACATGGGGGACACCTCGGTACAGGGGATGGGTAGTTCCATTCCTGTTCCTCAAGTTTTCTTTGCCTCTAGGCCACTGCACACAAGATTTGGTAGGAGGCAAAACACATTTTATTGAAGCAAATGGTACAGTTTGGAGGGGAAAAAAAAAGAAAAAGAAAAAACACCATCTTTTGTGCACACCAGAGACCCTGCAGATCTGAAACAGATGCCAGTGYTAAGCTGCGTTGGGGCAGGGGAGGAGCCACTTTCTCTTTTGAGCCTAATGAGAAATGTAAGCGATGCCAAAATGAAGCCCTGATAAAGCACAAATGCATTTATAGGCATTTTTCCACAAAATAAATAAATAAACAAATAAATAAATATCTCTGAATGGGCACGGATGACAAAAGGTGACTCGCTCGGGACAAGGCCTCATTTCAGCAGCCTCTGTCCCCAGGGTCTGCCCCGGGTTCTCTGCATCTCCCACTGCAGATCCAGGCTCACGTCTCAGAGCACAAATTGCATGCCCTTCGCCGCCGTAATCGGACCTTTTGCAGATGTTTCTGCACACAGGACATGTGAATGTGACTTCTAGTAAAGCTGTTTTATCTTTAAAACACCTTAAATGTGCATAATCTTCCTCAATGTTTTTTCYTCCTCAGTTTCAATGGGGAGGTCCCTTGCCTTCCACCTCAAGCCATTCAAAGTATTAAGAGTGGAAGAAGACTGAAGATTTGCAGAAGCACCTTAATAAAACATGCAACTAGATACCAAATGGCAGGTGAAAAGTCAACATGTATGGGTAAACGTGTTAAGCCTCACACTTGGAAAAGAAACCAGTGAGCCCTGTGGGTTATTTGCCTCAGAGATGCTATTGCAGGGCAGTCACAGGTCTATAAACAAGTCAGTCTGTACTCAGAAATTATTTGGGGAAAAAAGTCCAAAAGCTCAAGGTGCCATCCCAGAAATAGGGATTGCAGTGATTGATAAATGTCCCCGGAGCACTTGTTTGATTTTCATTACATTAAGGCYTTGATTAATCAAATTTGCTGTTCTCAGTGCTGATTCCTTTCTGTGTACAGACACATGGGTGTTGARGGAGCATCCGTGCACTATACATCCCACGTCACCATATTAATAAATCCCTGATGTGGCCATACCTCAACACAGAATGTAGTTGGGGTCMCTTCTTCTCAAGGAGGGGACAGTAAACTTGCAAAGAAACAGGAACTGAAGTTTTCATAAAAAGATCAGGTTCAAAACAGATAAAAGGAAGAGGTGCTCTTGCAATGCTTAAATAAAGGCCCTTGACACAGAATGCTGTAGCTTTCAGATGTGTTCATGGTTTCAACAGCTATTGGAGGACAWATTCAGGGAGGAAACATTTGATAAATATAAAAATACTGGTTTTGACTCAATGAGTCCCAGAAATAATAACTGCGAGAGGCTGACAGAGTATTCTGGGGGCTTAACTCYTCACACCTGGGTGGGCCTTAACCCCAGGGTTTTTTTGCTATTGATTTTCACCAGCTGAAGCAAGACACCTTTTTCCTTCTGCACACCAAAGAGTGGCGGTGAGGAGAGACAGGCCCAGGGAATGCTCAAGGGGACAATGAAATGSAGAAGGTGAAATTCAAACCAGAAAACGGGGAAGACTTGTGGGGTGGCACCAACCATGGCCTTCTCCAGGAGCGAGCTGCTGAAGGCAACCATGGAGCTCCAGGGCCTGCCCAGGGGTGCTCTGCCTATCGATGGGACAGGATGGGTGAGGAGTTAAATAAGGTCTTGGCTAGCGGGATCTCCCCAGCGAGGCCACCWCCTCCTCACCCTGTGGACAGGCCCACGAGGCCAGGTCACGAGAAGATGAACCAGGAGGCCCCGTGACGCCCAAGAGCAGCCTGGTAGCAGTGACTGCTGCTGTAGAGGGAACCTTGGTGGAAAGCCCTTCGGCTTGACCCACCTGGACCATTTTCTRTGTCAGGAGCCTACAAAAAGACAGAGCTTCTAAGCCAGTGGAAAAGGATGTTTTCAGCCTCTTGCAAAAACACCGTTTGTTTACAATTTTAAACAAGAACTAGGAACTTGCCCTTGAGTTTCCTCAGGGAGGTTTAGCAGGTCAGTCTTGCCGCATCCCGCTCCCCACCTGGGCGGACRATACACCCGTGGCTGCAGGGATGCTCTGCGGGCCCTTGAGTTAATGCTAGTGACATCTCAAGCSATAAAAATAGACTTATGGACACACCTCGGAGCTCTCTGCACCCTGCTATCACAAGCCCTTTTGAACAATTCAGCAGTCTGGAATCTATATGTACTGCCTGAGACCGCATGCCTTCAACTACTACAGTGTGTTCATAAATAAGTCAGAACCCATCACAATTAGGCTACTTTCAGTATCCAAGATCATAATCGAAATCAAACAGATGATTTACTCAGAGGATTTCAAATGACATCTGCTGAAATAAAAATACAGTTTAGGAAAAGACTGTAAAAAGATGACTACACTATTACCAATAACTTTTACATCTGCCATTAATTTTCACTTGGTTTTATCTGCTCTCCTAGTCTGCATCCAATTTCACATTGACTTGTGTTTTATTACAATCCCAATGCAGATCCCATCAACCGAAAAGACTAATAATTGCYTAAGAAATGCCTAGGAAACGCCGTAAATAGTAAGGATCCTGTTTCCCTTTAATTAACAAAAACCTAAGAGTGTTCAAGTGACAGGCAAGAGGCAACATCAATAAACGTCCTCTTTCCAGAATGCAAAAAAGGCTCCAAATATGTAGGTATTAACCAGGATTTCTCTCCAAACCCTGGAAAGGGTTAATTAAATTACACTCCTTGAACTGGTTAGAGAATGACATTGAAATGGCACAGAAACATTTTCTGGCGTGGTGTACCCTAGACAAACTTCCCCCAGTGACCATAATTTAAGGCTACTTTTTAAAGAGCCTTTTAAAGCTCAGCGCTACAGAGAACTGCAGAGGCTGTAACCGTATCTCCCCTGCCTTCCTCCCCTGAAAATATACCCAGCTCCAAAGTATACATTCAACACCCAAGGGTCCTACCTGTCTTTAAGGAATTTTTATAAAGTAGACAGTTACCTCGGGCTATTTAAGTACTTTGTAGTAAGACATCAATGGCATGTATAGAGATATTCCTTTGATCATTACACCATTGGAGGAAAAAAAAAAGAMGAAAAAAATAAACCCTAAATCTTCACCATATAAATTTACACTTGGAACTCAACTATGCAAGAATCATCATACTACAAAACCACAAATAGCATTCAATTTATTCCCTGTGTTCTTGCTAATACCATATCCTTTGATATTCCGGAGGATGAAAAATGAATACATTTTTACTACAAAGATGCTTGGCGAACAAAGCCCTTTTTTTAATTTTGGTTMTCCATTGAAGAACAACAACAAAAAAGATGAAACATTAAAGGGAGAAGCCAATAGCGAGGCCAATGATTAAACAAACCCAATGATAAATGAATGAAACTGAGATGCTCTTTTGTAATTTCTAGCAGCACATTTCCCAACATCCTTCTCTATTTGATTATGCAGTTCAGAATTCAAATTCTGGTATAACACGAGGCAGATTTTAAACCAGTTTCATGCAGGGTTCCCRTATGGCTGATACGGCACTGTCTTCCTTTGGCTGTATAATGAAAAGTCTCAGGAAAAAAAAAGCACAATCTACAGAAGTTTTATTATAAGGACGGCTCTTGAAGAGTAAGAGGATGTGAACGTCTGTGAAAAACAAGTGCAGAAAGAAGACTAAGATACACAGATAAATCATTAGTTATATTAAGATATGAAACAGGCACCCAAGGAATGGCACAAAATGTAAATGAACTTGGGGATCTGGTCTCTTAATTTGACAGCTGTTTGACAACTGCAAAATGGAAAACTGACCTCCRACAACTGTGTATAAATGAGACTATTAAGCAGAAGAATTTCACATGGAATGATACAATATACACTGCAGTAACTCCTCGCATGGGAATAGATAAATGCGGGYTGGAATTTTTATTGTCTTTGAAGGTGGTGCTGTTAAAAAGCCTTGAATTTCACAAAGAAGCGCTCTATGCTACATTATCGCAATTAATGGCACTTTCTGAAATATGACGACTGTCACAAATAGAAGGGAACTTGTGTAAAATGAGGAGGCATTAAATATACATATAGACACACACACGCACATATATATATATTTATATGAACCAGATAAAGCAGTCACAGAAAACTTCTTCTGCTTCAGGACTGGCAAATGTGGAGGYGGAAAAAGTCTGCAGAGACTAAGTTCTGGGGTGGCTTTTGGAGGTTTTCTCTGAAAGCTTCTGGTTGCCACAGTCATTCATGGAAACATCTGCAGTAAACACAGAGCTGCAGCCTTGGACAGAGCGACCCAGGGACAATTCTGTGATTTTCACCCCTGCGGATGAATGTTCTTAGAAACACGGCAGAAAAGAAACAAGAGGGAAAGTTCCACTGTGATTGCCTAAAGCACAGTTTAGATCTGATACTCTTACCCCTAACAGAGAATTAAATAGAAAAGAGGGAGAAAGCCTATTTTCAGATGCAATCAACCATTTACCCTCATAGTTCTGCTCCAGATCCCCTGAAACAGGGGCAGACCTTCCAAGAGCATCCCCAAGCACTACTTGTGCACCTCGTCTAGCAGAGCAAAGAGCTATCTGTGATAAATGTCTTTCATTCCAAAACAGTTAAARCACTTTGCCATTTCTTTTATTTCTCTCTTCAGGGCAAATCCTTAAAATCAGCCTTCCCTATCTTTGTTTGGTTAACCACAGGAAAAAAAAAAATGGAGGTCATGCGATCTGCAGCAAAAGAGGCAAAAAAATTCCATGTCTTATAAGAAAAGGGCCCTTCACCTGCAGTGAAATCCAGTCTTAAAAGGTAAGATCACATCTCTCCAGGCACAAAAAGTCAGTGCTAGGAGAGGTGGAAGCAAAAGCAGGTTTTCGGGTCAAGTGAAATCCAAGCAAGGATTTTGGGATAACAGAGCCATTGATGATGAGCTCCTTCAATTCTTTTTAAGTGTGTTTGTGCTTAAAATCCCATCCTCGAGTCTGTGTCTCAGCGCTGTTCAAGTTGCTAGAGATGGAAATGAAACCAAAAAATAAACTGAGCCCCACTAAAGCTCTTGTCATGCCAAGGCTCGTGCAGCAAGGAAGCCCCTGGTTTAATCGCACATCGGGTGGCAAACAAGCTCCTTTTGCTAGTTTTTAAACTTGCCTTTTGCTCAGACCCCCTCAATTCTTGTCTTGTGAGGGGCAGAAAGTGCTTCCTGGCCATCTTCTCAGCACCAGTTGTGCTTTTACTTCATCACACTCTGCCTCATTGCCACCTGCTTAATGCTATTCAGAAACAGATTCTGGCATTGTATCCGTGCCACTGATATATCCCTACCCAACCCTCACATAAAACCAGCTCTGGACATCAAAGGTGAATKGCTGCTAGGTATCATCAGGGCTCAGGTGCACCACGTTTGCATGACACCCTCCAGAAACAGAGGTTCTCTGTTCTCCCCCTACTTCTAAATAAAATATTTGAGCTCTCGCTCCAATATCTGCCCCTCTCACAGTATCTGCATCATCCCTTGGCCCCACTTCAGAAGAAACTTTAGACCCATCCAAGCCAGGAGGGAGCGAAAGTCAATCATCATCCCCAAACGGAGGCACAGATGATTTCCACCAGGAACGGTCCTCACCCCAAAGACTTTAACTGAGGATGAAGAATGCGAATCCGACACACAGGCCATCACTTAAAACCCTCCTCTCACGGCTKAAATTCTGCCAGAGCACATTCTGCACTTGTCCCTTCCAGACGCGGCTCTGCTACTTATCCGCAAACTAACACGGACATTCCTCGGAGTGAGAAAAACTGAACTGTCACCGAGTGGAGACAGGCAGGATTAAGTGGGCTGTCCACGACCCCACACGCTTCCGCTGCCAGGAAGCTGCTGAAAACTGCAGTGGAAATGCAAAGCAAAGGGCTGCAGGGCCCGCGCACCCATCGCCGCGTGGGCTTCTCCTACCCCTCCGGTTGCCCGCCTGTCTAAGACCGCTTCCCATAAACGTTTTTATGACGGATGCTCTTCAAAGGCAGTATCTGGGTTTTACTGCCTTTTCATAAACACGAGTCTTATTCTTAAAGCTTAATGCACCCTGTAAAAGATGATTATTTTAAAAAGCATCTAATTCCAGAACATAAAATCGGTCTGAAGCAGAATCTTTCAGCTTACTTCCAAATGCCACCACCTTTATGATACCCTCTGAAATTAAAACAGGTTGTCATGTCTCTGTTAGTAGTATCCACATAAATCTTGACTGTAATAAGAAACGAGTCTTTAAAGGAGGATTACAGAGAGAGATTTTCATCTGCCAGAGGTCTGGTTAACTTCAAAAATTTACATAATTTGTTTACAGATAGAGTTGGACTTCAGAGTGACTTGAGAATATCAAACCTTGGAGATTTGCAAGTGTTTGGTTTAAAGTCAAAGCTTTTGTTGTTGAGCTGGTACCACCTTTATATTTCTGGGCACATTTTATTTCTTGTGCTAGTTCAATGTATTTTCAGCACGCATTATGCTTTTCAACCTGAGTGTTGCATCGAATGAAAACTAACCTCTTACTCCAGTTTCCATACAGATGTCATAAAACAAAAAAAGCAGCAGAAATGGATTACTGCCCAGACCTGTGGTTTACACATTCATTAAACAGCTTATGCTGAGAATCCTCTTAAAAAGTCACTTAGTTGTACAGGGATATTCGATACGACAAATAATTTTTAAAAAAGACTTTCCTGTAACTTTCTACTCCTCCCAGCATTATAAACCGACCAGGTGCTTGCTTACTTTTTGGTGCAAAATGGATGGTCATTTCCTAAGGCACCGTGAAGCAAAATACTTCCTACACCCTCACAAGGACRGGATTGAACTACATCTATTTGAAGCATGAGAAATCTTAAAAGRAAGAACTCCAACCTTCAGCAACTGCAGGTGGAAAATAACATTTCAGAAAACTGGCAAGCCTCACAAGAAGAGGCAACACTGACACTGTATGCTTCGTATTTGCTCATCCCACCATAAACTAGGTGCTCATGCAGCTCTTGAGCAGCAGAGGATGCTTACAGGACTCCAGCAGCACACCTCGCTCATGTCTAAAATCAAACCCAGTCAAATTTGCTAGTAAAAATATTGGGGAAAAAAATAAAAAACTTTTTATAATTAAGGATTTTCATCAGCAGGAATCAGCTCACAAAGACCTGCTCGTTTCTTCTCGGATGTAACCAGTCCTGTTTTTAGTAAGTTCARGGCTTACTGTCCTAAGTAGCCTAATCGCTTAACGGAAGCTTTGATAAATCCTCCTMCTTCCTGCAGCACTTTCGAGGTTCTGCTAAGTCACACACACAGGGAAGATGGATGATCCCGGGGTTTTTATGTTCTCAGTTGGGCCTGATTCCATTCAAGAATGCAACCCCTAAGACAATAGCCACCTCCTTTGATTCCTATAGAATGATTTACTTGCTTTTCAAGCTGAGAAGCGGTTTCAGTTTGGGTATTTTTTTAAAGGCAGATCTGCATACTTTCATAAACAATAGCTTCCCAGATTGCAAACTCTGCAGGACACACATTAGCACCTTCATAATCAGCAAGACATCACTGCTAATTTTTAACRAAATATAAAAAGTAAAAAATAA
Source organism: Eudromia elegans (assembly GCA_003342815.1). Classification (NCBI taxonomy): domain Eukaryota; kingdom Metazoa; phylum Chordata; class Aves; order Tinamiformes; family Tinamidae; genus Eudromia; species Eudromia elegans. The sequence goes on from PTEX01000174.1 coordinate 510,264, forward strand.
AAATTCTATACGCTCCTACCAAGAAGCTGGCAAATAGGTAATGCAGGGAAGGGAAAGAGAGCGCTTCGTCAGGCCCCTCCTGAGCCACCATCCTGACAACCCTCGAAACCCTCTCCCAACAAACCAGCTATGGAGTTTGAAGGAAGAATCAAAAGAATTATGTCACTGTGATGTCTGAACCAAACTACCAGGACAGCTACGTTTTCTATAAATGTACAGAAAAGGGATGAAATGTGACCAGGGAAGGAGGAAGGGCAATCACTGAGCACTTTGGACTATATTGCCACCAGGCTTTCCAAGATGAGTTACTGCACTGGTTTCATGCAGGGACATTGAACTAAACCTGTGCTAACTATGTTTACCTGAGACCCTAGTAAACCAGGATACAATTACACCGAGATTTCCCACACCTCCAGTAAAAGTATCCAGAAAATGGAGTTTCACTGCCAATAAAACAGCATCTCTTCAACCTGGCGGATGCAGCCAGCACAGGAGCTGTGCGGGAAAAGTGGCAATGATCCCCACTTACAGTGGGGAACATCCATAGCAATCACATCTTTCCTCCTTGCTGGTTCCCTTGGAGCACCTGAATTCACCGTACTTGCAAAACATGTTATAAAAGCAGTAAATGAGAGAGAAAAGCCTTAAAATAGTTTTGAGGAGGACTGTTATAATGCTTTGGGACTTGTGTTGCAGTGAAATATTCCCCAAGAGATGGTTTCAGGGAAGCAGGAAACCGTTCTCCTTAGCCCTTGCGAGTCATCCTCCCCACACGCTCGTTACACTTCACACAATCCAGCCTCACATACTGGGCATTATTTTTCATACAACCTCCAGTATTGCACCGTCTTGTTTGAAATAGCGCGAGTCTGACTAAAAGCAATAAATGGGATAAAGATGCCACCCTTTAAATGACTAAAAGAAGATGACATTTAATTAGCTATTAAGCCTAGAATTTAATACTTGCATCACCGAAGAAATTCTCAGTGATTTGGAAAAYGTCAAAACATACTTAAACAGAGACAAAAAAAATATATATTAACTACTTATTTTTCACTTTTCCTTTCCTAAGCTTAGAAAGGTAATACCCCTACAGATCAAAAGGCCAGATAAATCTTATTAAGTGCCGCGTTTTCCCTTTTGTCTAGTGCTCCCTCCGCATTCCATCATTGCAGGCCTTTGAAATTCCTTTGTTGCGCCTGTGATCAGCGTTTCCAGGGGAAATCTGGCATGGGATCTAAAGGGAACGCCCCGCCACTGCAGCTCKGCTGACAATTAATCATTTGCTAAACTGTTGGTTTCCCCCTACCTCGCGTGCCCCGGTATTTCCCGTGAACCTCCCCGCAAGGTGGTAACGAGACAAAACTTCCTGCGGCGTCGGAGCGCCGGCTGCCTCCAGGATCCGCTTCTCCCAGTGCCGACGTTCCAAGGACACGGCCCGGCCACCGGGAAACGCAGGCGGAGGGMAAGGCGCTTCCACCATGGCTGGCACATCATGGGGTGCACTTTATATGTCTATGGAAACGTTATCACACGAAGATGCACGCCCACCTGGGCCAAAGGGATTAAAGCATTAAAAATAACTGCAAAGAAAGCATTAAGAATAACTCGGAGCACACTCTTTTGAGAGTGTTTGATATATATGAAATGCAATGTAAGGAGGAAAAAAGAGAATCGGAACTTTTGCATGTGAACATCTCTATAATCTGAAGTTTTCTGCTGATACATGAATGCCACTAAGGGAAGTAGACTAGGGAAAAAGTGAAGCTGATCTATTTATCTCCTATTTGTTTTCACTGYCTTTGCTGAATATACTGCTTTGCTGCCTGGGGTGTCACTGTCCTTCTCCCTAGGGCTATGCAAAGGCCTCCAACAGCTTTCAAAGACTCTTCCTGCTCCAGACTCGCACCATACGCGGATTGGGAGAGATCAGTTCTCCTAACGATGCTATCCGCTAATTTACAACATTTTTCCAAGCTCCATTATCAAGTTTCACTCGTAGGTCAAATAATTTATGCTTCCGAAAGACAATCTGTGTGTCGAAAATTTATCGCTCCTGCGGAGGCTGCTTCTCGTAGCGCTCCTGGGCCTTCCGAGCTCAGGAATGCTGCGCAGCGCCTTGTGCTAAGCAGAGCTCACTGCTGTCCTTATGCAATGGGAGCCGCCAGTCCTGATGCTCCTYGGCCGCTGACCGAGGCCACCTTGCAGCTCCAATGACCACATGGACCGGGTCGCTGCAGAGCGCGGCACGGGGTGGCAGCGCTGCCCTCCCATCGCACTTACCACGTGCCGTAAATTACGGCCTCCAGCGCTGACAAGTGCCGCACTCCAGAGAGCAACACCGGGTTTTAATAACCCTCCCGACAGGCTTTTGATCGCGGCGGGGGGCAGATGAAAGGCCCGGCCACTGCTGCGGGCGATCGGCTCAGTCAAAACAACGGAAGCTTCGGAGCGGGACGGGGACGCGCGAGGTGCCGCAGCCAGCGCCCGGGAGAAAGAAGCCCCTGCAAGTGGTCTGCTCCCAAAGGCGCGTGGGGAAGGAGAGGTGCTGCTCAGCAGCCACCATCCGTTCCCATCTGGAAATGCAAAACCCAGCAAAGTCATCTCAGGCGATTTCAAGTGCACTTGACGCTGCTCATGCCGCTACCTGAATTTTCCAACTCGCTGCAGGAAYGGAGCTGTCCCGGCCTCTAAAAGCAGCTCCTCTGAACACCACGCCATACCCACTGCGAGGGGAAGCAGCAAGAAGGGCCAGCRCAGAGCTCTCGGGAAGGGGACAAGGCAGAACTTGGTAAGAGCGGGCAGGACAAACACCCAACGCGGCGTGGAGGTGGCCTGGATGATCTAAGCGAGGTCACTGCCTCCAACGGCGGTCGGAGTTAGAGCGTTTCTTTAATATCAGCCGTCCTAATAAATCAGATGCCTTCAGACATGCAATAAAGCAGGTATTTGGTATAAAGAAAAAGTTGAGGCATGATGAAAAAACAYCAAAAAAAGTAAGGTTTGGGGATATAAAAAGTCCTGCTGCTGTTTTCCCTTTCACGTTGCATTTCTTCATGGGGAAATAAATGGGTCTCAGGGCCTGTCAGACTTCTGCTATTTTCCTTCTCAATTTTCCTGATAAACCAAGTGYCTCTCAGGAAATAGCATTTTCTGTACAATACTTTTTTTTTTCCTTATTGCTTCAACCCTTGTAACAATTTTCTTTGCAGATTTGTCTAGAAATCACATCAGCTCTGAATGGGCAGCAACAACTAATGTCATGCTATTTCACTTACTTATCATAGTTAGATAATCATGGAGTACAAACACTTTACTTACTAGSAGTCCAACCTAAAATGTTTTGTGTCCTACACACAAAAGCCTTACATTAAATATCTCAGAAGCTGCAAAAGAAATTGTCAGAGAATTAAAAGTTTGTCTTTAACTCAGCTAAAACCAGATWAACTATTAAACTTTCATAAGCAAAAGAAGATGCAAGTCAAAAAACCCTGATGTTCACAGGCTCAGGGGAAACCTAACATACACAAACCTTCCAGATTCCTCCATACCCACAAACGTCATTTGCTGGGGTGGAAAACTTACAGTCAGATATATACCCTTAACAATGAGACAGTCCCCAAAATCACAAATACACAGMAGCCATTAATTTGCTGTGGTTGGATACAGGAATACAGTTGGATACAGTGCATTGACATGAAAACTCCAGCTCATTAGGTTAGGTTTGGCTGTCCTGATATCCAGTGTTTATCCCATTTGCATCCACTCCATGTTGACTGCTAAATAACTCACCCTCCACCTGCGAATGCAACCGCCAAAGTGCCCATTTTGGAAAGTCACTGCAAGGAGACCCAGCAGCTCCTGCAGGCACCGTGAYGATGCTAAACGCTGCTGTCTTTGTAAGTCCCTGCTTACCTTCCTCTGGAAGACAGGGGAGTGTTTGTTTATCCAAGGAGGCTTATTACATTTTTAATAGCCTTGAGAGTAATAGTCAACCTAGTCACCCTAGAATGTCGAAATATGGTCAAAGGTGAAGGCTGCAAATGTCCTTCTGACAGTGCTGTATAGCAGCAGGTGGATGGAAGGAGGCAAGGGAGGCTGTTCTCCTTCCCTTTTGCCTGGTGCTCATCACGATAGGATCTGCGTGACTCCTTGAGTTTGCCCTAACACTATAAAGGCCATACACAGGTCTGAACAACACGCTGGCAACTCAGCTTGGAGCCCAAATTTCACTCCACTGTTTTAACACCGAGCCCACCCTTCCTGCCCATTAAAACCTCACTTTCGAGTGACCGTTGCTCTAAGAGCTGAAACCAAGGGAGCAACTCAGCAAATTGTTTATAGGTGCCAGTCCTCCTGCTCCCAGACAGCGGTACCCATAAGATCAAACCCTAAAGTCATAGCAATATTAAGCGTTCCCGGAGCTGTTCTTGCGCTCCAGTTACCATATTTACTATATCTCTTACTTTAGACTAACTTGAGTGAAGAYATTCAGTCCCGCCTGCTTCCTTTCCAAGGGGCTATCAGTCGAATCCAATCACATCATTTTATCTTCCAGTTACTAAATTCAAACCATTTTAAACATCCTGCTTTCATCTTCATGGCCCTCTCCCACTTGTTAACCACGCTGCCGCTACACAAGAATGTCCTTGACATATATAACGTGCATGTGGTTCTTTCAACATTTTAATGCTGTGTATTGTGGTGTAAACACTTCTTCATGTTTTATCTCCTTCCCCATAAATCTGAGGSCACTATCTTAGAAGTCTCAAAAATGACATGTTTTCTCTGTAATATAAATGTAAGGCTCCACCACTTGAAACTTGCGTCATCTTTCAGAAATCATCAAAAACCAGACCTGCAAAACAGCAGAACATTATCAGCTATCTTTCTCCTACTCCATTTTCCTGAGAGCATGTGCATAGTGTAGGAGCAAAACAATGAGGAAAGGTGGGTCTTTTACTTTTTATAATTTCTAGTGAATAACCATGAGGTTAAATACCTTATTTCATGTCCATAACACCACACAGCACTGAGAGTCATGCAAGCAGATACTGTAAGAAAGTGGTTAATTAGGAATAATTCTCATTTGACTSCTGGTTACGGTGCAGTGTTTACAAGATTTCAAATTCCAAAACTTATGTCCCTTTTACCATAACTTCACCATACAGCTTCCATAACTGCAGTAAGACTGACCTTACTCCAAGATTTTCAGATGTGTTTGGCTGCCTTAGCTGTATTACAGTGAAAACKAAACAGGTCAGTCTGTTCCTCAGTAAACGCATAAAGTGATATTTTTAAAAAGCAAAAACACCGTAAAACAAGGATCATTTTGGAAAAAAAAAAGAAAAATACCTGTCTAAAATACTTGAAAGTGATTTCAATGCTGGAAAAATGAAAATGCTTTTAAMGAGAAAAAAAATAAAAGGAGGAGGAGGAAGGCAGTTCTAGCAGGTGGGACTGAGATGTAGTGAGACTCGCAGCACACAGTGAGAGTGGGACGCAGGCGATGGGGAAGGGAGCGGGCGCTGCTGGAACGCTGGCTGGGGTGASAGGGACGACCCTGCAGCATGGTGACAGCAAGGGGTGACACGGAGGCAGCGCTGGASAGTAAAACACGGTGTGCTCCTTGGCACCTTCCCGCAGAGATTTGCTCTTTCCTAGCCCACAGCACAGCGCCGGCTTCTCAAGGCACAACTCACGTGCCGCGGGGGAACCCACGGATCCTCCGGTCACAGTCCACATGAGCCCAATTCCTAACACTTTCCACAGGTCCAGGCAATTCTCTATCTATCACACAACTGTCTAACACTCGCTATTCCAAAATACTTCCATTGACACCTTCCACATTTATTGGGTGACTTCACTGCAATCCCTAACTCAGGGAGCTCTTGCCTGTATTTTTCAGCATACAACTTTTCAGTACACAACAGTATACAACTGTTGCATATGTTGCATAAAACTTCTTCAATGTCTTCCTCTTCATTTCTTCAAAAAGAAAAAAAAAAAAAAAGCCAGCTTAGTAATAAAATTGCTATGCATTTCCACTGAATTGTCACAATAATACATTATTTCTTCTTGCATTAGAAAATACAGCTAGAATTTATGGGTTGGGAGGGGGACTTGTTTGTAAATACGTGCCTTTGGTCAATTGATATCCAACTTGCACTTCTATAAACAGTGGAAAAACACAGTATGGTCAAGTTCCATCACTTTTTACTATTGCTTTTTTTTCCTTAAGTGAAAGTGGGGTGAAAATCTCCCCTTTGGTAAATTTTCATAGCATTTCTAGTCCTTACATTTAGGAAAAAAAAATATTTAAAGTATGACATAAGGCAGTCCAGAATTAACAGAGCAAGTAATAATTAAGAGATTATTTTAAACTGTTTTTCTATGGAAATAAAATATATCCCTTCTCGGTCTGCATGGGTTACTTAGTATATTCCTGGCTCCCTCCCCAATAGCTTTGAACAAACTAGCTGTTTTTGACTCAATTTGACAGGCATAAGCTGCCTTKAGTTCTTACCAGATAGTTATTATGAGGGGAAAAAAACCAAAACCTCAAAACACAGAATCTGAATAGTTAAAAGTTGGTATTAATACTTCCAYGAATACTATGCAGCCTCTACACAATTTTCACAAAATACAGTGTTTTTCATATCCTGTTCTAAATCCTGGGGAGGAATCTTACCCCATCAACACTTTGCCTTCCCACGGCATAGCTAAGGACTACAAGTTGTGAATAGAGATTTATCAGGGAAACGAGGGGTGGGAAAGACCCGCAGCCCTTAAAGATGCACAGATTTATAGCAATATAGGAAGCGGAAAGATGGTTATCACATAAAAAGGTCCTTAAGGGACAGCGAGGAACAACAAGGGAAACATGAGTCATGAGCTGCCAGAGAAGAGGATGTGTGTTGGGAGCAAGGCACAGAGCAGACGGGCAATAAAAGGAAGTTCCAAGGCAAGCAGGCTGCTTCCCTGAGGCCAAGCTGGATGCATGTACTTACCAATACCCAAATTTCCAGTCAAATTCCCATCTTGACACTCCAATTCCCACCTCTGGTGCAAACACCACCAAGAGCAACACCAGTAAAGGACAAGCCATCGACTACTATGCTCTGCTGACAAACAAGCTGCTAAACCACAGCTGGTTTCCTCTGCTTTGACACCAACTCATCTTCCTTAACAAGAGTAGTTCCTCGTCGCATTCCTGACCTTCCCATCCCAGCAAACCTCAGTAATGTCAAACTYCAGATTACGCCACCGACCTCTGGTACAGCTAAGCACTCCTAGAGTTTTAAAAATATTTTTAAAGTGGCTACTTTTGAGAAAAAAAAATACAGCAAGGGAGAATATATACAAGTGAAACACAAAGGCACACTTGTGCATTAATATYATTTCTAGAAAGCTGTATCAGAAGCTCAAGAAAGAAGAGTTACACAAGAGTCTCTAAACAAGAAATAATTCTGTTTGTAGTCCAGGAGTATCCAGTACAAAAGGCAAACTAAATATGACAGTAAATTATTTCAAAGTATTGCGGGGTATCCAAGTGATTTATATTAAAACAAAGAAAAAAAMCCACTATGGTATGGGAATGAAAAGGAGGGAAAAAGCATAACAAAAATAAAGAGTTTCTCCTTAGATATGGTAGATTTTCTGCACAGAAGTCCCTATGTTGTGATAAATACATACATGAAAACCAAAATTACACTTCACAAAACTGTACGACTACACTCAGATTATTTTTGAAGGCTAAGTGTTATCACCTAACAAAAAACCAAAAAACCAAATCACACCACATCCTTCCTACAGAGAAAACAGACACARAATTTAGCTTCTGACCCCAATTTTTAGCTCCACAAGGACAAATAGTAAATCCTGCACCTCCTCCAGAGCGAGCAAGATGTGTCCTTAGGGGAGAAGTCCAGGTAAGGCCATCATCCTGCAGCTCACATGTGCTGAAACCCAAGCATCAAAGGGCCTGACTCAACCAAGGTGGTCCCTGGACGCAGCCTCCAGGGAACCTCAGTACCTTTTGCCAGAGGGAACCCAGAATCCTGGGATCCCATCTCAAGGCGACTGCTAGCATGGAGATTTTCCAGTATGTTTTGGAGATGTTGTGTGATCCATGATGTGTGATTCACATTTCTCTGCTCAAATTCAAACGCAAGGACAYGATCCTCACCTAGATCCCAGTAGAGACTTTCCATGAGCCGCTCGGAGGCTTTTCCTGGACCCGTTGAACACGGTCCGACCGAGGGCAGCAGCAGAACCGTGCCCTCTACGCTGGAGCCCCGCTAGCTGCTCCCAGGATATAATTACACATTTCTGCCTGTGTCATTCCCAGTGACCCATACCTGGTATTTTCAAGATAAACATTATTATTGGGAGGCTTAAAACTTCATCAGCTCGGCTCTGAATAAAYACGCTCGGCACTCGGCTTTCATTTGGAGGCATCTATCCCTTTCGTGGTGCCGGCTTTGACGGATCAGGGATAACACTCCCACTGAAGACCMAGCGCTCCYGATATCCCTCACTCTCCCGGCTGGYGTCTCGGAGGCYGGGATGGTCCSTGCTCGAAGAACGACGTGCGGCTGCACTCACCTGGTTGATGGAGTTGGCAGCGCAGGAAGCCAGGCCGGTGCCRAGGGAGGCAAGGAGGAAACAGGTCACGTCGAAAGGGACGGGGGCCATGGCAAAGCCRGCGGACGCGGTGCTTACGACCAGAGCTGCAAGACAAGCAGAGGCACGGGTCATCCCACGGCACCCACAACCGCTTCCTTCACACGTCCTGTGAGTGACACAGAGGGGTTTAAAACTGCTAAACCAATATCACAACTTTTTACCTCTTTGGATGAGTAGCTCCTTGTCACCCCGAAAGCTGCGTACAATTGATGCTAATACTCTACGCAAGGARGACGAACATGGGAAGGGGGATGGCCAGAGAGCAATGGGAAATCCAGAAGCATCAGTTTTCCACGTTAGTGGAAAGGATAAGAATTAAACTTTTGTTTCTGTATTCCCTGTCTTGCGAATCTGCCACAGTAAATCCTGCAGCCTCCCGCGCATGGACACACAGAGGGCTCTTGCTCCCGTAACTCTCATGCCATTGAGCGAAGTCTGCAGCATGGAAGAGAAGCAACAGTAACAAAAATCCTGAATCCCGAGTTATTCATTAAAATATAGTGTAATGAAACTAAGAGAAGCAGTCAAGAAAGTAAAAAGAGTGAAAAAAGAGGTAAACTGCACCAGGCAAAACAAGTAACGTCACTGCAAAACTATTCATTCGCCCTCTTCCCTTTAGAGATATCTATTTCAGGCTCAACAAAATACACATATTTTAAAGGTTTCAAAATTTCAGAGAGTAACAAGAATCCATTTCAGTTTTGTCATCTAAGACTGTAACTTTATTGCAGTGTGGCAAATCACACCCCTAAATTGGAAGTTACTTCAGTTACAATGCAAGTACTTTAACTATCGAATTGATAGCTCATATGGACCTAACTTTAGGAAAAAGAATAGTATGAAACAAATCATTTCTTACACTGTGAAAATCAACTCACAGAGTCTCTTGCTCGTGGCCTAAAAACTGCAATCTAAAAATTAATGCAATTATTAATCAGAAATTTAAACAGTACTTTCCACATGTAATTTTACACTCCAGACCTCATCTAGCCCAAACGAAAAATACGCATCAAAGCTAGATCTTTTCCTAAGAATCAAGATACTCTTATCTTCCTGCTTCCTCCAAAGGCTCTTATCTGTCTGAAGCGAAATGACAAATAAATAACCTTTGCAGCCCGAAGATATCTGGATTACCTCCTAAGCAATGTTACTAAAGATGAATTGTAATGTGAAGGCAGAGACCTGTCAGCAAGGATGTTCATGCAAAGGACTAATTTCAAGAGCTGTGACTGACTAAGAACCTTAGGATTTAAGCCTAAAAAGGCAGTGATCAAAACTTGCCAGTCATCAAAACTTCCCTCTAAGTATTAAAAACCCATCGACAGTGGAATGTTTTAATAAACATTAATTACTTAGCCTTGCTGTGGGTCCATGTGATTTATACCGTTGCCTCCCTTCAGCAAATTTTAAAATAAGATGAATCTGTGCTGCAGTCTCCAGGAAACAACCATCGTTTCTGTAAAGACACCCGACAGACTAATGGGGATCTGGGCACTGAGGGTGGACCACTTTTACTTGGGAGGTAAAAGGTGTGTTGGAAAGTCATTGGATCTTCTTGGTAAGGGACACAAGAAAAAATGAAGTTCTGGGAAATTCACTGGTTTTCAATTGACAGAGTTAAAAAATATATATACACACACAGAGAGACTCATAAGATGATAGTGAAGCAGTGGCGTTTGCCTTTCTAMGAGTGATTGCATTCATTTTTTGGCCTCATAAATCACACCTTCATTTCTGGACAAGAATTTAATTAAAACTTATCTCAGAGAGCACTTTACACTAATTTATTATGAGAAAACACCAACTCATTTACTAAAGGAGAAAGGTGGAGCAAACTGGCAAACAGACAGCGTAGCAGTGACCTCCAAAGAAATTCTAATACAGCAGAGCTAGAGCCCTAATTAAAGTCCTCATTGATTTCTCCAGATTCAGTCATTTCTGGGTGACTTCTCAGGATCTCATTAAATAAGGCTGCAGCACATCCTGTCATTCAAGCAACAGAAATGGGCATTTTTGGTGCCGTGTTTGAGCACGTGGGATCCCTGCCTGCCCCATCTCCAAGCCAGTTTCATGCAACACGCRGCAGTAAATAAGAGAAATTCCCCCGTGGACTGGGAAGTTTATTTTCTTTTTCTATGGCAGCAATTATTTACTCTTCTGTTCCCCTCATGGAGAAAAAGTCTATTTAATTGATATGACATCAAGGGAATGAGGTCATTGACTCTGTTTTTTTAATCCCTGTTAGTTTAGTGCTTTAGGGACAAAATTAACTTCACCTTGTTGCAGAGTGGATGGATCCTTTCAAGGTTTGTTAGAGAGTCGACATAACAGACGCACTTCAAAAAGACATCAGGATTGGAACTTATGATCCCAATCTAAGCCTAATTGTATGTCTTTAGGAGATATTTACCTTTAACAGAAATTAAACAGAAGACATTTGTCTACAATTTCAGTATAACTGAAAAGAAAATGCTAATGGATTGGCAGARGGGGGGGAAAAGGGGGATTACAGACCTCCCAACGTTAAGAACACGCTCAAAAATTCTATAGTCCYAGTCCTTATCATTCTTTACATTCCTTTTCAGCTTCATGGTAATTGTAAATCTTTATCTACATTTATAGCACTTAAATTGCCAAGTCATTTGTTTACGTCCCACTAAAAAGTAGTCAAGCCAAAATAAAATGGTGGAAACCCAAAGCAAACCAACATTAGATTTCTTTTCTTCTTCTGTGCTGGTGCCCACATTATATACACATACACTGACACTTTCAATCAAATAATGTGCAGCCCAATCACCAAGTCCATTAAATAAGGAAGTAGAAGAAAAGCAGAGGCATTTTGCTTTAATTTAGGGCACAACTTCATTGGTCTACTGCAAAAGCCTTAAGTCCTCCTTAAAGRAAAGCAGCTTTCCCAAAGCTCATGCATTAAAAGGATTTTCCTTCCTGAGTTTTCACACTTGGCTTTCTGCAAAGCTAAGTGCAATGATCCACATTATAGCTCTATAGGTCTGACCACTGCCTTCTTTGTAACCATAGGTTTGCCCGGGGGAGGAACAGCCTTGGGCTCGCTGCACACTGCAGCCAGTGCACCAAAGGCGGCCGAACCCCTCCAAGTAAAACTTATTCCAAGTAAAATTATTTTAATATATACTTAATTTTAAACTTAAAATGAAATATTATGCAGACAACAATCATGACCATCTGTTAGTTTTAATCTATTACATTTCAGACATAAACGTTTGCAAGAAATAAACTGTAACRACAGTTTACTTTTTCAGTTCATTTGTTTTCCCAGTAGCATGAAAAACACTTTGTACAAAAGCCACCATTATCAGCCTYTGTATCTTTGATAAGATCACAGTTACTATTTTAATAATTTCAAATTGAGAGCTATTTTCTGACAGGCATATAAAACATACTTRGAGAATACATGTGGCCTAGCAATTACCTAAACAATACGGATTAATCTTTGTTCTAGTTTCTGAATATACTAACAATATTAATCTTTATCACCTTCACTTTACAAACAGGTCCTGTGTCCCCACGACGAGCACAGAGATTAAGCAGGGTGCTCACAACCACAAATCCATACTACAAGATCACTCGTGCACAGAAYCAGACTCTTATGCCAAATTTGATCAACTCCAGCTACAAACACGTGCTCATAAACAAGACAAGATTATTTCCCTGAATATGGACCGAAAAAAAGCACTAATTTTAGACTCTAAACCTCAAAATATTCATAATTTATCAAGTTTGTCCACTTCTGAAATACTAAATGCAGCTTATTAAGTAAATGATGCATGGACGATGGTGACCTTCACTCAGAGGTTTTTACACTGCATTTTCTATAGAAATCTTGCACTGCATGAACTCTCCAGTTCTATGTAGGGTCAGCAGTGAATTCAGGCCAGGTTTTCTCAAGGTTTTGTCATCTCCAAGGATGAAAACTTCATAACCTCTCTGGCAACATGTTCCAAACAGTTTGACTCTCCTCACAGAGAAASCTTTTCCCTTACATGAAGCCTGAACCAGCCCTGTTCCAACTTATGAAATACATTTCTCTGTGCTCAGTTATACAGACATATCTTTAAAAGATTTGCGAATCACAGCGTAAATTCCTTCCTACCCTCTTTTAAGAAAAATCTTGGTAAGTTCTGGAGAACATCAGAACTTTCCYTCCTGCGGAGAAGCTACTTCTGCTCAGACTGCATCCAAACAGCTCCCCTCAACTGGACACGAGACTGTTCTTTAAAAACAAAGATCAACTTAACTCACAGACCTCCTCAAAGTACTGCTTATTCCTTACACAGTCCTAGACAGTCTTGTGAGGTGCCCCATAACAGGCACGTAACATCTGCATGACAGAAAGCCTGGTGGTTTCTATTCCAAGTTGTTCACTGAAAACCGGGATGACTCTTCAGGATGAAGAACTACTCCAGATTTACAGAGGTGCAGGCAATATCTCAGGTTTGCCTACTTTACCTCTCTCCTAAGGTATACACCACGGCAAACCATGATATTTTATGCCCAGCTATTATTACACGAAGCTAAAAGGATACTGGGTTGAACGCTAAGAAACAGGTACAACCAAATAACACCTCAGATCCTGAATGAGAAACACAGCAAGACATGGGCCTCCTTTGAGAAAGTTCCCACATACCTTAGCAGACAGGAAAAACAGCAGGACACCTGAACTACAGCAAGTAAGGGTTTGGGTCAGACCTGAAGGGAAGTCCTTCAGCAGGAGGGTCAGGGACACTGCAGCAGACTGCCTGAGGAACCTGGAGATCTTCCCCTCTTGGACTGTTTCAAGTACAGACATGGGACAATATGGGAATGTATCAGTTAGGAGGGACAAACCTAAACCTGRTCTCACTGTGGGCAACAGAAAAGGACTTGACGTCCACCTGGAGTGTCACTTGCACGTCCCTGTCATTCCATGGTTATGGTACATGCTGAACCCAAGCAAGTTCCTCCATAGAGGTGTTGTTCTGTTCAGTAATAAAAGCAATCATGCTCAAGTAGTTYCATTATTAAGAGGTGTTCTGGAAAGATAAAATACATAAAACACTACCAAAACTCTARAGTGGCTTGGGAAGAGTAGGAAGATAAAAGCGCTTTGCAAATATATGCCATAAAAAAAGGCCATAAAACGTTTGGGAAGGGGATTGTGATTTTGCATATGGGCTCTGTGTAAACAGCAATCAGCTAATGAATAATGATGTTTAAAAAAACTACTTTTATAGGCACAAATTAATATGCTTGAGAAGACRAATGGAAACGTTAACTGTGTGTATTAAAATGCAAGATAAGGGAAAAATAAATGTGGGAAACATATGGGCTTTAGCATGCCTTTCACTGAGCAATGCAAGGAGATCTGTATTGCAGCACAGCACACCAGGAACCGAGTCCAATCTCCTTTCTTCCAGGCATGGTAGAGATGTGCTAAAGACACAGCCTCTTCCTCACTGACCCTGCAATTTCCATTAAAAACACCATGGCCATTCAGAAAYTACTCACTACATTTACATCCGACTGGTGCTTACATTCCCATYTCCTGGATACTTGCTACATAATGTGATACATGTTTGGTTGATCTTCCTCACCAAAAGAGCAACGTGCTCCAGCGAGACCACGTTCRTGCACCGCAGTGAGACATCTGAGGAGAATCTTCACTGCTTGACACGCAGCACCGCTCCCCCACATTAAACGAAGGTGTTTCCAGTATTTACATGCACACACAGCACATATTAGTTTTTATCTGTGACCAGCAGAGAGATATTACTTAAACATAAGCCTAAAGTTAAATTCAAGAAGATGAAACAACCTGAAACTCTTAATGATGTGTTTGCATCATAAGTTATTGGATGTACTTCCAGTGCCAGATCATCCCATCTTTTCTCCGTCTCCAGTTATGCATGAACTTTAGGAGAGGGCTGAAATCAACGACATTTATAATTCTAAAAACTTCTCAGGCAGATGCATTAGCTTCCCAAGCGCCAGGAGGTTAAGATGCAGCTGTTCAGAGAGCAGCCAAGAGAGAACAGCGCAGGGCAAAGATGGAAATCAAAACCAAAAAGGTAGATTAGGCAGCAAGGAATTAAAGGTTCCCTAATCATTTTTTATGGCARGAGAATATAAACAAAACCCCTTTCCTGTTGTGAAGCAGTTTCTAATGGCAGTGGCAGAAGAGCAGCAGTTTACACGAAGCAGGAGGGTATCGTAATGACTAAACTCATTTCCGTCCAAAGGTGAATTGCAGTTCAGAACACAAACAAACATCCACTTTGCTTCAGCAGCAGGAAAGGAGCAGGGCACACGGATGCCTCAGTTTAGCATAATGCACAGTTTGTTTTTCTGTTATTCTATGCTCTAAAAAAGTATAAATAAAGCCTCAGCCAAAAAACCCACACAGGATATGAGAGCCATCAGAGCTTCAYGGGTGAAATGAACTGAGCCTGCGTGCCATTTATAAAAACTGACTTGAGAGAAACTGCTTAATAACAGCCACTACTGTATTCCCCAAAGAACATATTTATATATTTTTTTTGCATACAGTTACTCTCCTTGCAAAGAAGCTATTTCTATTTCTTCGCCCTGCACACTGTGCCCCAGTGTTTTGGCTGCTCTTGGGATCAAAAATGCCCATATCAGAGCTCCCCTCTGGCAAGCTTCTCCACAAGCAAGATTCAACTTAGTCCTGTATACCTCGTAATTCCAATAAAGTCTCCCCACCTTAGAACATCCTTCCCTCCACCTATCTACAGGACACTSTGAGAACAGAGGTTTTCACCCCTCAAAAACCAAAAGTGTTCTTCACCTTAGCGCATTTTTTAAACCTCTCTTTCAGATGTAACACACACTAACACCAAGTTTACCCATAACCAATAGCAGAATACTTAAGACTGCATGTTTTAAGCTCTTAAAACAATAGTTCGTTCACTTTTTTGCAGAGGCCATTTAATCACAGTACTTTAACATTTTTATATCCAAACCTATTGAGTTTTTTAATTTAATTCTACTTCAATAACTATCACAGGCTTCAAGCTCACATAAAAGAGCCACTTAAATAAAACCACCTCATTGAAAAGATGCCAGATATGAACAATCCAGCAGGACTGTTCACACAGCACTAAGTTTATGCACGCAGGGCAGTAGAGAAACAAAATATTGTTGCCATTTTGGAGTTTGAGTTCAAAAACTCTGATACTGCTGAAAATGCCGGCGATAAATGTTTTATACTCCTAAATCTGAGCTTCTCTAAAACAATGAGGAGGAGTATTTGGACATCTAGACAAGCTCAGCTCTGCTAAACCCGAAACCAGACTTTTCATCTGCACTGAAAACTACATGGCTTTCTTGGAGAGAATCAAAGCAGCATCGCCCACCAAATGTGTTCAAAACAGGKTTTTTTTTCTATGACAACATAAACACGGAAAGACAAGAAGCCTCAAAAGGAAAASACAATTCAAGATTTTTATTTGATGAAATATAACAAATAGTTATGGSAAAGAGCAGTTTTATTATCATGACTCTCTTTGGCCCATTGAAGAGCACATCACAGCTGGAAACTAGTTTTCTAGCCCTTGTCCTGAYAAGGAACAGATACAAGGTCTTTATGATACCATTACACATTTCATAATTTTCCAGCTTTTGGAGGCTTAAAGAATATATAACACTATCTAATAGCAAAGGAGTAATTTACTTTCTTATATATTATTTACAAACCTAAGTATAAATTTATAAACATATAAATGTATTTAGGCCCCAAGACAACAATTTAACAGATAACTGGTTTCAAGGGG
Organism: Eudromia elegans; assembly: GCA_003342815.1. Classification (NCBI taxonomy): domain Eukaryota; kingdom Metazoa; phylum Chordata; class Aves; order Tinamiformes; family Tinamidae; genus Eudromia; species Eudromia elegans. The sequence goes on from PTEX01000174.1 coordinate 526,763, forward strand.
CAGCTCCGTTACTGACTAATGAAGTAGCTTGTTTCATAAAATTGAATTAGTCACACTCAATTTTTTTCTCTGCAAATCAAAAAATTATTCACATTATTTTCTGCTGCTGTATTTTCTATTCTAATACAAATTTCAGAAAAAGCACCACTAAATAAAAGGCAAGGAAATAAGGCAGAAGACTGGTAAGCTTAAGCAAAGGAATTTAAAATACTTAAAGAAACAGTTTAAAATCACTTCCAAACCCAGTCTTCCCTCAAAGCATTTTTTAATTAATAAGGAGAAATTATCCTATTGAAAAGCAGAAACAATAAGAACACTACTGACAACTAAGAGAGGCAGCATCAGGTTTTGCCTTCTTTGGTGCACAGATTTGTACAAACACTTGCTATGATTCCCAAAAGCTGCTTGGTTATATGACATAAGCTCTCCTCGGTGTTTAAAAATAAATAAATAAATGAGGCCAAACTACTAAATACTTTCATAAAATTACTCTTTTTTCCTTGAACATATCTGATCGAAATTAGTAAGATAATTCCCACTTTAGYGACACAAACTAAATAAGAATATGCATAATACTATTAACATGTTAAAACACTCAGAAATCAGAAAAGATGTCCAGAAATAAAAATAAGAAAATACCAGCAGTACCTGTCAGCTTAATTTTGGACAAACGTGCCAAAATTCCTGGCAAGTCATCCAGCTGCAGCTTCATTTCTTTCCATTGCCTGTCTTCTTTGGATCCTGCTTCTAGTGATGAGATCGAGCCTTCCATTTCTGCAGTTGACGCCACTTCTTTYGGCTCATTTCTGGTTAAGGTTTCAGACAAGGGTGGAGGAAGAGGTGAAATGGGTCGAATCTTGTGTAAAACTGTTTTTTCTTGACCTAGCTGCCGGGTCTCATGAAAAGRAGGCGCAACTGAATCTGGCTTCGGTTTCACCCGCTGGCTGAGGTCTTTGTTGTGCTGTGTCACATACTAGATGGGATGAGAAATATTAAAGACAAATGGGTGAGAAGCTGTTTCTGCCCATTTCTGCCCATTACTACTAACACTAATATAATGGCTATATTATTCTTAGGAGGAAAATTTTCTATGATGATATTTATTTATTATTTATTTAATCCGAATTTCAAACGCCTCCTTTGCCAAGAACGCTCCGAAATGGCACGAGACACAACGAAGGCAGCTCTCCATTTCACAGCTACAGCAATAACTGAAGAAATATTTCCAGAACAACTATTCTTTCCCTTGYAGCTTCAACTGCAAACGTCACTTTTTCATATTCAGAACTACCACGTCACGGCCATTTATTCTCTAACCTATTACATCTCATTCACACTCATGCCCATAAARAATCCAGGCTCCAAAACACTATGGTTTTTGTATCCTTGTAACACATAGGAAGACAAAAACAGCCAGAAAACTGAATCTACTTCCCACAGTGCAAAATCACGTCACATGAGTCACCACTTCATGGTAGTTTACTGGACTTGACCCCTATTTTTACAAGGGCTACAAGGAGTGGATATTGCATGGAAAGTTATGAGACAGTTTTTTCCTTCTCTTTTACATCTCTTAGAGAATAAAGTAGGAAAGAYGAAAAAGAGCACTTAGCTTCTTCTATCTTTCGATTTTCCTCCCTAAATATTTCATATACATACATGCATACACATATACACCAAGCACAAACAAACAAGTGTAAAAAAGCATTGATTTTGGCTAATGATGACTTTAAGTGTGCATAAATTATTAAAAGGAGGAAGGATTTGAAGCCTGTCAACTCTAAATGACCGGTGTGAGCACAGCCCAAACCAGCAGCGAAATGAAGTTTGGAGACGCAGTGACCCCCGTGCAGAAGATCCCGCCACCTCCTCGCTCAGACCCACCCCACGCTCAAAAAAACCGACATCAAAATTCCCTGTTTCTCATGATCCAAGTGACCGTTAGTGGTGAGACTTGGTCCTGTCCATCCGCCCCACTCAATCCCAAGACACGAGGGCTGGAGGGCAGGAMAACCTGATGACGAGAGGAGCAAGGGGCCTCCTCGCTGTCATTACCTCACCCACCATACAAGCGCTCAACAGAACGTGCTCTTATTGGGGTGTGAATGACAATTATAGGTCATTTACGACCAAAAGCCAAGGCCGGGCCGCAGGAGGCAGCTCAGCGAGTGGGGCAGCTTGGCGGTTTTGACTAAAAGGGGCAGTTTTGACTAAAACGGGCAGTTTTTGGCTGCAGAGGGG
>PTEX01000174.1:539388-569049 GCA_003342815.1 Eudromia elegans
AAAAAAAAGTTGAAAGTTTGTTAGGTGGTTATGTGAAATGCAGAGTGTTTTGGGATAAAAGCAGCTTGAAACAGGTCCATCATCCATTAAAATAAGTATGAGACAAAGCTGCTAAAATCCCAACTTGATGTGGTTGTGATAGCACTATGACATTGTGTCTGGGTGGTAGAGCAAGACTGGTGGTCACTCGCAATAAGAAAACCAGCTTCTGAAATGGCTGAGCCCTGCTATAAAGAGATGGRAAAGGAGCACAGAGATGATAGGACCGGCTCAGATTCACCCAGAATAACCCCCCCAGTCCCCTCTGTCCACTAGACCATTTACTCATGTTTATAACTTCCCTGTGTTTAGGGACTAGTAATCACAGGYTGCCCTATTTGGCTGTCAGAAGGGGAGAGGGAGTGGATGGTCATCCCTTGAAGAGGGCCATCCCATAGGGAAGAGCTGGGGCAACGAGCAGGAAGATTTTTATAACAGCAAAAGAAATATATCTTTAGCTGTCTGTAGCAAATTTGGAGACTTGAGTAAAACCAGCCTTGCCTGTATCACTTACTAACCAGTCCTGTGTTCATTTATCAAAGCCCTGTTTATTTTCAAAACAGGCCAGTATGACGTATTTATACATGGTGGTAGCCTGGGTCTTTCTGGTCCCATATTCACTTCAGGAGACCTTTGTAATTTTCCATGCAGTCCAGACAGCACATTTTTGGTATTTTCAAGCTAATTCTGTCTGAGTTCTTTTAAAAAAAAAAAAAAAAAAAAGAAAGAAAGAAAGAAGTAAAGTTTAAGCCAGATTATTTTACACAGGGAAATTGAAGGAGTTGCATCATTAACAGCAACTTTATCTGACCTGAATTTGGCTACTGCATAGTTTAAATCCCTTAGGGGACCTTCATTTCTACAGCATTAAGGAGGGTTTCTGAGTTTCCAAAATCCTCATAAATGTTCTTTTCCGAACCACACTATAACTTCAGCTTTTTATCATAAACTTTTTTCCCTTCCTAAATAAAAAAAAAAAAAACCCTTGATTTCATGACAGTGTTTTAAAAATAGATTTTAATACTCACAAAATGCACTAAAAATCAAAGTTTCACATATATGGGATGTATCTGGGAGGGAATTTTCCAGTTCGGGCCAGGGCTTTTTTTATCCTCCTCACATATTATTTGAATTAAGCACACCAYGTATGCCAGCCAAGATCAAGATCACATGGCACTAGGTGCTACATAAATGCAGCCTGAGACGCAGGCCAGGCCTTAGATAACTTAAATCAAGGAGATAAACCCGAGGGGGAGAGGGGAAGCCCTGTTATCACCGCTTTGCAGCTGGGGAGCTAGACCACAAAGGAAGGAGTCTTCGCGCTAATTAACTTCAGGCACCGAAGGCAGCCTGGGCCCGGCGCACCGGCCTCCTCCATCATCGGCGAGCAGACGGTTGTCTCCATCGGGACGTCCCCGCCGCCCAGACGGGGAGCGTTTGTTGTGGAGGCACCAACGGGGCTGTCTGCAGGAGGTGACACGAGGGATGAGTTCCCGGCAAGGCAGMGATGGAGGAGATGTCCCCAGCAGCAACAGGGGACAGGTTGGTTATCCAGCACCCCAAGCCTACTCTAGCCCCCAAAATGGTTCATCAGCGTCATGTAGAGCTCCATCAAGAGCCAGGAATGACCTGGTCATAAATAGTAACTGATCTCATTAACAGACCCATGTCAACTGTGTTGTCAGTGTAGAGGCTCATGAAGTACAAGGTCCAATGTAAGACATGTCTCATGTACGAACACATCCATGAGCCCTGCAGAGCAGGGATTTGTTGAGACAAGTTAGCCTATCTCCTCAATAAGAAGGGAAAAGAAGCAGTTTCAGAGTGGAAGAAGAAATCCACATGGGTTTTCCAAAAGYCCTTGAGGCAAAAGTGAGTGTAGGAGCAAACATAGCCCTCCACAAAGGAGGGTCTTAGAGGGAAGCCCTCTGTAGGGGTCCGTCTCTGTTGAAGAGCATTMATGCAGTTCCACGCTCCCGCACAGCACGAGTGGAAGGTGAGCATGGAGAAAGGCAGCCGCAAGTCTTCTTGTTGAGAAAGGACAAGAAACCAGCGGGTGCAGGTGGGACACCTTTCCAATTCCTATTATAGGGAGTTCAAACACAGCTTTCTTTTCATTGCYTCACCTCTGCTCTTTGCATGTAATTGTTTGCCCATGCTGGATGCTATGAATAAGWGCTAGTCAGCCAAGCGCACATGGTTTAGGTACTTTTATTAAATATGCTGTARTCATAACTGGTTATTTGTCTGTGCGACAGCCTCAAAGGACACCTCTGTTTACAGTTTTCTCCTCTGTGCAGTCCCTGTGTTCATTTGCACCSTTACCACCCACGTGGTACCCGGCGCTGGCGATCTATGTTCCCGGTCCCTGCAAACAGCAAGCTCCGTGGCCAGGGCCATGGGCTCCCGTGTTGTCCTTGGTGGTGTGGGCGCTGACATGGATGGTACCTGACATGCCCAATCCTCCTTCAGTACAGGTGTCAGCTGGCATCCCGGCGAGGGCCCCGAGCCGTGACAACTGCTTGACCCAACCATCTGGAGCTCCGGCTCGCCGGCTCTCACCCCAGCTGCCACGAGCTCTCCATGGGGATGGCCAAGAGCCTTGAGTTCCCTTCGCTGTTCAAGAGATTACCCAAACCATCTGCCGGGAGCGGGGCAGGGCATTCCCAGCTGGATCAGCCACTCCCTGAGCTCTACCTGAGCACGGAGGGGACGACAGCGCAGCTCAGAGGCTCCAGCGGGCGGAACTCCAGTTAATTGTCCATGGAGTAGCTCTTCCCCTGATTTTTCTTGCTAACGACTGATTTTTAAAAAGGGAGTTGAGCAGTTCAGCCATTTTACAGTCGCCATTAATTTAATCTTCCTCTTTAKTTATTGATGGAGCTACTTTCTCTCTTCCCTTTGGTGTCCCCGTGAGATATATTTCTAAAAGCCTCCTCGGTGCCTCCGGGAGCAGTCACTCATTCGGCTGCCCTTGCTGTCTCCCTGAAAGCCTCCCTTCCTTGGCAGCTCCGGCACTTGGTTCTGCATCCGCTTCTCCTTCCCAGCATAAAACTTTTTTATCGTTTCTGACTTCCTCAGAAGYCAGAGGATCCCTCCTGTTCCCTCCCGAAACACCGCTCATCCTCTCATATGCAAGGACTCGTCTTCCTAGCACACTGTGTTCACCCAGGTCCTGAGCCCCCTTGCTGTTAGTACCTTCTTGTGCTCCTGTACTACAGTATTGCAACAGACGCATTCATTTAGTACTAATTATCATCACTTTAAAGTAATTCAGCCCCGATGGACCTGCTCTTGGCCCAGTTATGAAGCACAGCRGGAGCCAGCCTCCGTCCCAAGGCATTTACAGCCTCTCCAGGTGAATCAGAAGGGAAATGTCTTTTTTGCCCATTATACATGAGCAAGAGGAGATTCGTGGGGGAGTTCAAAAGCACCTCCAACAGCTGAGCTCCCCCGCACAGCCTGCTGCGGGGCATTGCTTCATTTAATCCTGCTCAAGTGCCTTGTCCTGGCTCACGGGGCCGTCCCCTGCCTGCACGGGACGCAGCGTCTGCCCCACGCCGCCTCCACCAGCTCCTGCTGCGCGTTTCTTGGCTCCAAACGCAGATCCAGCACTTCATTCCTGCTTGATGCTGGAGCCCAAGCACATCGGTCAGTCTCCAGCCAGCTCCACAGGCTGGTGCAGACCGGCTCCCCTGTAAAGTGAGAGGTGCCTCATTTCCAAACTAGACAAGAATTATGGAAAAAAAAAAGAAAGATTTCCCTTAAGTCTCAGATTTCTATTCTGGATGTATTTTCCACCCTGCTGAATTGTTTTGCCCCTTCCTCATCAAATTGCCTTTCAATGCAATGACCTTCCATTAGGCCAATGTGTCCCATGGCTCTGTGTGAAATCCTGTTATCAAAGTGACAGTCACTCAGTTCCTCTTTGCCATGGGAGGATAAGCTGTGGACCAGAGCTTGGGAACGTTAATACCCACTCCACAAAGAACAGAAGGTTGTTTCTTAGACGAGTAAAGATGGGTTCAAACATGTGGGTGTGCAACCAGATGGACTGTCTGTGCTAGGAGCACACGCTTGCTATAGAAACTTAAATATTTTCTTTAGGGAGCAACAGCTATTCATTTAAAAATAATGCCACCAGGTTGCTGAATATAAACAGGAACAAGGAATGATAAATATTGATTCAGTTCCTCCCAGCTGTAGGAGAAAAGCCTTGGAAGTGTTCACTGTCTCACTCCTCACCTCTACGGGAGAAGGCCTATGTCCCATAAACGGGATTGTGGGAGAGCAAATTATTGGTGACACCTGTTTTCTTCCACATAATGGAAAAGAGATTCTTTGATGGTATTATTACTAMTGGGAAAATACATATAGGAGTCCAACTGTTGTTGTCTGGCACCAGCAGGCACTTGTAGCCTTTTCAGGAGGTTTGGAGATCCTGTAGCCTAGTGACCTACTCGTGTGCCAGGCAGATTCATTTCTCCTTGCAAGAATAGGAGCAAGTAATAGGGATATAAAATGATGATGAATTTTGGTTCTGATCTCTACAAGTGTAAGTTAGGAGACTCTCCCACTCAAGTCAWCAGAGTTTTGGTGGTAAAGAGTGGTAATAAAGTCCATTATAGTTATTTGTAGAGAAAAGAAATGATATACGAAAGACTGCCCTGCAAGTACATCCTGTATCACCCTACACTAATGTATGTATTTATGCCCACATATGGGAGATGAAATAAAACAAAAACACCTGCAAGAGGTTCCCAAGGACACTCTTTTTGCAGTAGCACCAGCGTCACCAAGGAGAGCGTGGGGAAGCTACAGGCCACCTAAGTACAGATGGAGCCATTTATCGATGATATATTGCCTCGTTGAGGCTCAGCTGACCCTATGTACACAGGGGCGTGCGGAGGTCACCGCGATGCACTGCAGTGCGTGTGTGATATTCGGGCTCGCTGAGCTCCTGTGATGTCCTAGGATGCTTCTCATTGCTTAGATTGCCAATGAGGCAGAGGATCTGGGAGCCTGACTTTGGAGACCCACACCCATTTAAAAAAATAAAAAAATAAAAAAATTTAAAAAAACAACCCCTTGAATTTCTACCAGATGCAGAGAAAAAGGAAGTTGTCCACCCTGGAAAGTGGCCATTAACAAACAATTTGCCCTAAAATTCTCACTAAGTGTGATGAAAAATCCAAAGTAAAGGGGGAAAAAAAATGAAACGAGATGAATGAATGTTCTTTTAAAAAACTTTTTACAACTGATTTCTAATGAGGCATGGCCAATGTTGTTGACGCGCCATTGGATCGGCTTCAACTCCCGGGCCAAGTCCGGGGAATGGACAAATTCCAAGGCCGGAGACGAGCGCTGCCTCCCTCCTCCCCTGCTCAGCACTTCTCCCACAGCCTCCTGAGCCTCCCCCTGGCCAGGACCCTGCTTTAGTTTAATTAAAAGTTTCCATACGCGGCTTGCCCTCCCTCTGCCTGACCTCTGAATGGGGCAGCAAAATGCGCTGCGGCTTCGAGCTGGTTTTGGTGGGGGGAAAAAGCTGCTAATCCATGTTGCTGATGTTTGCAGCTGGCCTGAGGGCAGTGAAGAGGCTTTGCCTGCATAAAGCAGCTCTCTATAAGCTGCATATATATATACATATAGATATATATAAATATGCAGCAGCAAATACATTTATATTTTAAATACAAACTTTGCTGAGAAAAAGTAAAAACAAGAGTAATATTACAGGCAGGAGTGGCTCTTTTCTACTATTAGTCATTGTTTTTTTGCAAATCAGTCCTCACACATGCTTTTTTGGGGGGAAAAGACCTAAGATCTGACCTGTTCACAGACTTATTTGCAAAGGGAAGCCCCACTCTTTGCAGCTCTCACTGTGTTTCTAGAGCTGGGAGAGGGCTCAGCTACTGCTCTCCAGGCTTGAAACCCAGTGCTTGRAACCCAGCTTGACACCCAGCCCGAKGGGCACCCGCACGCCAAGCCGGGGCTCAGCACCTTCCCGTCTGCACCAGTCCACCAGAAGTGCGCGGCTGTGAAACGCTCCCTCTAGTTATGAATGAATGAATAAATAAATAAATAAAAGCGCTCATTTTAGGCACTATAACAAAAGCAAATGAAATGCAAATCTAGCTTCAAAGCAGTGTGGGAAACAGGCAGTGGCTTTACCGAYGTCTCAAGGGTTTTGGCCGCTCACYACGCGCCCGTGGGCGCTCAGCGCCCTCCCCGGGCCATCCCCAGCTCTCAGGCTGCAGAGCTCGTCACCCCCATGGATCTGCCCACAGGGACTAGATAAATGCTTTGCAGTTAAGTGGAGCTGCTCCTGCTGCCGGGATGCACGGAGCTTGTCTGAGCACGCACTAAGGGCTTCCCCTTGGAGCCCTGCATGGGAGAGGAGCATTCAAAGAGTCCTCAGGCAGGCGTGGGAACTGAGCACCGTCTCCCACATCCCCTGAGCGCCCGCTCTGATTCCTGCTCTGCCGGACAGAAGCAGGAAATTCGCCCTCCTCTACCACTTTCCAGGCACAAAATAGTCTTTTTCCCAACAGAACTATTTAGGTGCTGAGGACACAGCTTGAGGCACAGGGCTGTTATAGGTTTGTCGAATCTGCCTGTGTACTGAAAAACCAGAAGTTATTCACTGGTACCTGCCTGGCTCGGTATTTTCCATCTGTGCAGACAGTGGGGAGAGGAGGAAAGCCAGGACCAGGCACCCTGAACTCAGCTGGAGGCAGCCGGGGCACCTGCACTGCTTCAGCATCCAAAACTCGGTGCTGACGGGTGGGAAAACCAAGCCTGGCTCCTCAAGGGTGGGAATGAACCCGTGTCCTGGACCAGGAGGGGTCTCTCCACCTCTCCATGTCCACTGCCCTCCTCTCCTCTGCCCTTTAGGAAAAAGTTTCTCCACTTTGGTCATTGGGACCCCAGTGGTCCAGGACATGGATATGGCAGCGGGTGGCTGCTTGGGGCTGTCGCAGAGTTGGGTTCCTTCAGCACACTGTTGTTCTCCACAGTTTTTCAGGCCTGTCCTTGCGTGTCACTGCATGTGAGCAGCCAAAACGTTGGGATTTGGGTGCAGAGCTTGGGTCTGGCACCTGCTTGTCTCTCCCAAAAGGCGGCAGTACCCGCAATGCCTGGATTCTGGTCCTGCGTCAYTGCACCAGGGCAGGGACTGCTGGGCATCGGTGCGGATGAGGCTGCTGCTTTCAGCCCCTGAGCGGAGATCCAAGGTTCTCACAGGCAGCTCCMCCTCTTGGCTTTAGTTTGGACCTTTAGTCACGCACCTCTTATAAACATTTTATTCATCTCAAATMATCATCTGAGTGGAAAAAAGTACACACACACACACACATATATACACATAAACATGTTGTAAGGAATGAGCACATAACAAATGTGAACTGGGTCAAAATAAAACCTACTGCAGCACTTAAAAGCTCTYCTAAATAGGATCGCCCAAAGCTTTGCCAGTTCATAAAACATTAAAGGAGTTAAATGACTTTAAACACATCCATAGAAATGCAGGACATATTTTATTAAAGGTGTCAGGGCTGTCCAATCTCCCCTGCAGAAGATGTTCATTCTGCAGCAGCAGAGGCACAGGGATCATCGGGTCCCTCCACGGTGCTGGGCGAGCGCCACCTTTGCCAGCTACCAGACTCGCTCCTCATCAATATTTGAGCAATGGGGGAAATGCTGAGGAATGATCTGTCACCGTGGAAAGCAGGGAGATCAGCAGGGAACCCTTGCAGAGAGCTCCTGCTCCCCTTTGGCATGAAGCCTGGGAAGACACGTGGGCTTCCCTGCATCTCTGCAGCACCCAGAGMCAGGCAGGATGCTGGGCTAGATGGGATGATGCTGGAGACGAGAGCGTCCAACACAGGAGCRGGAAGGAGGAGACCTGGAGCTCTAAGGGCAGCCCTAGGAGCCCCTGGAGTCATCAGCATCTTGCATAAAGATGCTGCCCAGCTAAGATGCTAAGACAGCACCCCAGCATCCACAGGTGTGGGCTTTTTTAAAAAAGAAAAGAAAATTGGATCTCAGATATTTTGGCATGAGATCTTGTCATCATTTCCCTCCTCACACAYGGTTTATGGTCCAGTTCACTGCTGTTTGTGAGCTGCAGGTAATGGGCAGGGCGCTGCTGGGGGGCGAGGCGAGATGTGCACATACCAGGCATAAGAGAAAGCAAGAAAAGCACCTGAAGGATGCAAAACATGCCCATGGAAGAGGCAATCAAGTAATAGGCAAGAAAAATTAAATASAGCAAATGAATAAGCTCCAGACTTYTCCTAGGCGGGCYKACCAGCCTCTCAGATGCTGCCCCAAGGCGAACRGTACTGGCGTTGGGCCACCRATTCAGTCTTGAACTCTGCTCTCTCTTCCACTTCAGKTGAAATAGATTCATTCTCAGCTTGCYACAGATTTGCAATTCAGTGTTTATTTGCAGGATGCCTGGTTCCTGGGCAGCAATGCTGGGAGCTCCTAAGGTTTGTTTTGGATCCCATGTTGGCTGCAAAGGAAGGGTTGGTTGTTTCAGATTCCTTCTGGTYGCATTTGCTATGTGGCGTACACAAGAAGTGTCTGTTAGGAGTCAATGAAAATACCACTGAGGTTGCATTAACATAGCTAATAGCTGTGTTAATAAATGCCATATAATAAAATAAGTAGGAATATTTTCAGCCAGGTCTGAAGCTATGTGAAAAATGCATTTGATTAATGAAATCCATTTCTGACTGAATGGGACTTTTATAATCAACTGACAATCCATCTGTGTCCTGTTCTTGCTGGGTAAGTATTTGCACTTCAGCTTTTTAGGATATTTTTCAGAAGATCCACTATCTGCTTGGCTTCTTTCATATATTGGCTGGCAGGAGATGCTGGATGATGCTTGCTTGTTTTTYGGCCCCTTTGGAGATCAGAACAATAAACTGAAGCTGTCCAGTACGTAGCACAAGGCATACATGCAGAGGAGCTTCATCAGCCCAGGTTATAAATGATTCCAGTGTCATAATTCCACTTTAMACCACTGGAAGTAGAGGGGTTCCCCATTTCTTGACATCATGAAGAAATGGGATTTTCCAAATTGCCAGTGCAATTCTTCTGCAGTGACATGTGGGTTAACTACAGGGACACATGGATCATCTGTTTCAGCATTGTATAGTCCTTTCTAAAAGAAGAGACACACTAAAGACACACTTTGTTTCATTCACATCTCTGTAATTTTGGGTTCCCACCCTAAATTTTTGTTTTCAAAACATCAAATGTATAAATGTGTCCCCAAACTAGCTTACACCGGTACAGGCTGACTGTGCTTCCCTGACCTGTACCTTCTACATGAGCAGACTAGTTATCCTGCAGTAGTATTTCCTATCCTGAGACCTATGARCTCCATTCACTGCCCTTGGAGACAAATGAGAGTTTTCTTTAGCATCRAACTATATGTGCTGGACTTGCCAAGGCAGGGGAGGCAGGCGACTAAAAGCAAACGAATGGAAAGTCTTGGATTTAGCGAAACAAACAGTTTGTTAATCAAATCTAATAGAGAAAAAATCATTGAAAACAGGTGTAAGTGCCTCTTACCAGCTTCCAGTTTGGATGGTATCAACAYATATTTTGGAATCTCCAGTTTATATTACACAGGAAAATCACAGTGGGGAGCATACCCACACTTACCTTCAAGCGGCATCCGAAGTTCAGTTACCGAGTTCCTTTCAGACTAGCCAAAAATGAAAGCGACGCTCTCGTTTCAAAAGGTTAATTTGAATTGCATAATCTGTCCGCGGGTGTAAGAATCAAACAAACTGCGCTGTGCTGCAGGCACCGGATGGCGGGCGCGTGAGCTCCTTCCGTGGTCACGTTGGATTTCCATGTGCTGGCCAGATGCTTTCTTTCGTTGGAGCCCCGGTGAAGCAGTGCCGCTGTGATCTGCTAATTGGTTTGACACCATGGGAATTGGAAAGCGCTGGCGAGCACTTGGCTCCACTGAAATGTATGTTTTACTTAAGTGACCCCAGGGATGATCAGAGTCAATTTTCCTGCTTATGTCTGCTGCCCTGGCGCTTGAGGTGGTTCTGGTCAGTGCTATAGAAAACAAGCTAGTATTTAGTTAGTTCTTTCTGTATAGCTTACAAAGAATAGAAGCGCCTATTCAAAGCCAGAGACTCCGATTCAAGGAGCCACTTAAACACACGCCCTAATCAGGACAGCACTTGAGTGTATACATGCTTATCTGTAAGCACGTGCTTGATTTCCACTAGTCTGCATGAGGTTTACACCCAGATTTAAGAGTCAGTGCATGCTGAAGTGTTTTTCCAAGACATTTTCCAGAACCAGGGTCTAAGTGAGAAAAATGAGTGTGCCACATCTGACCACACTGGAATAGATTGCTGCTGCTTTTGCAACTGGATGCGAGGAAATGCAGGCAAACTTAGTTCCCTTTAGGTCAGATAAATTATTTTCCATTTGTTCCCTTGTGTCTCTCCCTCTCTTCTTTTCCAAGGAAGCAGAGGAATTTCACTTGAGAAGACAAACTCAGTTCTCCGCTCACTGGGGTGCGGATTGAAGGAAAAAAGAAAGTTGGCTCTCAGAAGGAATTTGTTCCAGGCTCATCCATTAAAATCATCGTGTTGGTTCTTCCACAGTTGACTTGTAACGACTCCCAGGAGTTCCTCTCCCAGAAGTGAGGTCAAACGTATTGACTTCTCTTTCTTTCCTCACAGCTTTTCAACACTGGACAAATGATCGCTTTGATAATTAAACATTCGCAAGCACAAGGCCCAGTGATCGTAAGGACGGACTCTGACTCTAGCAGCAAGTACTGCAGCACCATCATGTTAATTAGGCCTCTCAAGTGTGGCTTACCTGGCCAATATGATTCGTTTCAACTTCTCCTTTCTGGTAGTGGTGGAAACTCTGCTGAACCACAATTACTCCAAAGTGCTTATAGCTGCTCTCCTCAGATGGCTGAAGATCGAAGCTAAACGAATGTACACTAAAAATAAGATGCATTTTTTGTAGCAGTAGTGACCATAATTAACCATTGGAAAGATTTACTAAAGTGAGAATAGATTTTTCTGTTGCTGAAAATTTTGAGGTCGGGATGGGATGCTTTTTGACCCTGTGGTTCAAGTGGGAATGAGTTCAGGGAAGTCCTACAGGCTATGAATATGAGACTTCCTGATCCTAACAATCCTTTAATGTTTATGAGACTATATCCATACTGAAGCTTAGGAAGATGCACCTAAGTCATCCCATGTTTGCATGTAAAAAAATGCTGGAGCAGGGGAGTAGGACTAGATGATCTCTAGAGGTCCCTTCCAAYCTCAGTCATTCTGTGATTCTGTAAAAGATGATAGGATCTGGCATTGGGAGATTTTGCRGCAAGGGATGTAGCAAAAGGACGTTTCTTGTTCAGCCCTTGGACCTGCCCAACACATTAAATGTAACTTGCTGGACCCCTAGGCCCAGATAGGTCCCTGGACACCCTACATACAAGCAACAGTGATRCTAATTAGAGTGTTTAAATAGGCTGATGAGCCTGACATCAACTCTCTCTCTTCAGAACATTAAAGAGACAAAGCATTMTCTTCCTGACTTCAGACAGACCTACATTCACTTCACTCCCCCTCACACATACACAAAGTATTTGGGCTTTAAGTCCCTAACTTCATCTGGAATTAGTAAAAACTTGATGYTCCTGTCTGAGACTGGCAAGAACTGGAACATACAGCTGCTGGAGATGATGACTCAGTGGCCAGTTTATAAGYAGTTTCAATAAACATGTGTTTACAGACACCCCTTTCAACCCTGCTGGCCACCGTGGGTTTCCTTGGCATGGTGGAAGGTGACTCTAAATGAAGGAGTCTCAGTTGCACAGGAAGAGGTCCAGGATGTCTCCTGATGCAGGGACAGATTAAAAGAAAGTACCCACATTGTCCAGGCAGGATGTGCAGATGCTCCTTTACGATGAGAGCAAACTGCTGGAAACGAATGAGGACACCTCGTTCTGAGTGAATCACACCTCCCTTTTTACATTACCGCCTCTGYGCTCCAGCCCCATTGAAACATTTTTTCCTTAAAGACCTCTTGACATTGTCACTAGCTTTGCAGATTGCTCATGTTTTGTACACAGGAAAACTCACTTTTGGAAGAGCATTCAGGTGAAAGAAGAGAGACTTTTTCACACTGAGGAATAACTTCTCATAAATCTGCCAGAGTACATTCATTTGTCTCGCGAGTTTGCCTGAAGCCCCCAGTATCTCTGCTCATCAAGGGCACATCTGTTTAAACGTGCGCAGGGAGGCTGAGCCTGCCACTGGGGAAACATTGATTTGTGATCCTGTATTGCAACAGCCTAAGTAATTAATATGATCAAAACATCCCGTTCCATGTCATTATTATGGACCTCATGATATTTATTTTCATTACTTAGGACCTAAAGATAAAAAGGGGCAGCAGCGTCTCTAGGGTAGAGCTTGTAGGTGGGAGACCCCAAACTTGTCTTGGCTACCTCCATGCCCAGAAACGAAGAACTCCCAACAGCCCCTGTCAGGGGCTGATGGATATTTTRGTAAAGTCTTGAGGTCACTGTTGTTAGTGTCCAGCTGAAATGTAGATGATACAGGTCAGGACTTTAGAACAGCTGCTCTTGTCTAGGTCAAGCAGATACAGAAACACAACACCATGAAAAGCGAATATGGCTGGGGTCCTGGTCAGCTCCTCTCTGACTTTATTTTCTCATTAWTTTCCAATTGGGGGAAGTGCTACCCCAGCAAAAGAGCTGACTTTGAAAGATGAACAGTCTTCACAGCCCTTCTACAGGATTGGGAGGAAAGGCATTTCTCTTGGATCCCTACACAGATCAACATTTATCCTTTCCAGTTGTGCCCACCGAAACATGCTCCTGGCAAAGTAGCTAAAAGACCCCTTCATATTCCTTTTCCAAGTACAATCTTGATGAGAGTTCACTTATAATTTATTATGTGAATGGTCCAGCAGCTCCCTTCATCCTAAACTGTTGTCTGGCCAGCTCGTTCTCCAAACAAAGCAATAGGAATGAAATATGGAAGCAGACGGAGAGGAAGTGTAGTTAGCATTCATTCATTGCTTATGTTGTACGGGCTGTCAGAACTAATGAAATTTTATGACAGACGGGCAGCGATCAGCTTCTTAGTGTTATTTATCTTTCCCACTTCTGGCTCTACATCCCGGGTAATTCTTCATTCATTTTAAAAAYGCCGAGATGGCTAAACACAAGACCCMCCTACCCAGAAAACCAGCAAACTGTGTCAACGCACCAGGATAATTAATAATCACCTGGCTCGAGCGATGAGTGACTGCCAGGCAAAATATTCTCCCTCTCCCTCTCATTGATTTCTCCCCGCCCCTCTTCCTCTCTCCCATTGAGCTTCCCAAAACTTCAAGAACATCCATTACTGGGGCTTTCCCCCCTCCCTTTTCTGCCATCTCTCTTCAGATTGCAACAGATGTTTGCAAAGACGTTCCTCAGACTGAAGGCACTCATGGATGGCGCTGTGGGCACAGGCTGCCTCATGCGGCCTCCGATTCRCATCATTTGTCTTGAAAGGTGCCAGCTAGGCTTGACAGATCCATTTGTAATAGCTTTGTAGTAGATGATGCAAATGGATGCAAAACATATGAGTGAAGYCAGCTTCATTCACCACCTGTTAATGGCAGGAGCTGGCGGGGAAGGAAATGTCTTTTGTGCCTTCGCAGAGACTACCTTATCTTGTGAGACACTGAAGGTCACCCATGCCTGCGGTGTGTAGGATGAAAGCAGTGCARGGAGAGGTGGTCACCCGAAAATTAACGTTCACCTCCACCTTATTACGGCTGTACAATGTGCAGGAGAATGTGCTTTGTTCCAAGAGGAACATGTAGAGGTGAGATCTTCCAGGACATTCTATCATGTTTCTCTCARTCAATCAACAAATACTTATCTTCACCTGGCAGTGTATCAAGCTAATGTCGATTGGGTGAAAAATCATTCCTTGAAATATCGTCTTTAGGTTTCAGAGTTAAAATGAGAGTGAAATGAATGAGGCGTTCGCCATTCTTCTAAATGACGATTCCAGGCTGTCTGCAGACTTAGATGAACAATTCTGCTTTCCATACATTTGGTTCATATCTAAGCAGAAATGCTAGGAATTCTTAATGTTATTTGGAACTGGGAATTTCAGCCACTGATTTTAGACTGTTTATTCAAAATCAGTGATATTTAGCCATAAATGCAGAAGAGACTTATGACGAGAAAGCAGAGTGTACTTCTAAAGCTCTCTCTGAGATCTGTAGTTTCTAAATATACTTGCAATTGCTGGATTCTTTTTTTTTTTTTTCACAGAAAGGATTATGATGCTGTGAACATTCACATGGGTGAAAGAAAAGAACCCAAACAGCTGCCTCCACTTAACTACCAGACTTTTCAGAGGCTATAGGGAAGGGGAGGAATCTGGGACTTTATAAACCAAAACCAGCCTGTTCCGAGGTAACTATGAAAGAAAGAAAGAAAACACTACAGAAGAAAGAGGCTAAATCTACCTCAAAAAAGATCATTCAAAGAAAGGAAAATTTATGAGGAAATGTGCAAAGGATAATGGGATATTGATAAAAGAAGTTTGCTCGTGCCTTTCATGAGGTGATGACGGAAAAATCTGTCTCATAACATACCAGGCAAATGAGAGATAATAGAACACAATTTTAAGTGAGAGAGAAATATCTAGGTCTTCCCAACTTGTATCCCCCGAACCCAGGTTGTCTGTGAATCAGTCAAACCAGTTGTAGAAGGAATGCTGTTGGAACACCTCATTATAGCATGTGGCTATATGYTCCCCATCCAAATGTTCTTCGATCTGTGTTCAAAACTTATCATGTCTGCTGGCTTTTTTTTTTCATTTTTCCTGTGGTTTTCAGATTAGCCTGACTCACTGGGCAATAACGCAGCGACAGGATACAAATCAAGAACCTGCCTCAAATAAGCCTTATCTTTGCAGGGCATTTTCAATTGACATCAACCCAGGAACAAAGTCACAGACTTAATTGCGAGCCTCAGGTCCATCTGAGCTCCACTTGCAGACAATGTGTTGTGGGTTGAGTAAGATGTGCCGTGTTCTCCATGAATGGTGAAACGGTTGAATCCCCTGAATGAAAAACTATCTGGTCTATGGAGTCACAACAGCGTCTCTGGCTTTGTTTCCTGTGCTCTCTTCTGTGACCTTTAGTTCTTTTGCTACCATTGCATTTCCCCTCCTTTCTCTCACTTTTGTTCTGCTGAGGAGGTGGGAGCTTCCCAAGGCCCCAGCTGCCTCCCCTCGGTGGCCCAGCGAGGTCACCTTCTGCAAAGGCCGAGGCACGGCCATATCATTTCTCCCATCTCACTATGGCCCACCAAGCATCCAGCTGTGGCAGAAAGTTGACAGTCCAGAAGTTATTCTGCCCAAGTGGCCCCTTTGTGCAAAATTTTGCTTTTTTGGGAGTGTAGTGAAAGGCGTTTGGTGACTGATGGCCTGACCTCTATGGAGAAGTGCAAATCCCCAGAGAATGGATCATTTTATCGCTTCCCCTCCTCAGCTCAGTGAATGATGGATGGACCGCATGGCTGTAGTATCACCGTTTTTTAATTCAGGCTGCTTTCCCTAAGCATTTCCCTAAGGAAGAATATAAAATCTGGGAAATCTTTTGACAACAACAGACTTCACAGAATCTCAGAATCCCAGAATTGTCTGATTGGAAAGGACCTCTAGAGATCATCCAGCCCAACTCCCTGCTCCAGCAGGGACACCCAGRGGCACAGGGGAGCATCCAGGAGGGTTTGGAAGGTCTCCAGAGCAGGAGCCTCCACAGCCTCTCTGGGCAGCCTGTTCCAGGGCTCCGGACTCCTCACAGGAAAGAAGTCCTTCCTCATATGGAGATGGAAATGCCTTTTTCARTTTGTACCCATTACCCCTTGTCCTATTACTGGCCACTACCRAGAAGAGCTTGGCCCCTCCTCCCTACATCCTCCCCTCAGGAGGATGTGTTGATCAGATCCCCTTTACACCTTCTCTTCTCCAGGCTGAACAGGTCCAGCTCGCTCAGTCTTTCCTCATATGATAGATGCTCCAGTCCGTTAATCATCTTTGTTGCTCTGCGCTGGCCCCTCTCTAGCAGCTCCACGTCCCTCCTGTCCTGGGGAGCCAGAGCTGCCCCCAGTACTCCAGGTTTGGCCTCCCCAGGGCTGAGCAGAGGGGCAGGATCCCTCCCTYGCCCTGCTGCCAATGCTCATCCTGATGCAGCCAGGAGCCCATTGGCCTTCTTGGCCATGAGGGCCCATTGCTGCCTTCTGGGGAACTTCTTGTCACCCAGGACTCCGAGATCCCTCTCCATGGAGCTGCTTTCCAGAAGGTCAGCCCCTAACCTGTGCTGGTGCCTGGGATTATTCCTGCCAATGTGCAGGATCCTGTGCTTGTCCTTCTTGAACCTCTTGAGGTTCCTCTCTGCCCAACTCTCCAACGTGTCCAGGTCCCTCTGGATGGCAGCACAGCCCTCTGGAGTGTCGGCCACTCCACCGAGTTTGGTATCATCCACAAAATTGCTCAGAGTGCACTCTGACTTCTCCCTTCTTCTTCCAGTAGACAGAATGACAAAATCAGAGCTCACTTCCTCCATSTCTGCTGAGTCTAGACTGTAGCCTCCTACACATCTTCATAGAGGAAAGAGCACTAGGATATTTCCTGGCTCCCAGGAACACTGAGAGGAAGGCAACTACACTGAGAGTAACCAAAGTCACGCTTGTTCTCCATCGCCCAAATGCTTCATGGGCCAACAGGGCAACTTGTGCACTCACGTATAGGGCTTTCCATGGGCCTCAGACAGAGGACCCCCAAGTTCCGGGTGTCTCAGCTGCCCCAGGCCTGGCCAGGTCTTACCTTTCAGACAGGCATGATGAAATCTCTGAGAAAACTGGTACTGGCTCTCACTCGAGGGTCTAATTTAATGAACAGCCTCCAATYGGCTATAATGGGTCTGGACTCCATCAAGAGCCAGAAATCAGAGTCTGGATCTAATAAGAATATCTTCTGTGCATTTTATTCCGAAGTCTCTGTTTCRTGGAGAGACAACAGGATGCCGAAACCAGTGCACTGGTAGATCGACTCAGTGTTTCCAGTGCTCACAATCCAACCGGATCCCTTAATCCCTGCGGAGTCTGAGTCCCGGCACGCACCGCTGCCTCGGTGCTAATTGGCAGATTCACGCTCATCCCTAAAACCATGGGTCCTAATAGGGAGATCGGCTGGGGGAGTAGACACGGGTG
The DNA here is from genome assembly GCA_003342815.1 of Eudromia elegans. Lineage (NCBI taxonomy): Eukaryota > Metazoa > Chordata > Aves > Tinamiformes > Tinamidae > Eudromia > Eudromia elegans. Next base: position 556,742 of record PTEX01000174.1, read on the forward strand.
GATTGGTGCSCCAATTTAGCCTAGAGCCTGTTCTCATACCAGCGCTGCCCACAGCGGCCAGCACGGATTAACCCACGGGGACGGCTAAGACACCCAGCGCTCGGCACACSGGGTGAAACCCGTCCCTCCGGGAGGAAGGACTTTTGTGACTGGTCTTAATTGTCCTCGCAGACTAAGCAGCAGTTCCTGGCTGCCTGCGTTTACAAGGTTTAATTTTCTAATTGAGATTTCATGGAAAAGCTGCACCTTTCTGATTAGTCGCCCCAGCATGAGCGCGTTCTCATAGCATAGACATCTGCCCTCCGGACTAACCTTTCTAGAAGCTGCATCAACAAAGTAATGCTAATAAAAATATCCATCTGTGCTTAAAGATAAACAAAGCATTAATACACCAAACTGAGGCTTAGATTATATTAGAGTCAGCTTTAATGATATTACACATCTGTTAGGATATATTTCCCACCCGGGCCGTCTCTCGCTCGCTTTTTAAATATCTTTGTACAGAAAAATGCGAGAGTATTTCCCTCCGAGAGCTCAGCATGCGTCACCATTGCAACTGGCCCTGCTCCGAAAGGGCCTTTTCCCCGAGCCACCCTGCTGGGAGAGGGCTCGGGGATTAGGGGCGGTAACCTAAACATTATTGTACTTAAAAGTAAATGTTCCCCAACTCTCCCTGCTTGGGTTTCAGAGCCTCTTCAAAGGCTGTTTTCTTCCCTCCCTTGGCAGCAGGGGAAAAAATATTTCAGACCCCAGAAACCAGACCCTTGGTGGAGTGTCTGCAAAAAGCGTGTGCCTGTCCGTGCCTGTCCAGGAAAGGGATTGTGCTCTAATCTCCCATGCTACTGCCAAAGCAGTGGTTTGGGGCAACGCTTTGCAGCCCAGAGAATGGGGCTTTGGGGTTTTATTACTGGGAGCTGAGTGGCATGAAACTCCCCATGCATAGCAATGGGGAACGTGGAGGGGACACACGCATCACGTTTGCCCTCTGTTTTTCTGAAAGCTCTATTGCCCCAAAGGAGGAAAACTAATGTAATATATTTGCAGTCTTAACTTAAGAGAACCTGCAAACCTATTTCTTCAATAGATTTCCTCTAAAAGGGTGGCCTCATCCTGTTATCCACGCAAAGCAAAACTGCCTGGAAATTAAAGCCTCCGATTCCCAGGATTGGGTTGTAATTCTGTCTTTGACTCAGGATGAATCATTTCCCTTTTCTGTGCTTCCTGTCCATGCATCTGTAAAATTTATTGTTGCTGGTCTTCCAACCTAAAGGAAAGCTCGGTGGTGGTGACGGGCACTCCAAACTATGGCTGAGAAAGCCAAGTGGAAGCTTTTAGCTTCACTGTTTGGCCTTTGGAGAAGCAGCTGCTTGTTCAGCTTSGAGCACAACGTGAGCTTGGGAGCCACATGCTAAAGTCACCCAWGTATGAAATAGTACCAAATAGCAAGTCAGTGTGGCATGAGCTGTAACAGGTTCCTCTGGGCCTGCCATATGTGGATGACCTCAGGATAAGCACATCTTCACTTGGTAGAAGGGACAATTTGGACAGATAGCTGCACCAAAGGGGCTCCTCTGGAGCCCTCTGCTCATTGAGATGCTTGGCAGATTTCTTYTGTGAGGTCTTTCCCCTTCCCTCCCACTGGATGGTGAATAACCCAAGCCATGCTGACTGCTCAATGTCCCTTCACATTCTTATGAGCAGGWCACTGAAGATAAAGCAGAGGTAGTCTGACCAATTTGCTAGGAATGCACCAAAAAAAGTTCATCATAGAGAGAAATTCATCATTCCATAACTGGTACAACACAGCTCGTCTCGCTCTGGAACAGCATCAAAAGCTTCTCCCKCCGCTCCCCCACACCTCATTCACCAGTGACACAACAAATGCATCTTGAAATRAGTAACTGTGCTTCTCTGGATGGAATATTTTTTTCCACCAAGGAATTACTAAATCTGACACTTCTGTGATATATTGCAAAGATCTGACTCCTGGGGGTGAAATATTAGTAASAAAAAGCATGCTTAGAGCTCCTTTGCTTCCCCTCAATGTGTTTATTTGTATTACAGAAGCACCTAGAGATGYCTGCCAAGCTCTGGGTCCCACTGTGCTACAGGTTGTGTAAACACACGAAATCAGTGTATGATTCCACAAAAAGCCCCGAACTTAAACACCCTGGCTCAGAGCTAACAAAATATTTAGGCTCCTGTATTTTCACTGCTGTCCACTGGATCCATATGGATCATGATAACAGAGTAAGCACTCAACTTAGATGTCTGAAAATTCATCTATAAGCAAACCATAGAATAGGCAAAAGAGAGATAGAAACAAGTTACCTGCTATGAGTAATGGTTTGGATCAACTGCACTGCTGGAAATGGTGACAATGAGATCCGTGATCCCAAATGTTTTAGAACAATAGACTATTGTCAATAAGCCATATTTTTTTTATGGATGAAAACAGAAACATTTTATTCACCAACTTTTACAATAGGATTTCTCCAATGTGTTTTCCTTCTAATGAAACCATTGGYTTGCCGTGACCTTGGGAATCAGCAYGRGAACTACCCAACCMAGCACGGACCTCTCTGAATTTGCCTCAGGTCTGYGTGCCACCTCTTCAAACCCAAAGCAGCTAGGAACCRCGRCGGGGTGAGTGCACTTTGGATGTATTCAGCCCAGSATCCCATGCTCATTTTCCTGCCTCATCTGGCAACAAAGCAGCAGGTAGCACAAGTTCAGTTTGGGRTGGTGAGATTTTAGCATCATTTGCTGTTGTTCTGTATAGGATAAGCTGCTGYAGATGTTGAGATAGCTAAGGAATTCAAGACGAGCACAGAAAGGTGCCGTGAGTATCCACATATTCTCCAGGAGGCAAGTGAAACTAGGCAGCAAAGTCTCCTATTTCCGCATCTTTCCAGCTTAATACAATATGGGATGTTACTTTCCCATCTGGAAAGACAGCATTCGCATATTTCATTTTTAGTGTGAAATGGGCTGTAATGCCACCGCGACTCCGAGGTCTCCTTTCAGGCAAGTGCTTCGGAGGGGAGAAGCATCTCACAGGAAACCGTAGATTGGAAAAGCAGAGCCATCCGCGCTCAAAAGAATGAAAACCAGAGCACCGGTTTCCATGACAGAAAATCATATTCCTCTCCCAGAGCATTATTAGCAGAGGGAAGAGAGATCCGCTCTCAACGGGCGGCTCGCTGCAATTTTTACGAGAATATTTACCAAATYGCCACAGGATCTGCAGTGATTTTCCACCAGCTGCTGATGGGAGAGGGCGAGCGGGGCCTTGAAATGCATCGTGTCTGCCCCAGCACGGAGCCAGACAGCGTCCACCCTTCACCCTCGGTGTCCCTCGTGCCACCATGGAAGTGGCCTTGGGACTGGACTCCGTGTCCCCTATGCATGTCTCAGCAGAGACAAAATGGGAATGGAAACAGGAACGGGATGGGAAAATCTAGTTTAAAMCCAGCTCCTGCATTGCAGCTGCTAACCCTTGTATAGAAGAGCTGCTATACCTGAACCCATGTCAGCCATAGGTCCATCTGCAGGTAAAGCAGCAGAGTCCTTCTCAGCTCATCCTGCCTCTGAGAGCTCACTTCACGTGCGGGTTTTAAAAGCTGCGTTGCTTCAAAGGATTCATTTGCCTTTTGATTCCGCGAACGCTCTGACGAMTGCWGCTTTCCCTATCCCGTTCAAACACCCGTGCACCATTTTGGAGGTTCATAAACCYATTTGCTGCCAAATATATACTTTTTCCCAATTTTGCTCTATYAGGATGATAAGAGGTTTAATGTCTYKGTGTTTTCTCCTCCTCCTTTCAGCAGCTAAATGAGCTGTACCTGTCGCTGCTGAGAGTGCTGCTTTTTCCCCAGTTTTGGTTTCCYATAACCGATATTCCCATTTCCGCCGCTCCGTCCTCTTCCCAACTCTTGCTGAYCACAGCAGCCCTCTCCCTGCTCACATGGGCGATCCGGGTGTGCAGGGAGCTCAATCCCAMTCCCGCAGAGCCGCTCGGGCTCTGGATGAACTCTTTAGCCCACAACAAGGGTGTTTGGCTTTCTAGTTATCCATAGAGGCTTGACTCTCACAAGAAGCCTCTGCTATGCTGTTATGATAAACGAGACTCAGTGAGGATTTATGYCCTTTTATCTTAAATTTTATTTCATATATGACTGTTAACATATCATCCACTCGCATCTCGGACCGTTTCTTGGACCATTTTGGTAGAGGAGCTGCTCTGAGTGGTGCCATTTGCAAAGCTGGATTTGAGCCTTCGTAAAGAAAACCTTGGGACTCACAGAAAACAGCCATAAAAATACTGTGGGTGCTGTGCATGTTTCTACTACAGTCCGTCCTGGCTCTGTGCAGCTCTATGAGGAGATGGGGTATAGGACCTGCAAAGCTGACATAGGTGTCTTGAAACAATAGATTTCTTTTTTTTTTTTTAGTTTCTTTTTACAGCCTTCTAAACGAGATGACAAATTTCATGAAATTTAAACTCATAGCTTAGTTTAATGGAGCTTACTTTATTATTATTTTTTTCATATTTTATGCTAGCAAGAAGTGCAAGCATAAACAACATTTTATTCAAATAATACAAACTAACAGGAGCCTAAACCAGGGTTCTACAAAGTCAACTGACATTTTTCCATTGATTTCACTGGGCTTTGCATCAGACTCTAAGAGCAGAAGAATGTGATTAATAAGATGARTCCAAGGAAAAAAGATATGCTTGGAGGCAGGAAAAGGACCAGGACCAAGGGCCATAAAACTTGAGAGCCTTCTCACCACAASTGCTCAGTAACCTTAGACTGTAGCCGGGCATCTGGATACAGCATCTTCCTTATGAGCAAARTCTCGGCTTCCCAAGTCTACGATTCCCAGTTTCCCCCTTCCAATTTCGTTCCAGCATGCACAGCCTTCTCATTTTTCACCCGATGCATGTGATGAATCCCGAAGCAGYCAGCTCCATTTGCATGGTTTGTTCCCAGGTCCAGCACTCTGAAGCCTTTTCAGCCGTCTGCAGAAAGATCACAGCCAGGCGCTCCGAGGAGCAAGGCGAAGCTGCATCGCAGTCAAGATCCGTTCTCCTCSTTTGAATGCATCGGTGATTACCCATGGAGATTTTGACTGTAAAATAAACGCTCTCTTTTTATCCTTTAACTAATTTTAATCTTTCTTTTTCACTTGTCACTTTGCTGCTCGCAAAGCACGCTTTCTGCTGAGGGTTTCACCAGAACGCATTAAAGAGAAGAGAGATAAYAAGACCTAATAACCCTCTTTATCGCTAAATAAATAAATAAAAAGAACAGCCCTTCCATTTAGGTGCTGCAGATATAATTGAATGTTCCTTTGAAAACCCTTTGATCAAGGTAACTTGTTCAACTTTTGCTTTTGTCTCCAATTTAGCTCCTGTTCTTTTCATGTTGGATGAAAAGCTCAGTTACTCCACTCAGTTTTATCTTGACGTGATTAGTGGGACGTTCCTGGTGGTGGTGGTGGTTTCTCTGGGCCTTGTAGGGCTGGATAACTRTAGCTAAACTCTCACTCACCTGAGATAAAGGTTTTAACTGAGAAAGGGTTAGAAGCGGCGTTCCAGGTGGCTCAGTCATGCTATTGTTTCCACTTTAACCATGATAGCTAAATATTACCCATGTATATTATACAGACGTGCTTTATGGTGTATTGCACACAGGAAAACATAAAAGTTCATGTGCCTTCAGGTCTTGGCAGTTTCTCCACGAGAGAAATATTTATCCTGGCAAAATCAAAGTCTGACAACAAAGAGAATTGCTATAATACAAAATGAATATGTGCTTTGTTATACAGAATTAGGGGCTTTACTGAGCTGAATAAGATCGTGGGTTCGCCTTGTCTTTCACCAGAGCTATACATTCCAGGGGGAGGCCAATAAACTCACAGTAGAAAACTTATCCAGTGATTTATTTTAGCACACTGATAAACACGAGCCCCATCGAGGTGTCTTAAGATATTTCAAGATTTGTTTTTAATTACCAAATTAAGCAGCTCTCCGATTTGTCCTTGATAAACTCTAAAACTCTAAAACAGACTAACAGCAGAAGCCCAGCCGTAAGGACAAATCCCGTGCTGAAATCACAGGCTCAATCCAGCAGTGTCACCGGAGACACTGCAGCCTACAGGGACCAATTTAGAAAGAACCTGCTCACAGCTGAAACTCACCCCATCCCCAGCTAGTTGATTTACATTACACAACACAAGGGATTTTATTATAGTTAATTCATTTAGTCTAGAAATAGAGTCATCCCTTCACTATATACATATACACACACACAAATATACATATATATATGTATACATACACACACACATGTACACACTGCCACTTGCAGAATGAAGTCCCAAACTCAGGGGCCTTGAAATGATACTGCCAATAGCAAGGAAAAAAAAAGAAACAAGAAATAGCAGTGATGACGACAAGGTAAGTGTTCCCCTGAAGTGTATGTGAATATAAATGGACCTTTTTTTCTGGATTCGGATGGACATTTCTCATTTTTGATACGCTGGGGCACTGAGCTCCACMGATGAATTACCCACTGGCTGAAGCAGGCTCTGTCAGATGAAACATGGTGCTTTCCGGGCTCCTGGGCCAGCCTCTTTTCCTCTTTCCTGCTGGCTTGCCCCTATACATCTCCCTTGTAGCGACTAACGCTGCCCAGAGGGTGACAGCTCCTTGGAGAATAGAAATTAGGTTTTGTTGCCCTTTGGAGCAAAATCAAACCTTCCCAGCACGGCTGCAAAGGCAGACAGGTGGTAAAACGCCCCCGTTCAAATCAAACACGGTGTTTTCAATTTGCAAACACGGGGTTTTCAATTTTTTCAGTCACTAGTGAGGGGTGATCACAGGTGATTTCCAGCACAGACGTACTGAGGCAAATGTGTTGGTCAACGCAACGTTTGGCTGCTCCGAGGATGTCCTCTAGATATGGGGAAAAATCACCCTACGTGAGTTAGAGCACTTCTGCCCCGCAAGGTCCATGASCGGCAAAGCAAGCGTGCGGATCCGGGCTGTGCACGGCCCAGAGCCTCCCGCTGGCCGGGACGACACTGAAAACTGCCTTTCCAAAAGTGTTCCTGGTGAGGATGTCGTTGAAACCTGTCCATTTTTCTTCCACACAACAGATGAGCTTTAACAAATAGGTGTATTTAACAAAATTTCATTTAATGCWCTCATTTGCTACTTTGGTGGACTCAGATCACCTAATAAAGAAAACAGCTTCCTCAGATGTCCCGGCTGTCTCAGGACTTGGTATTCTGGCTTGAAGCCTTAAAATCCTTTTTGCTTTTCTTTTCATACCGCTGGATGTTTGCATGCACATAAAGGGGCCTAATCAGTTATGGAGTTTTCCAAATCCATATAATAAATCACTCAGCTTCAGCTCAGTTATAGTGGTTTCACTTTTTTCTGATTTCAAAAGGGGTGAATCATCCTGAATAATTAATAAATTAAACATTGGCAAATTAATAATGAATAAAAGCATTTGAGAAGCTGGTTACAGGCATAATTACAGTATACAGTCAGTCTGACTGATGGAAATCACACTGTTTGGAATAAATTGCTCTGGGAATTTTGCTTGGTTTCATTTGTGCATCCTGCCAGCTTATGGGGTCCTTACTCCAGTTTTACTCTTTATTTACGCAGGCAGAGAGGGTTTGGGGAGAAACTTGGCAAGGTCCAGAGAAACTGGCCCCGTCCCCCTGTTTCTGTGCTTGCTCAAAGCAACACAGAATTATTTTCAAATCAGAGAGTTTCAAAAGCTGTCTGCCAATATTCAAATTTACAAATAGAACTTTTGTTCAATGGTTCATGATTTACATGGGCTGGATCATGTTTTCTAAGACACATGTGGTACATCTGAAAACACAACCAGTAATTTGACTGTTTCTTTTTCCTACATTTGAAATGATGCCAACACTGGCACCAATTCTTCAGCAGCTTTTCTTTCCAAAAATAATTGCACGCTTCTGCATAGCCTCAGGAATAACTTTTACTAATACAAAAATTAGGATAGTGTATTCCTGTACTGGAATTGGCTCATGTGGATTTGGGCTTCAGTTTACTTTCATGGCTTCAGTTTAAAATATGGAAAAGRATCTTTTCCTCTTGAATATACATTCAATTAATAAATACCTCTAGAGCAAATAGAGCTCTCAAAGGGGAACCCAACTGCAGTGTAAATTATTCCAAATGTAGGTTTCTACACAGCGCAAGTTGGATCTCCATTTTCCCACCTCCTATTCTATGCATCACTAATGAGAGATGATCGTAGGTGATTTCCAGATTACTCAGACAAATGTGTTGGTCAATGTAACATTTGGCTGCTCCAAGGATGTCATCTAGATATGGGGAAAAAATCATTGCTACCACTTGCAGAAATGCAACAGCCTCCTTAGTCTTCAGCCTCCAAGCTCACCCTGTTCATGTAGTTCRTCCTCTGCAGATTTTATATATTAATGGAAGCAGAGGGAACAGAGGCMGCAAGGCAATATTAAAAAGATCTGCTGCTAAAACTAAGGAAGGGCAAATTGGAGTGATGGAGAGACACCTAAAATTAGGACACAAAAACCATTGCTACCTTGCGTTGAGGTTTCAAGAAGTTGTACTTGTCTTCACAGGGGCTTTCGGTTTTATGGCATCCTCAGGGGCTCCTTAATGGGGAAGCAAGGGGGAATAGGGAATACCTCTAAGATATGGACAGAAAAGCAGGCACCTTTGAAGCGACTGCTGGAGAAGTTCTCAGATGTTGGGGTATTCCCTCTTAGCTGCAAAAACATCACACAAATTCACAGAAAGGGATTTGAAAAACAAAACAAAACAAAACAAATAATTCCAAACCCATTTTCAGCAGTTGCTCTCTTGAATAAGAAACTGCCACATACATAAGTGGGTTTAATGGCTCTGAAACCTCAGCTTTGCACACCTGCCACTGCCTTGGTTTAGTACATAACAAAATTCCAGACGTGACTTTCCTGATTGCAGCACCGTTGCATGGAGCGATTGGGGATTTCTGCCCAGGTAGAACCCTGCTGCAGGTTGTGGGCATCAGGCAGCACTCGGAGGCTGAGCTTKGGCACCGATGGAGTCAGACCAGCACTGTCTCCCTTGTGCTTCTAGATCAACACGTCTTTTACAATAGCATATAAAGGAGGGAGCCGTGCTGAAGCCCCTCATGCAGCACGTGCTTGGGTCGTGGGCTAACCAGAGCAATGAGCTGTGGGGACCTCTCCATTCGGGATTCATTGGATGGGCTGCTGTGAAGAGCTTTGGGAGGAGTATAAATTCATTTTTTTCCTTGAATATACTTTTCTCCTTCCCTGAACAGGGTTAGACCTCAGCTTCCCCATGGCAGAACCAACAGCAAATCCAAAGAATGAGAGTGCCCTACTGTGYGATTCCATTGCTCTAGGAGAGCACATGGAGAAAGTGCATCAAACACGATGAGTCTGTGCCTTGAGAGCTGTCAACCCACAGGCTCRAGCATCCTAGTTCAATGCTGTGCAAGAAATATGGAATAAAATGCCCTATATTTGTTTCTCTTAATAACAGTCTCATTACCAAGAGATATTGTTAGACACTAGCAAACTTGTAAGRTAACAAGTCACTGCACTCAAAGATTCAGGAAGCAGCAGTAAGAAAACTTCAAAGAAGAAATAAAATGCAATAATTCTTCAAGTTGATTAAACATCAGACAGGATCATCAAGAGGCTCAGGTAAACACTCCAGCACATTTCGACCAAGATGATGCTAATAAAACACAAACTCTAGTTCAATAAGTTGTTCTAAGAAGAAGRTACCCCTAGGCGAAAGACTCTGGGACATTTTATTCAAAATGTCAAAATAGATTATTAAAATAGTCTGTCTGGGCTTACAATCTGCCACATATTTCCGTTTTTCCTTTGTGAATTTAGCACTCATGAGCAATGCCAACCTGAAGGCATTCACAAGCTCTCCATAGTCACTGAGCTGGCATCACTGCATAGGAACGGTTCAGGTTCACTGCAGCATCCCACCAAACTGCCTCTGCCTGGACAACTGCTCTTGAGAGCTGAGGTGGCTCCCCAGACAAATAGTGCAGTTCTAAGGCTGGCAACTTCCTTATGTGCAGGAAGAAATCTGATGCTGAAAAACGAGATACTCACAGGCAAGAACTTTCGGACTTTGTTGATGCTGATGGGAATTACAAATGCTAACCTGTAAGATGGGTTKTTTTATCCCATCCTGTGACACAAAAGAGGGTCTCGAGAGTAGCAGATCCCTTTCAATGGATGAAACCTGGAAGAAAACTCACTTGGGGTCATTTTGYYCAACTTGCAATATTTTTATTAARRAACAAAACAAAACAAAACTGAAGTATATTTRATAAGAACCTTCGTGAAATGAAGCATAGGGGCATTTTATTTCCTAGTGAAACRTATGAACTTCACTGAAATCTCTTCTTTCATTCTGGGCAGGGATATTTGCCCCAAATCATGTGCTCAGATAGGTGTACTTGCCTTTAATCTGCATTAATCAGCAAATCCTCCTTTTAAAATATCACCTKGTTAAAGAGATGATAGGTAGCTGTTCTCGGATATAAGCATCTGGGCATACCGCTAGCGCCAGGATGGCTCAGGGCCCTCAGGTCCAGCATTCATTGGTTTCCACATGAAACCCCTACCACAGGAATGTTTTTATGCCCAGGCAAGAACCAGTTCAACTATATCTTTGTCAAGACTGTTTCCAAATCAAATGTTTTTTTGAGGCTTGCAAGCTTTCAGCAGTATTTGGTTTTACAGTCTTCCGTGTTCAAACATTTGCGTTTCTTGAACTGCGCRGTTCCATCAAGAGCTGGACTCCAACTTGTAGAAACAACATCGAGGTCATTTAAACACTGGTCTGGCTGAATCAAAAGTCAAAGCAGTGTTGGAGGAGTAGGGAAGAGACCTTGCAAGAGGCACAGATCGATTTGCCTTGATATTGTATGTAACCTATGGTACACATCTGAACGAAATCATTGAGGTTTCAGTTTTAGGATATCCAAAATCAGGAGCCCATGATTTTCTTTTTTCAATTATTTTCCTTTGAGATGGGGATGTAGTTTTACAGAGAGGAGGGCTAGCAGGGCAGCACCAAAGCCTCCATCCCAGTCACTCTGCTGCAGTAAACAGAGCCTCATGCAGGACCAGGCTTTTCCAATAGCTGCTGGGCCAACGCTGCACAGAAAAGGACCTTCCTGAAAGAGGAAAGAGATCCTATGTCGCCACTGCCGAGGTAGCAGTTCATTCAGAAATAACTAGAGCCTCAAGAACTCAAAACTTATCACTTTCATAGTTCTTAATCAATCACTGCATCACAGATAACCCAGTTCTCCAGTGCAAACTGTCCTGACTATTGCTTTGAATGACAAATACTTGCAAAGCTGTATTTACTTAAGACATCAGATTAGAGCTACCTGCATTGTTTGCTGACTGTTGTTCCCTTTTGCTTTTAATTCACGAGTTGAGTGGTGATGCAAGGAATCAAATCCGGCAGGCTGAACATAGCCAGGATCTCTTGACTTCAGGGCTCTTGTCTCTTCATTTAATAGATAGTCCTTTGTAGTCTTTGGGAGTGGATATGTGGAAGCAGCGGCTGCCACTGACACACCAGGCTGCCGTTCCACCAGTTAGCTTTATATACTACAGAAGATCTGAAAGACTTCAAGCTGAGAGATGATATAAGCTCATGGCTCCTACCCCTGCGAATCTCTGCAGGCATCATGGGACGATTCTTCTGGGTGAGGTGTGTTATTTTCCTTTGCCTTTACCTTGCTGGAGTCTAGGAGAAATGGGTCCTGTGCTGCTTCTCCTCCTGAACCCTGGCTATAGTCCATCAAGGAAACAATAGAGCAGAGCATTTCCTAGCAGATATATGGTTTCTGACCCAACTCTTGCTTCTGCTGGAGTAAAACAGGCTTTAACTACCACTAAGAGCAGTTTTCAGAAGATAGCAAGAAATTTAAACCAGTCTTACTTGTCCAGTACCCAAAAAGCACTTAAAATAATTTTTCAAACAGAGATTCAGGATCCTAAGGCAATGTAGTTTTGCTGAAATTATTACCCACGACTTCTGTGTGGTCTAAATCCTGAGCAAACTCTTCCTCACTCTCCTCTTCCTCTTTCAAAATGGAAGCTATAAAACACTATTTCTCCTTCCTTCCTTCCTTCCTTCCTTCCTTCCTTCCTTCCTTCCTTCCTTCCTTCCTTCCTTCCTTCCTTCCTTCCTTCCTTCCTTCCTTCCTTCC
>PTEX01000174.1:569078-661303 GCA_003342815.1 Eudromia elegans
CCTTCCTCCCTCCCTCCCTCCCTCCCTCCCTCCCTGCAAAAGAGCATTGGGGAGAGTAAAGAAATGCTTAAGAGCTGAACAGCTGGGCAATGGAGGCTGATATCATGGTACCACCATCTGCCACTGAAGTGGACATAGGGAGTCCAGAAGAAGACAGAAACACCCTCAGATCGTTTACTCCTTCATCAAAGCTCATGAGACATGCCGGGTACCTACATCATGATGTCTCTGATCAGAGGAAGAACCACACAATTCTCATGATTAAAGCTAGACGAGTCAGCAGAGACCATATCCCAGCAGAGTATTTCTGTTGACAGTTAATGAGGTGGATGGACAAGATGGCCCAAACAGTCTTTATGCTGGCAGCTGTGAGCTGCATCTTTAAAAGCCCTCAATTATACTCCCAGCCTAACATCACATTCCTTGTTGGCTTCAAAGGCTGCAGGTTTGAGGCTAGCTGCAAGTAAAAGGGTTAAGAGGGTGATAGATCATCCACTGCATCACTTAGGAGRAAAATCAGACAGAATTTCAGTGCTGCAGCTCTGCAAGGAGGAGGAGGAGGAAGTGGAATTACTTAAGGAAATGTTAACCTGCTGAATGCACATGCCTAATCCTGCCTATTCTGAGCAAGATTCAATATTTTATAAAATTGTTGGAAAACTGGAGCTGTTTTGTAGGAAAAATAAAAAAAAAAAATCTGTTTTTTCCCTGTGAATTGTCTGAGCTCTGAAACAAATACCTCCTATCAAAGGGATTTAAAAGAAAAATAGGATCAAATGGAGATAATTCTGTTYTCATTTCTTGAGATTTTTTTACTAAAGGTGAAGAGAAAAATAYCTTTTGTCAAAATAGAATTAGCCAATTTTTAGAGGCCTCCTCAAAAAAAACCCCTATATTTAAACTTCTACATCCAGAAACAGGAACAAAAAATACAAACACAGAACAAGAGGTCAGTCTAGCTCAAATGATTCAAAATGCTGGAAACACGTCAATAYTTGTTTTAATTTTTCGCTAGGAATCCAGAAATATTCTATGAAAAATGTTGAGCAATATGAGAAGGCTTTTTTTCTTTCTTTTTATTCTTTTTTTTATTTCATTTTCCTTCAAATATCTTCAAAAAACCAGTGCCCATTTCATGAAAAGACCTAACCTACTTCTCCTCAGAGGCTGTTTTCAAGCAAGCAGGAAGAGTTTATACTAATGCAAATTCATTACTTGTGAAATTCATCACTTACACCCCAGGAATCCTCAGTCACAAGTAATAGGTATTTAAGCCCCTTCTGGTATGAATACCAGACTAAAACGTGAGCAACATATCCAATCGTTTCACAATTTTTTGAAATTTTCACAAGCTACTGCTTGCCTTAAAATTATGGACAATAAAAATAGCTACAGCTGATCAGAAACCTACAATTCAATTCCATGAAACAATCTGAGGTTTAGTAAATTGTTTCCATTTGGGTGCAGAATGAAACTGAAAGGTTCAGCAAATTTTGGCTAAAGTTGGCTGTATCTATCACAGAGTCCTCTTTTGGGATGTGAGAACCCTCAAATCTGACTCCCCTTTTGCTACCTAGGTTGCATTCRAACTCTGTTGCACCAGACCATCCAGAAGGCTTCGTTTCATTTTCCTTTAGAAGCAAAGCCATTTCAAAGCCTTGAAACATTTCTAATTATGTCTGTTGTTTATGAGTGCTACATGCTCGGTAGAGAATATGTGAAAAATAATTGTTATTTCCCAAAGTTCTTGAACCTCGGCCAGAATTGTATCCATAAACTCGTACTACAGCATCTTTTCTTATCCAGCCACACAGGTTTTCTCTTTATGTCATTTGAACCCAAGTTTCATCTGGATGAAACTCTGAAATAAAGAATTTTTGCATAATGCTTTGGTTGTGATTGGAAAAAAAAATGGTTGGAATATTTCAACCATATCTAATTTATTATCCACTGTAAATGCCCACRGAGTGAACTCATCCTTCTTATTTGCCAAACTACTGACCCAATCACTTTTTGTACTGCTGGATCAATTTTAGTTTAAATTGCTTTTGTCTGCATAAATTACATCCCTTTGTGAACATGAGGTTTTCTGCCTCTATCTACATGTAGCTTGCTGCATTTGCAAAGTTGATCCTTTAGTTTCTGAAATCTCAGGGGAAATAAGGTATTTTAGAGATACAATTTAAGGTCCCAATCCTTCGAATGTTATCGCATCTACAGCATGCTTGTGTCATTAGTCTCAGTGAAATCAGTACAATATTTGCATAGGTAAAATTGTATAGGTGTGATTGATGTCTGCAGGATCAGGGCTTAACACATGAAGCTTTTTCTCTGAGCACACTAGAAATTGGTCGCCGTGTTCACGTCCAGCAGAACTTGAAACACGGATGCAGATGGAAAGCTGTGAGGTTCATGCAAGSGATGGTGCTATGTCTCTTTTGGCAGGTTGTCAAGGAAGGAGCAGCTCAGAGCTTTGAACGAGTTCAAAATTTCAAAGTGAAAATCAGCTGCAATTAACTGTTTCCATAGCTGCTTTCCAAAGTCCAAAACAACGTTAGCGTGCGCCTGTGCCTGACTTAWATCCCTAGGGATAAATGACACATAGCAAGGTTGACATGTGGGATAGACATAGCGTCGCCTGTCATAAGCTCATTAACAAAGTAATCAAAGCCTGGATCAGATCATGTGCACTTGCAGCTAATCACCTCACCGTGCATAGCCCAATTCAATGAAGGGCAGAATATCACTCACCAGACCCAAACTCATGTCCACTCCCCCCAAATCTGCTCTGATCTCTGATTTCCCTCTAAAGACTTTGACATCAGAAATAACGAGGCATCCTTTCAAGAGTCTCTCGTTTCCATACTCYGAATGTTAATTTGAGCCCCATCACTCATTAAAAAGTGGGTGTCATATCTTTGGTCCTTGATAGCTTTGGGAATACTCATCCTTAGATCAAAACCTTGAAGAACACAAGGCRCAAGACCAGGAGATGGACTGGACCCAAAACTCTGCTTCCATACACTTGAATTTCAGAGTATTTTAAAGCTGGCTCCACAGATGTAATCTGCAGCTGCTGTACAGATACTTTGCAGAAATGAACTGGCAATCTCATAAGCAACAGTCTTATTGCAGTATATCTGGCCATATATTTTCTTGCTCCAGTGGGAGAAGCTGCAGAAACAGAATCTCATCTCATCTTCACTTCTGCTTCTGATTTTGTTTGAAGCTACAACATGCAGAGAAATGAGGAAATATAAAAGGCTATTAAATCTTCCTCCAATCAAAATCCAACCTGTGCCTGTGTTGGATTTCAGCTGGGGTGTAAGAGCGGACGTTTGTCARAACACCTGACCCAATAAAGTACACTTTCCCACTAATTAGATTTTCATTATCAGGATGTCTAGAAACCAAGCACATTGCACAATTTATTCAGATGCCTGTGGGAGAGCTTTCAGTGGATAAATGATTACAAGGCAGCTGTGAAGGAGGCCATCCTGCTCTGTGTTGGAGGAGTTACTGCTCTACCTGATCCATTCGTGGCTGTTTTGATTAACTGAGACTGTTTTAATTTCTTAGATTTCTTTCTTTTTTTTTTTTTTTTTTTTTTTTTAATACAATCTGTAATTGTAAAATATGCAGGAACAATACATCTCTACAAGTGACAAGGAAATTAATACTGGCATTAACCCCTATATTTTAGGGTTGCCCAGTGGGGGAAGCTTCTCACATAAATGGGAGATGATTTGTGCTTTTRTTAACAAGCCTAGAAGCCAAAAAGGCAAACAGCAGTTTTCTTGAAGCACATATTTATTGCTCCATCTTCCTGTTTACAGTCCCGGAGACCCGGGTCATCCCCAAAGTCCCAATTTCATCACTGTCTGAAGTAATGCCAGTTTTAACCTTCTATGGTGCCAAAAGCCCTCCTGATGAACTTGGGTAAGATGCCTATGGAGGTAATGTTGGACTTGTCCGTGCTTACTGGCAAGGGCGCAAGAGGAAAGGAGTCTGTAAGAGCTCCCCTGATGGCAGCAAACGTATCCTCTCCCGGAGGACCTGTTCTGCCTGATTGAGGTGCACGGAGCTGATGCTGGGACCACGCTAGGAAAAAATACTGTTTGCCCAAAGGCAAGATTAAGATCTGGACAGAACCCCAAGGGATCTCAGCACAGCTGAATCCAAATGTTTTCCATTTATTATGGTTTCACTCTCTCCAGACCAAGTTTTGCATCCCCATGAGCCTGCAGGGAAGCAGAGCCTGTGGGGAATGTGAGTTAGGAAGGCTCTTGCTGAAAGACTAGAACCTAAACATAACGTTTTTAATCTGCATTGCTTCCAATTATGCCTGGTAAAACAACTTGTTATAACTCCAATTTACTCCAAAACTGGAAGATGATATCTCAAGCTCCCTACCAACGTAGCCCAGATAACAAACCAAATCAATGTGTGCTAAGGCACAGGTTTCCAGAATATCCAAGGGATTCCCACAGCTAGGTCAGTCCATCTAGAAATGGGTTTTAAATGCTATAATGAACCTTTTCTTTGTAACTAGACTAAAAAAGGGTGCTAAATTGGGAATATGGGGAGGGAAGAAAATGCCCATGAGTACTGGGCAATCTCAGGGATAAGGCACTACGTGCATGGGATATCACCAGGGATAGGGCAGCCTTGTTTCAGTTATCATCCACGCTCCCAGGCTGCTATTGCTGGTGGCATTCCAGGCTGATGCCGCATTCCCTCTCCTTCCAACAAAGTTTCCCTTTCTCTCCCTACAAGCTCTGTTTTTCCTTGGGAGGAAGCACTGCCTGCTAGGAGTGCTGAGAGGAGGTGTTTGAAACGCTCGGTCAGGCTCAAGCACGAGTATTTGTTGACTTTAAGAAGGGCCTCGAGTTCTTCAAACACAACTCTTGTTGCTGCTGACACTACCCGTCCCCAAGGGGTTACGCTACCCTTGGCTTATTTTTAACTTCTGGCCTTTAGAGAGAAGAGGAAAATGTTCTTTGGCAGCAGTTTGCCCAGACTCATCCTTCAGGTTGTACGCCCGGATCTATCGCGGRTCCCCATTTGGGTCTCCTTAGCTCCTTGGGGAAGCCAACCACCTCCCTCGTAGGCCAGCGCGGCACCGAACGTCAAACGTCCTCCGGAGCRCACGGGACGTCCGAGCACGGGACGTTCTGCACGGCCCCCTGGCAGCACATGAGAGGCAACGTGTCCTGCAATTAGGGCACCGCAACCAGCCCCGGGGCTCCAATTGCAGGCTGGGCTGGACCTCTGCGGGGACGCGCGGCCGGGGCGCCGTCCCCCCGCACCGCCGCTCCTCGCTGCGCGCAGCAAAACACTGCAGGGCTATTTTTACGAGGTCATAAAATAGCTGCATTCTGTAGGTTACGGTATTTTGTAACTACGTTTTTATGAACCTAAAATAGCAGCTTGCAGTTACTACTTGGGATAAATTGCTACCATATTTGCCAATCACTTTAATGCTCACCGTCTAAACAGCTGCTGCTAAATGCAAGTAAATTACAGCAAGGTTAGCTCAGGGCCTATGATGTCCATCATTTCACCTTCCTTCGCAAAGCATGTCCACCCAGTTGGAAAATGGGAACTTATTTGAAGCAAGGGTGGGAAGTGAACAAAGCTGTGCAATTATTTAAGGCTCTTAAAATGATTTTATTAAAAAACATAGTTACACTAATCCCCAGTGCTCCAAAAATCAAAAGCACCTTCAAATTAGTAAGTCTGCTTTAGAAATCATGAAATTTTTAATAAAGATAAATTTGAGGGTTTCTTACTCAGATCCCATATGCTAGCTTTTTATCTAGCAAGGAATTCATGTATTAATAACAAGAATTTCAGTGGTAACAGCAGCTTTGCTTTAAAGCCTCATGAATTCCTCTAACTACAGGAGTTGTTCTTTGAGTAAATAGCTGAAAGAAAAAAAGAACCGAATGTATACCTATATTTTGATGGTCTCTCATTTCTTTTACAGTGAAACACTATTAGAAAGCAGCAATTATGACTTACGAGAATGGCGCTGAGTCAAGTAGCTTAAGCAGACCCTTCAAAAAGATGCTATATAAATGCAAAGCATCACCCTAAGAGCTCTGCAYGCCGCCCAGGGCTTGCTGACCTGGATTGTTTCTGGTGTTTTCCTTCATATTTAGTGTTTTTTGCCATGTTCCTGCACTGGCAGTGCATTCGCTATGCACCGACACGAGTGTTGCGGGTGCCCCAGAGGAGCTTGCTGTTTATTTTGGGAACAGTGTGTGTCATCCTGAACCATGTCCATGGCAGACAAGCTGCACAGGCTGCTTGTTCTCTGCCTGCTGCAGGGATTTTTAGCCAGGAAAGGGTTGTTATTACCCAGAGGCAGCAAACACCGAGTGGCCGCTCTCAGCCCTCCCTCCACCTCCAGCTTCATTTGCTTGAAGCCAGAGCAGAATTGAAACACAAGCAACATGAATGGCCACTTGTTTAATGTCTTTTAAATTGACACACAAACATCAGTGTTCCTGCACGTGGGGGTGATGTGTGCTGAGTGCAGTCASAGCAGCATGTGTGGGCACCCTGCGAGCATCCTACACTCATCTGCTCACCCTGCCCAGGTCCACATGCATCCTGGCCCTGGTCTGCACAGCTAAGAGCATCCTTGACCCCTCCAAGTCACCACACCACACATCTGGCCAAGAGCACCCCAGATACCCCACGATCCCACACAGGTTTAACAGGGTGACTCAGACCTCCCCTTGGTGATCAGAAGAACATTCAGAAGCRAGAAGAGGAAATCTTATATTTTCCTACCATTAGCACCAGCATCTAGCAAAGTCGATCCTTATCACGCTGCAGGAGTGCCAAGATGCTTGCAAGGAGAGGATCAACATCTAGAGTCAAAGTACTAAACTCAGCCCAAACATATACTTTGGAAGGGACATAGGGCCCCTGACATTCTGGACTAAGCAGTCCTATGTATAGCAGGACTGAGGAGGAGAATTCTTTCTCAGAGTTCAGAGTCCCTATTTAGAGTGTCTTCTCGTGGGCCAGTTGTCCATCCACACACACACAGAGTTGCTTGGTGGAGTTTTTGAAGTGATCAGGAGCTGCTTAGAGAAAACACCACCAAACTTCCCAAAGGTTGGCCGCAAACTTCGATGGTCAATTTAAGTAATAATCAATTTAAGTGAGGCACTGCTCCCTCTCCTCCTGCTGCCCATCCCTCTTCCCCAGAGGAACTGGGTCTCACTGGTCCCTCTCCTCCCTGCACAAGATCTGCCTTGGAGCAGAACGGATCCTCAGCTGGTCTTGTTGATGGACAGATCAATTTAGCCATTCTCCAAACCTCCTCCATACATTCCTTGAAAATCAAGGTAATTCCACTAACTTCACTGACGTCATTCTGGATTTCTGCCAGTATGGCTGAGGTCAGAGTTGTGCATCTGTCCCAGCAGGGGGTTTGGAGAAGGAGGCACCCTGTCTCCCAACTTCACAGGGATGACACACATTGGCACAGCTTCACAGGRTCAGCGCATAGTTAACCCCATACGGGCTCTGCCCCCCAGCTTCATCAGCTCTGACAAGGAAGCTGTGGCTGCTGGAGCCATGAAATGGCCAATTCTCCCCTGGGTCATGACTTACTCTCCATCTGAACCTCTTGGTAATGGGCTTTGGTTGACAGGGACACTATTAGATTATTATTTTTATTAAACATTGGCAGAAGCTTGCAAAAATCTGACCTCATTCCAGTCACTTTGTAAAGGGCAGAGAAGCCTCTATACTGGTGAAATGAAGAACTTACGAAAAAAATAATAAAAACAAATGTTTAAGTTCTCAAGTCTATCACATATTGCAGGCCATTCCTGATATCAGTTGCACTCGTATAAATCTAATTTATTTCCACTGATGAAAATTGGCTTATGGCCTATTTGCTCCAAATTAACAGAGATCTCAGTTGGCTTACACAAGGAATGTTTATAGTAGGGAATGGCATTTCAATGTAAAACATTTTGGTAAGCCACACCACCTTTACTGAGTTGCTTGCACTTGCAGAGTAATGTTGTCCTAGAGAGGGGAACATTAGAGTCACAGATGGGCTGTGGGTGCAGGAGATCCAGGTTCTGCTCCTKTTTCAGTCCCTTTTCTGTTGTCCGYTACTATGTGATAGACTTCATGCCCCTCCTGGTGTTGTATATTTTCCCTCCTTCAGGGTCTGGGACTCAGATGATGGTGGACAAACCTTAGAGCATTGGTTCACACAACCAAGCTCGTACTTTTGACATGATCAGCYGTGGGCACGGGGGCCATGTCTACCCTGGAAAAGTTATGGCTCTGCTCATTGCTTGCAGCCCTCCATGCTGCAAGAATGTCATTATGGACCATGGCATGGTTTTGGCTCGGGCCAGGAAATCCATGCCACCTTCGCAACAGGGCCCATTATCTCAGCTGAGACCTCTAGATACTGCTACACAAATGAAAGCACTGCTTCCCAGAGGATGCAAACATCAAGAACAGAGCACCTTCGTGTAGGGATAAAATTGTTCTTGCTTACAAACTGTTTAACTTCTAGAACGGGCCTCATATTCTTCATGCCTCATGCAAAGCAGTGCATTTTATCCACAGTGATTTAGATCATTTAATATTCCAAAAGCAGAGGGGCTAGGCATGTGTTTGCAGACTGCAGACAATGCTGCCTCTTCAGAGAGTCTGTGTGCAGGGCACCTAATGGAGCTTATCCATCTGCTCCTTTTTTAAGGAGCTGCAGCTCTGGCAAGCCCCAAAATTGCACCCTCTAGATAAAATTGGAGGGCTCTAATCTGCTTAAGATAAAGTCTCTCACAAGAGCCAGGGGGTGAGGAAGCAGGGCTTGCTCTGAGCAATCCAGGCAGCGCTCTTGATGCCCGTGGTGGGCACAAGGTGCTTCTCCTTCCCTTACCCTTAAAGAGCTGTTGAAGAAACACGTCAAACTGGGGCTTGGCTGATGAACCAAGGTGCATGCATACTTCACACACCAGAAAACTAGACCTGGCCCTATATGTTGGTGAGGAGCCCACCAGCTGCACTGGAGACCACAGTGCCTTCCTCACCCAAGCAAAGCGTTTCTATGGGATTCTATGGCTGTCATTTTAAGGACTTCAAAATGTATTTCCTTTCCAGAAAAAAAAAAAAGCTAAATGCAACCCAGCCAAGCGTCTTCCCCAGGGTCCTTGGGGCCGAGCCTCCCGCCTCCCTCTGCAMGCACGGGGCGTTCGGAGCTCTCTGCAGCGTCAACGTGCCCGTCGCCGCCTCSGAGATGGGTGGCTTTGAAAGGGAAGAAGTGACAAGCAAGTCACCAGGCAGGAYGTGTCCTGATTGGCATTTGCGAAGGTGGAGGAGTGTGCCGGGCTGCTCCCAGCGGCGCCTCCGGCACGGACGGTGACAAGCTGCTCGTCGTGTCACTTGGAGATGAGAGGCTGCGAAGTCAAAAGGGACCCTCTGAGCACCAGCGCCACAGCACAAAAGCAGCAGTTCAAAGCCCCCAGTTTCCCTCCTAGGGAGACAGCCTGGCTGGTTGTGACACTAATTTATTGTTTTTTTGTTTTTTTTTTTTTTGAAAATTAGTCAAAGGTTTTTGTGTTTGAATCCCTTTGGCTGGATTGATAATGGCACTAAATMTTGCCAGGGCTAGAATGAAAGATACCCAAAAAGCCTCTAAAGCAAAGTTTGGGCCTTATGACTTATTCACTCTCCTGGCAAGAGGCCAGATTAATTCAGGGTGTAATTTCATGGGCTTCTGAATTTCCTCAWGCTAAGAGGTTGACTGTATAAAACAGCTGACAGGTATCAGTGGTGAGGTGATCTTAGGTCAGCCCAAMCCATCAATAGAGACATCCCCTGAGGCTCTTCACAGCACATTCTTCCATCCTAACCTTGTCTGCAGAAGGTTTTTTGTTTGTTTGTTTCTTTGATGTTTTACCATAACATCACAGCACTGCAAGAACTTTACCTTTAAGAAAGTGGACGAGTTGAAAGATTAGTAAAGAATTACACTGGTCTTTATGTGTCCAAGCAAACTGGGTAATTTGGTAGCTTGTTGAAATAGCCAGGTGGTCACAGACCACTTTCCTGCAGAAGCACTGCCTACATTGTACCTGCAGCAGCAACACTAGAGAAATTAAATAAAATTCAGGTAGTTCCTCAACCAGTGGTCTCAAATTCCTTTCTAAAGACTAGATTTGCAGAAGTAATTCAACAAATGCATAATTGGGGCGAACCTGTACTTTTGAAAAACACTTCATCCACCTCAACAGTTGGTATCTTCACTGATTCACAAAAGGAGATAAGAGGGTGCTTGGTTATAAAGAGTTACTGCAGCTTCTTGGCCGAAATTTCAGCCTGATGTTACTGTTTATCCATATCACAGGCCTGTGTTTAAACATCGGAATGATTCTGGTAATATGTTTCCAGCTGCTCACCACCCTGAAGAGCCAGTTATTAAAAATAAACTTACATAAACACAACATTTCTTTTGCACAGCTCATCCGTTTTGCCCRCATGCTCGTGCTAAGCGGTCACAGGGCTCTCTGGTTGTCACATTGCTRCCTCTTCTCACCGGATTGATTTCCCTGCCATCGACAGGAGATTACGTCCTATTACTGTGGCTAGGTGGTGAAGAGGGGAGAGACAGCACAGAGCAATGTAGTAGACTCATAAAGACTCTACGTACATGTATTCCTTCTGTATTCCTTAGAAAGACAAATTCCCCCCTACGCAGAACATTGATCTTTGGTTTGACAATGTGTTTCAACAGTTGTGCTGCCGCCCCAGGAGCAAAGCTAAAAGTTCATTGGGTGARCGGGGATGGTCGGAAGATTAATTAAAGTGATCTGACTGGTTAGTCTTTCTATCGGGAATGATCATCTGTGCAGCCCTGTAGCAATAGATCATTAATCTGGAAAGGGCAGTTATGAAGAAATATTGATTTCAGGAGTTTGGTTTGATTACATCGCTGTAAAGTGTGACATTAAAATTCCAGCTATTTGTGCTATTTGTGTCTCTGCTCTGGGATCAATGGAGAATGTGGGCTTGGATTTACTTCTCATTTCTTGTTTCTAGGAGAGCAAAAAAAAACCCAGAAAGGCAGAAAGTACTTCCAATGGCATTAACTAGCCAGAGTAAATTGCTATTTGACTAGGGATCGTTGTTGGTTTCTATTAAAAGGATGCTATAAAAATGCTCAGGCCCATCACTTATAATCAAACTGAAGGAATTTCCTGATGATGGTAAAGAAAATGTTTTTTCGCCAAGATCCYTCCCTGATGTCCATTAAAGCCAGCTGGGCTGTGACCACCAGGGCAGAGCCACTGACGACACCGCTGGAATTATGTGAGTGTAGGAGATTTCTCATGTATCACTTGCAAAGATTTCCAGAAGACATTTATTAGACATTTCTCACTTTTTATATCCAGCATCACGCAGTGTCAACAATAGTTTCAAAACTAAGCCCATTTACAAACAAAGCCCGAGTGAAAGGACGTCATGAACTGTTCAGCAGTCCTCTCCTCTGAGGAGAGGATGAGGGTCGTCTCGATCACCTCCTCTCTCCGCAGCCAAACGCAAAGCTCCTTTCTGTAGCTCTAACTTGCAGAGCAGTGTGGCTATTGGACATCATCCCTGCCTGCAGGAGCACTGCCCGGCTGCCTCGCCTGTCACGGGGAGCCAGACGGAGGGCTGCAATGCTGCGGGTTAAGAATAGGGGCAGGAGGAAGGCCTGGGACGTTTGTCTGAGAGACTCTTTCCCCTTAGAATAAGCCCTGCCCCAAGCAGTCCTTCTTGGCCACCATCTAACACAGACAGTTCGGGGAGTTCATGCAGCCCATGGCTTTGTCCCCATTTATTTTTGGCCAGAGGGGCTTTGTGCTGCAAGTAGCWGCTTCCTACTTTGCCTCTTTTCCCCCTACATATGAGATAGGGATGTTTTCCATGCCACACAGCATAGCAATGCTTGGGGCACGAGGAACGCAGGAAGGAAGGAGCCCTGCGTGTATGTTTATTATTAGCTTAGCCATTGCCAACACCTGAATTCTTACCTGCAAAATGTGGAGCAGGAGCAGGGTCGGGAAGCGAAGSCAACTCACGTGCTTCCCATTCGAATCATCAAACCAACAGACCGGCTCGCAGTCCAGCAACAGCGTGACGCCCCGTGGAGCTCGAGGCTGGGAAGCACTTGGTGGAGAAGCACCTTATGAAGCGGCCGTGAACACGAGCAAGGCCAAGGGTCACCAGGACTTGGTTGGGTTAGAGCTGGTCTCCTTGGAGAACCCYCCAGAGGTGGCCAAACTCACCCACTCCCACCACCCAGCATTTAGCCGTGGCCATTTTAACACAAGGCAAGAGCGTCTTTTTCTTGTTTATCATTCTGTTTTTGCCATGTGACATGCTTCACTGGAAGCCTTAAACAACCGCCTTTAAAAAAAGAAAACACAAAACACAAAGATTTTATAGTTCTSCCCGTTTCTACGAGGGCCCAAACAACTTCTCAAATTTATTTTGCACCACACTCAGCTCCATTAAAAGGCTACGAGGGTTTATTTTTAGGTTTTATCTCTGCACTGAGCTACCTAGCTTGTAGCAGTSAAGGTTTTGTTTTGTCACCTCAAGGCCTAATCATAGTGGGATTTGCTGACATTAAGAGTCAGCAAATATATCTACAGACATCAGCTCTGTAGAAATGCTTTTAACTGACACCGCGCGTACAAAAGGRAAGGGGATTGCGTGTTCTCTTCTGGTGCAAACGTTGAGAAATGAGTAATTATCTCATGYCAACATCCTAATTTCCAGCACTTTGATCAGAACGCTTTGAATTGCAAATATTGCAAAAAAGCGTCACCTATCATTTTTTAATGAAAGGGATCTCTGCCCACAGCACGTCGCGTGCTACGTCGGAGGGGTCTGAAGTCAGCTCCCCGATGGCCCCCCGAGACTTCGAGCGCTCCTTCAAAGCGGAGGATGTTGTCAAAGGGGAGGCAGATCACAGACGGCGCGGCGCGGGGTGATTCCCACCGCCGGGAAGCGCCGKCTGCGGGCTCGGACCCAGCCCCTTGCAGCCCTGGCTTGACTTCTAAACCTGAATCCAGCAAGACTCAAGCACCTGCCTGCGGATCTATCAGCGTTTGGGAACGGGATACCTGGGCCGAAGCCAAGGAAAGCTGTGCCGTTGGGAAGATGTAGCATGCCACCAACAAAACGAAGGGTTTTTGCAGCACAGATAGGGGCACCCAACCTGGCTTTAAACCAGCAGACACACTCTCTGCAGTGCATAAAACAAAGCTATGCATCTCGTGCCCTGAAGGCCCAGTACACAGGACTGTCAAGGGATAAGTGCAAACCCTGAAATGAGCCCGCCGGTGCTTTTCAGGCTTGTTAGGCATTTCAGACGAGTTGTTTTCACCGTGGGTGAAAGACCACCTTTGTAGATGAGATTGCACAGCACCCAGCACGGTGCGAGCAGCTCCAGGACTGCGTGACTCGCCACAGCGTAGCCACCAGCACTGCCCGGTTCACGTGGCTGAAATAACCCATGCAGGGGCATTTGGGTGATAGAGATGACTGAAAAGGAGAGAGTTTCCATAGGGACCAGGAGCAGCATAAAGACTGCACCAAAATATCTCTGTTTGCGTATGAGCCATTCAGGGACTTCTTCGCTGACTTTAAGATTTTCAGAAAGGGTTATTCAGAAGAAGTATCACCATRTTTTTACCCTTTTTCTTCCTACTGTTCCTGAAAATCCTGTATTGATCAATGCAGGAGGCAGGACCAACTATACTTCCAGTCTGACCCACTATGGCCAACTCCATCATCTGTTCTGGGCTCACAAGCACAGCCAGTTAACATGCTCTTAGGGCAAAAAAACCCATCTAACCTCAAAGCAAAATCCTGTCTTCCATTATATTTGTCAAAACCAGATACTCTGCAAGTTTTCCCCTTAATTTGGGCACACATATGACACATACGTACGTCAGGAGATGTACACTGCTGATACCACAGCCACCTCAGATGTTTGCCTGACGTATAAACTATGTGAACAGCTATGGGTTCAAACCACCTTCTCGCATATTCYGCTCTCCCTGAGCCATCCCCAGGCCCCACAGCAGCAACATAACCCGGGGCTAAGAGMAGCAGGTAACAGCAGGGCACGGAGAGGGTCCTCTTGCCCTCCTTGCAGGAACCAGGGAGCATCCACGCTRCAGGGCCGGGAGCCGCTGACCCTCYGCCTCCCCTCGCAGCACCAGTTGCGCTCGGATTGCTGCCTGTTTTCCTCATRGAGTCGTGTTAATTAAAAAGATGAAAGCCACATGTTAAARCACCGGCTGACAGGTGGAGCTCCCATCTCCCCCGCACTCCCTTGACGTGATCATGAAGTGTTAACAGCAGACGTTGGTCCCAGAAGACTCAAAATGATCATCTCAGAGCTATTAATACAGCACGCGGAGGGGGGCTAAAGAGCCTGTAACATAAAGCCTCTAGCTAGATATTAAGGGGACTTTTTTTTTAACCTGCAAAATTATAGTTATGAGCCAAAGAGGATAGGGAGGGGGCTTTAATTAAAAATCCATACTCAGCTGGCACAACACTGTACTTAAGGGCTCCAGAAGAAGCAATTTAAACAGGTAAAATACTACCCCAACTGCAAGATGTCTCCTAGATAAAGAGGCCCTTTGTATCTTTGATGTCCTGTAAGTGCCATTCTCTTTAATTTTCTCCTTCTCCTAACAGCCATAAAGGATATTTTAAATGTGCCAGGGACATTTAAGCAGCAGAGGCTGCAATACAGGTGTCCAGCGCATGGAAACGTTCCTGGAATGTACAAGGTCTGTGGCAGTCGAAAAGCCAAAGGAGCCCATAGAGATCTTGGAAGGGAGGCATCCTAAAAGAACAGCTTTGTTTACTGCTGGTGACATAGGATACTGATGATGTGTGGATACTGATGGTATGATACCACCTATGGGATCATAGACAAGAGCCGTCCTTTCCTAGGTGCTCTGCGGAAGGATGTCACTATGGAGAGCTTCCATAKGAGGATGCCTGTGCTATAGGGCCCTCTGCCCGTCCGGACACGGCTCTCTGGGGGGAATGCACAGTCTGCTGGCAGAGGAGCAGCACTGCAGCCCAGCAGCAGCCGTCAGCTTGGGCTGTTTTAAAAGTTCCTGCTCCTTTCCCAGAGGGCAGCCCCAGCTGCCTACACACKCCTAGTCCCCTGCAAACCTTGGAGAAACGGGTAGAGGCAACAAAACTGCCCAAACTGGGTTTAGTTGACAAGTTGGGGGTTCAAGCAGATGCGTTTTTGTCATTCCTGGAGCAGGCAAAGCACGAGCTAATCACGAATTACCAGTGCAGGGCTCCCCTGGCATCTCTTTCATCGGGCGGCAGCAGGAGCTCTGCCAGCACCACTAGGCTGGGGAGGACGAGCGTTTCCCTGTCCTCCTCGATGGCATTACCGCATCGACAACAGTCCAGACCCACAAGCAAGGAAAGGGGGTAGGGGAATGTATGCAAACCCAGGAAAACAAGGCAAAACGGWTACCTGCCCTACTCGTACAGCCCGGACCAGGCTGCCCAGAGAGGCTGTGRAGKCTCCYRCTCTGGAGATYTTCCAAACCTGCCTGGATGCCACCTCGTGCTCTGGGTGTCCCTGCTGRAGCAGGGGGTTGGACTGGATGATCTCTAGRRCTCCCTTCCAACCTGAACCATCSCGGGATTCTGTGAAAGCAGCATTCGATCGTGCCACTCTTAAAAGTTTGCTTTGCCAAATCACTGTGACTGCCCAAGGAACAGCAGAACACAGCAGTGTTTTCAGTGCTTTCTGCTGATAGCCTTGAATAAGGTCCCCATGCTCCATGAGAAGTGCCTGAATTTGGAAAATGAAAGCTAAAAGCAGGAATTGGGTTTCCGAGGCTCGAAGGGAGTCAGGAAACCCATGATCCACTCCCGCCCGTATTAACTTTCGGAGGGACCTCGAGCAGTTGCTTTAACCTCTCTATCCTGTAGGACCAGGGTAATAACACTGTTGTATCATGAAGCTGCCCAGAGACTGAGGGCAGAAGCCATAGGAGCTAGAGAGAGATTTTCTCATCCCATTCAGTAACAATCATTTCCTCTCATTCTTCAGAGGATGCCCCTGGCATTACTCTCTCTGTAAATCATTGCCCTTACCCTCTCTGCACAAAATCCTACAGGAACTGCCAGTGAACCCTTTGGAAGRTGCTCATTTACTCTCACAAAGCTGTCTGTTATGCCAGAGAAAGAGTGGCCATGTAAATAATATCAGAAAGAGGGGGAAATACCACTGGACAAAGTACTGCATTTGTCAAGGTAGTAGAAATCCTGGAGAAAAAAAAAATCCTCACGGTAATAGAGAAGGTCAGACAAAAGTTATGTTTGTGTTTTTCAGCACGATTGGATTATAAATATAGTCAGCAGAGGCACAGGGAGCTGCAGATTGTGTTCGGATGCGTCACTTCTGCCACTGGCAGGTGATGCCTTCATAAACCTGGCTTCACTGTCACGAGCTGCATCGGCGATCAGGCAAGTGCAGTGGGAGCAGGCAGAGGATACGAGGCAGGAGTTTGCAGGGGAGCCAAGGGGCAGACAAAGCAATTACAAAGTTATATATGTGCTCGGCTCTGCGCTGCGCTTTACTCCAACGGCTAAACAAACTTAGATTGTATCATTAAGCAGCACCCATAGCAGAGACGGGGGAAGAGCTGCCAGCTCAAGCAATTTCGTGAGGTCATGCTGCAGCCAATACATCTTTGATGTGCGCGGGATTCMTCTGCTCTCTGCAGACCACAAACCTGTTTTTTCTGCTCAACAACTCTGGAAAAGATTTTCAGAAGTACTTACTGAATTTATGGCCACATGCTCCTTTGAAATAAACTCTCTGCACACGAGGCAGGCTGCGTATTCTGCCGAAAATACTGGTATCTCAGGGAGCTTATGCTAATCAGTCAACAGGATTTATGCTCCTAAAGCTTTTAGGTACACACAAATCCTGCCGAGGGTAAGTCCCCATCTTCTGGTCAGATCCAAGTTAAGAAATCATGTAGTTTCACTAAGTAGGACTTTAGATGAATGGCCTTAGATTTCTATTAGTTCTGAACTGGCAGTGAGAAGGGAATTAATTTAATAACAATCCAAGCTGCTTCTATTTCAAGCCTGTAATATAAGGGAAAAACGTTTAAATGACTTCTAAGGAATGTTTGACCTATTCATGTCAAAAACACTAACAGCCGTGCCATGAGCAATTCATTTTATGCCTTTGAATACATCAACAGCCACACTGAACTTTTCCTGCGGTACTCGCAGCAAAAATGATTTTCTCAAGGGAATGGATAGACTAGATGAAGAGATGGATGGTGTAGAAAGATGAAATTGCTCATTAATTCAACATGTCCATTTAGAACTACACAATCACATTTTTTTTTTTTTTACCATTGCTTCCAAAAGGCAGGTCACTGCCTTTCTGTGCCTCCCGTGGTCTTGGGGAGGCTCAGAATTAGAGAAAGAGAGAAGGAGGATCTATTTTTTGAAAACAGAGCAGCTGGTCGAGGTGAACGCCATACTCGAGCAGTCTCCAGCCACAAAGCTCTCAGGGTGCAACAGGAATTTGTCACCTGTGACAGGGAAAGCAGCAGAAATGACACTGCCCCCCATCCACCTCACTTCCCAGTGTTAACAAAGCCAAAGAAGGAAGTCTGGAACCAAGGATCTTGTCAACGGCATTGCCCTTTCCTGGCAGGCATGTACCTGTTTCCTTGCTATTCAAATGCCTAAATTTTCTGCCGTTGCTCCAGACTGGCCAACCTTCCTGTGCTGGGGCTAATAATTAAGAGTGAGGGAACTATAACGGTAACCTCCAAAGGGTGAGGCAAGGGAACAAGCTACTGGCTTGTGCTCGGTGCAGAGTTATTCGGCTGTTACTGAACCAGGTAGGTACATCCTTAATGCACTATACCCGTCAGAAATGAAATTAAATCCTGCCCTGTTGTCACAACAAAGCGACTCTATTTAAAGGGTAGAAATGAGTCTTTCCTTTAAACACAGTAATACAGAAAGCTTCGCAATAGCCCAACACTTTGTTTTGCAGTAAACCGTATCTGCAAACCATCCTCAAGGCAGCAGCTCAAAGAGTCAGACCTAACCCCACAGGCACACGATTGCGTGCGGAGATAACAGAAAAATCAGTGAAGCCACCGCGTAGCCACAGCGAACGTTCAGGCACTCAATGCCCTGTTGTTTGACTTTCACTAATATTGTTTAATTATATTGCTACAAGGCAAGAATTCCCATTTGCCAGCAACTGGGAAAGCGCTTAAGGTGATGATATTGTTCTGCCTGGGTGGCCTGTGCCTGAAGGTAATCTTTCAAAAGCAGCTGCTTTAAGTGTTAGTTAAATGGTACCTAGGGATTCGCTTGACACAGGTGTCATGTTTAATCTTATTCATATATCAATAAAACTGGTACCATATGTGCAGGTTGGTTGGCAGCACTGAACCTCTGAGACAATCAATATTTCCATTAACAGACTCATCCTCTCTGGTCAAACCCGCTGCCGTGCTCTGAACTTCAGGCTTTCCCAGCCCGCCTGCTTCTAACCTCTTTGTTTCCCAACAGACATTTCTTCTCTGGAGAGCACATTTTAGACATGTCAATATTGCGGTGCCCTTCACCTCCATTCGTGCATGCACTTCTCCCAGACACGCATCCACACGGAGCGGGGAGGTGCTGCTGGCCAGGGTTTTTAAGGATATGCTCCTAATACAGTATGTTTATCTAATATGTTTCAGCAGAGGCTCTCAGAGCACTTTACAACCCGCTCTACCATTCCTGTCACAGAGAGATTAGCYGTGGCTTAGAGGGGAAAATCATTGTCCCAAGTGTTGTGAGGATGACCAGGAGGAGAGTCTGGAAGTCCTGACAACCTGCATGTAGCAACMCAAGCCAATGCATGTAGGAAAGCTGTTGCACGTGTAGTTTGGCTGTTCCGCAGCAACTGCTCTGRTAGGTACACTATGCCCAGACGTGCAAAGTTGCTTCCCCTAGAAAAAGCTCTTCTGTTTGCCCTAGGACTTTTTAAAATAGGTTACAATGATGTCTAAAATACATGTTAATAACTGAACTTTYGGTGTTTGGAAAAATATTTGGATGCTGCCTTTGGGTACAGCCCCTTTCTAATTTTTCAAACCAACCTGCTCTCTTAATCCTGTCCTGCCGTGGACACAGACTGAGGAGCAGGAAGGAGCTTAGGGAGGAAGCMGTGACCAAGAAAGCACAGGGACCTGAATACAGCTTTCAGCCAGGACTAAAATAGCAGAAATGCTAATGGAACAGCATTGACAGAGACACGTGTGTGAGAAGTTTGCACAGAATCTGACTTTTCTTTTAGCAAGGGATATTTTTCGCTTTGGCAAGCACAGGAATTTTGAGCTTAAAATACACTTTAGCAGGTTGTTCACCTTGGCCTCGGTATTTGCTTCATTTGGAGCTCTGGGCATTCCTTCCATCTCAGGGAAGGGAGAGCAAGGAAGTGTCCGGGCAGAGGAATACTTGCTCATGGATGTGCTCCTTGGATGGGATTCATCTTTGGACAAGTCACCTGACAAAAGCAATCCCTAACTTACCACGAGAGACAGATTTAACACTCCCAAATGAAATGTTAATGCAGGAACAATCCCCTATAACATCCGCACCGTAAATAATTTACTTTCCTTCCAAGCACTGAGGAAGATTAATGGACAGTTTTTTGGGGAAAAAAAAAAACGAGTTAAAACATTTGCAGGCCCCGGTGTCATTGCAATAATAGGCAGCACGTGTAAACACTGCGAGGACTGTATCCATTTAGGAGAGGCTCAGAGACCACACAGTGCACGAGAGGCACCGATGAGCAGAGCTGTCCTTTCTGTTCAGGGGCCATTCCCAGTCTCCATTCGGAGCAGCGGGAGGCGGGGGATTCACTGSCGAGGTTCGGGGCTCCGGTTATTTGTTATGATGAACTCTCTGAAACGAAGAGATTAAAATAAGTCCAAAGTGTTTCTCTGACAAATGTTTAATGTCACCCGGAAGATTTATAGCACTTCTGTTCCCCCTCCAAAAGCTTTTAGTTCAGTGGCAGAGGTTACTGAGGGCTTGTCCACTGGCTGCCGGCTTTATAGTTTTAGCGCTGGCCAGAGAGTAATCCAAAGTTTCAATAATGAGTAATAGCACTTTCAGCTCACCATCATCATTTGTCCTACATCCATTATTGTCCTAAGAGACCCATCTTGCTGATGTAAATGGGCCTGGCAGCTGGTGTGTCAGCATTTCACACCTCCACAGCTGCTGGGTCTGCCCGGGCAAGCGGCTCTCCTCCCCAGCACAAGCCCCGCAGCCTTCCCGGGGCACCCAGCACTGCTGGGACAGTGGGCACAGGCCAAGGAGAACTCCTCCCTCCTGTTCTGCCACTGGGATGAGCAGGCTGAGTGACCTGGCTTGAGGAGRGCCGYGCTCTGCAAGGYTTTGCATGGGAGGGTTTCTACTCTACCATCAAGGGCTGTTGTGCTGTGGAGCAAAGGGAGACGTTGCCCTCCTTGGCGAGCTCTGCTGCAAACGGTTGTTAAAAAGCATGTCGCCCTCTTTGATTCCTCTTTGGACCTTCTCACTTGCACCTCTGTCCCCGCTCTTCGCCGCTCTGTCCATGGGGAAGAGGAAATCAGAGCAGAGACAGTTAACCCACTGGACCTACACTCAGGTCTCCTCCAGGGGCATTCAGGGACACAGTTAGGAGCTGGTGGGGTGAAGACACGGTTACAGGGTGAAGGTTACGCTGTCAGCTCGCCTACTGGAGAGCAACCATTGCTGGGGTTACGAATGGTCAAAGTATCTTCTGGTCAAGGTATCTTCTGGCCTGCTGTGGGAATTCACTGCCTCCCTGCTGTCACTRACTCCCACTCAGCATACGCCACCATCAATCACATGCATCTTCCAGGCTCTCCAGCAGATAATTAGCTATGTAAACACATTTTTCCCTTGTTCACTGTAAGGAGCCCATGGCTTGTCAAAATAGCATCAAGCATCACATGGTCCTGCAGATTCGTGCTGGACAGGATTGCACTGAACGGCCCCCATCTGCCTGCAGTGAGCCCTGTCAAAGGGACAGCRACAGAGAGAGCGGGTTCAGTAAGGYTCAGCACGTCCTGTAAAAYACAGAGGGAGATGCTGGGCTTTTCTAGGCAGGGATGATATTTCTGTAGTTATCTCACCGTTTATTCCTCTGTTAACATGTCCTCACATTTGTATCATGAGTTTGCATGAGTTGTCCTCATGTTAMATCCATGACCCCATATTCGATTTTCTCTTATATCTCRCTTTTTTCTCTTCACTCATCCAAATTTAAATGATACAACCCAAACATTCATGAGAGCAGTCACAGGAACAGGAATAACAAACCACCACAGACAGCACATCAGACTGCTCTACAGGTGCAAACAACTACAGATGACAGACCACTTTTCAAAAAGATCATAAGAAAAGCGAAGCACAGCAGCAGAAATCACCAGCTTCCCACTGGTGGTGTTTGGTTAKCAGGTCAGTTTTACACTCTAAATGCAGAACATAATCACCCAATGGCTAATTTGTATAATTACAACAGTTATGAATTGTATTCTTTATCAGCCGCTTTCAAATCCAGCCCCTGGATCTGACTTGCTAACCTCATTAGTACACAGCCCCGCCAGATGCTGCGGTAGGTAGATTCTTAAGCAAGTAATAACTCAGGCTATTGCCCCAAGTCCTATTCAAAGGCTTCGCTCTAAGTGTGGGTGAAGACCTTCTGTCCAACACTGGTGACCCCAGAACCAGGCCAAGACAAAACTAGTACTTCTAAGAAGTTAGCACGGTTTTGCGAACAGTTTGTTCACTGCATTCAAACAATGTACTTGAGCATTGCTCTTTGGTTTTCTCTACAACTATGAGAATTACTAGAAAAGCTGAAATTCTCATATGCCTAAAGTACCCYGGGAACAAGGGCTTTAAACTAAGTAAGAGCTGATAACATCAAACAGTGAAAACTCTGTCTACTGGAGGATACCCCAGTACAAGCCAAGGTATTTTACTCCATCTCTTCCTTGAGTCCCTTAGTKCATGTGATAAGTAGCCTGGATTTTCTTTTAAAAGTGTCCTGAGATGTCCTAACCTTCTGAAGCCCAACCAGCAGTAAGATAACACTGTTCCCTGTTCAGAAAGTACTGCACTTCTCTGTGCACTATCAGACATCATTAAGATATCTGAAAAATTAATCCTCAAAAAAAATGATTAAAAGCCCTCAGCCACTTTAAGTAATGCTGAATTTGTCTTCTCTTGTATTTAAACAATATTATTTCTCAAGTTATTTTATTTTTTAAGAATATGAAAATTACATACCTACTGGCATATCATGCATATTTCATATAATATGCTGATGCCATGAGTTCTTCCCAGGACTCCAGTAGGAGAAGGTGAGAAMACAGGTTTTCCAGCCTTCCCTGGTGCTTCAGGTGAGATCCAGCTTAGTTAGTCAAGGACTCTTTGGACAACACCTGGAAGTACAAGAATGTGTTTTATATTCATCTGCTGAGAGCACTGCTACCTGGTGCTTTTAAGTGAAGCAATAGATACTGCAAACATTTGTTTGTTGGATACCAGGTACAAATAAAGGTCAAGGCTAAAGTCAAGAGCTTGAGCTGAGAAAGATCAGAAGCAAAAGTAGGTGACACAAAGCAGCAAGGTTTTGATTTTAAAAGTGGTATTCTGATTGATGCTGGTGAATGATTTAGTCAGTCTGAAATATCTGCTCACATCTTAACACTAGAATGGGTCCACTAGGCTATCTTTTAAAAACCATGATCCTTTCCAAGCAACTGGGAGGTTACACTTCAGGAAAAGCCTTTGGAAGCCGAGTCAAATCCCAAGTCTGTAAAATCGCCTCTGAGACCCTTTGAGAGTCACTAGAAGGCAGCGTCTTTTCTTGCTTAGGTAGTTCTCAAACTTCATCAACAGGTATCTTGGAGATCCAGCGCCCTGCTTTGCTAGCAGGTATCTGGCATGCTTTTACACTGTGCCTCCGGTCCTTASGTGCAATTCGGATGATTGTCCCCAAGGGCATCCTGGAGAAGCTACAGAAAGGAACAAGTAGCTGCAGCTTCCAGCTGCCCTCTTCATCAGCCAAACCAGAGCACTGCACCAAAACTAAATGCAAAAGCCCTCAACACAGTGTAGCAGTTGGCCCGTCCAGCGGGAAGAGGAGTTTCCCCCTTCTCCAAAGGTCCCTGTTGCTGGTGCACAGCTCTACATTAGAAAGCCATGGCCAAACGGCAGGCTGTATCTCTGGGYGAAGCAAATCCAAGAAGTAATTGCTATAATATTTTTTTTTTTGCTATGCTCTTTGGCTGCATGCTTACAGGTATATATGATGGCAGGCCCAAGAAAGGTTACCCTTGACGTAAATTGAATTTGAATTAAACCACATGTGAGCTGCAGAATGTGCTGGGATTGCATATTGTAAACCACAGTGCAGAACTGTGCCTTTCCCGGTGGATCCCATATAAATTTTGCTATCACTGTGCATTTCTTCTGCTGAGAACAGATCTAGCCTTGCGATTAGAGCCAATTCTTCTCTCTCTTCCTTACTTTAGACCACCTTTATACACTAAGCAAGATAAACTCTTCCTGGCYGTAATATTGCTAAAGGCAGCAGGGTTACAATGGTAAAAAAGCTCCATCCCAGCCAATGTCGCAAGCTACTGTATCAGTAAATTGCAGAATAAAAGAGAACTTCCCTTGCTCTATGACTCATGTTTCCTCATCTCTCTTGATGAGACTGGSAGAGGAGGTTAACAGGGAGCAGACAGAACTGATGATTTAGTTAGGAAACTCATTAGCCACCCAGCAGCAGAGCAGAGGCAGYGCACAGGTTCAGTTTGAGCTGTCCACAGCCAAGATATTTATCCAGGCTCACCTGGAAGCAGCGGCCTGGAGGTTTGGCCAAGGCCACCCACCTGCASACACACCACGTCAGCCTTGTCCAGCAGCTTGGCTAAGCCAAGAGCTCCCCAGGGAGTGCTTGAGCGCGCAGCAGGTCTTTAACAYGAGGAGGTGGTGGCACAGCTGCAGATGGGAGGTGGTGACGCAGCCACTGGGGTGGCTCCAGACCCAGGGCTGSCCTATGTGTGATGGCCATGTGGTGGGTTCCTACGTGCAGGTGGTGCCTTCACTCTTGCAGATCTGTTAGTGCTCAGGGTCCATGTTCCTGCAGCACCTTCCCTTAGCAGCTGCTTTGGTTCCTCTAGGCACCAACACGACTCCTGGAGCCCTCTCTTAGAAAGAACTTGGTGGCCAGGACTGCCATGGGGCTGCAGGTGGTCACCACACTGTGACACCCGGTCACCACCTGCAGCCGTGGGGCAGGGTCGGGCCTCCCACACCATTCCCAGAGGTAAGAAGGTATCGCCAGGCCATTGTGCGCTGTCCTGGATGCTCTGATAGGAGACATCTGCCTTTTCCTGATGTTTTCASAGAGAGGGGGAGAGAAAATGGGCTGAGATGCTCAGAGGAACAGCCTTCTTGGGTCACGTGAGGTTTTGCTTTGCCCAGCAACATCTCTTGATTGTCTTCTTCCTCTCCAATACACTTGCCCACCATTCCCGGTGGATCAGCACTGGATCCCCACCACTCCTGTGTCTGGAGCAGGAAAAGATAGAAAGCAGTAGAGATTTTTTTTTTAAAAAAAATCAAGTCGCCGAGCGCAGCCTCTTGAGGATGTGTCCTGCTRTGGAGCAAGGACTGGAGCTGGGCACCTTGCACGCTCCCAGCTTGCCTTTGCTTTGCGCTCGCAACAAGTACCTGCGAATCCACAGCACCTTTTCGTGAAGAGACAAGGCACCGCAGCCGTGGGCACCATCTCCTGTGTGAGCATCCGAGGCCGTTTAGCTGCTGTGGCTACTGCAGACCTCCCCAGGAGAACCTCAGGCTGCTGTKTTGGTGGAGCTGCGTGTGGGGAACAGCGGGGTGCTGTGAATCCAAGAGGGATTTGCTGCAGTGCAAGGCGTGGGATGGTAAATCCCACACGCTCTGTGGGCCACAGGAGAGCCAAAACCCAAACCAAGAGCAAAGACAGCCCAAGATAGCCCTTCCAGCCAGGACGTGGCCAAGCACGAGAGGAAGCTCTGCAGCAAGATGGTGCATCCCACTGCCCTGCTGCTGCCCTTCATCCAGTGCCTCCAGTACCGCCATGCCCGAGCCAGGCAGTACTGCATTATTTCTTCTGCCAGTGCATGTCGTAAGGCACTCTATCCAGGACAGGCGGCAGAGAACTAACAACACCGTTAACCTTTTCCCGCAGTAAAGTAACCTTTTTAAATGTGCATTATTTAAAAAGGGTAATATTAAAAGCCTGGCATCCCGGGGGAAGTAAATCTTCCCATAATAACTCTCCCTGCTGGACTCGCTTCCGAGGAAACGCTGCATTTTCAGGAAGAGCTTGTCCAAAGGTTATTCTGTCTTTATGTGTCTTGGCTGATTGGGTTTTTCGGCCGCTGTCCCCTCTCCMTAAAGAGCACGGTGATGTGTTTTAATGGGGCGAGACGCGAGGGCYGGGTTTGGAAGCAGCCCGGGTGCTCCCCGGCAGCGGCCAGACCACGGGACGAGAGGGGACCGGGTGCTGCGGGTGTGCAGAGAGCTCCTCGAAGAGGTGCCGGTAGGTGGGGCTGAAGAATGCACAGTTCAGCTCTCCGTTCGCGTGGGTGCMGCAAGAGCACCGTGTGCAGGCTTTTCTGGCCGCTTCCTATTCACGCTGCTTAACAGCAACATGCTCGGTCCCTTAACGCTCGGACCCGGTGCTGACGTGTCTCCGCAGGAGATGCAGACTGGGCTCCCTTCGCTGCAAGCGCTCGGGGCCAGCACGAGGACGTGGCACGGGGCTGCAGCGCTCGCTCCACTGCCCGCAGRACCCTGCCCTCCCTGTCCGAGCTGCCCTCAGGGAGCCCCCAGCTTCGCCCGCGAGGCRCCCCCGGCCTCGGCTCTGAGCACTTGCGGATTGGCAGCGAAACGCAGGTGCATTTTCTTAATACCCGCATTAAAAAATGCGTGTTAAGGGAGTAYTTGCAGCTGATTTGCAGTGCATCTTTGTAGTGGAAAGGGCAGTTTTCAGTGTGGAGCACCTTCCATCCCACTGCAGCTCCACATAGGCACCTGCCCATTAGGAAGTTTTGGATGAAATGCAATCTCACTGGGACCTTGTGGCTGRTCATTGCCATGTGTTAGCTGGCCAGGAGAGCTATCTTCATCCCTGTTCCCCTTCACATGGGCTTCTCCGACACCACGGTCTGGGTGCAGGGCCAGCAGCCTGCGGCCTGTGCCCTGTTTGGATGCAACCTGTGGGCTCCTGGGCTCTTGCTTAGGCCGACAGCGGTGAAGGCAGAAAGCTGAAGACTTCAGTCTCACGGGTTTAATCCAGCCCACAGATACCACTTGACGACAATGCTGGACTACATTCTGCTACGGGGCAGAGGCCCAGCATCCTAGCACACAAGATGCTAGAGTTTAAAGTTGCACAGGTTCAAGTGTATCACCCTAACCACCTTCTCATCTAAGCAGTGAACACCGCAGGAGGCTGCGTCAGGTCTTTGGGCACGGCTCCCTTATTGCCCTTTAAGAATGCAGCATCCCAATAGCATCCCCACCTGTTTTGCATTCCGCAGAAAATAAATTATATTTAAAATAGATCTCATTTTAGATCCAGAGGCACTGGCATCTGTAGCCTGTTAGGAATAAACGGCCTGTTRCTCTTCAACCCTCTCATCAGATCCGCGTTTCGCAAACAGATTTATAACCTTGCTGGAAAAGCTGACAAGCCAAGCTCCAGCCTCATTCAGTAATGTCTTGCTAAATTGAAGAAGTCATAAACCACTTTAAAAAATGAAAGTTGGGACTAAAGGTTCGAGTGCAAGTGACTAAAATCTCCGAGAAGAGCATCACAAGGGAGACAGGAGAACAGACTTGAAGAGACGAAGCTTGGTGCCTCTGAACGTGATATAAGACTGAGAAATGGCACTGGAGATTAATTTATTGTAAGGATAAAAGCAGATACCCRGAGACTGTGAAATAGGGAGGGACTGTGTGGAAAGAAATGAGACTGAAACTAAGGAAGGCAGYAGATCTACTTTCTGCAGGAACTGAGGAAGTGATTCGGGATAATATAATGCATGGCTACTTCATGCAGTAGGGCCACCTTCGTCGTACTGATGTTCAGCATATAGTGAGTAACTGGAAATGGCAAAAAAAAAAAAGAGTAAATTCCCTTGAGAAAGGGAGAAATATTGTGTGTTGTGCTGGGAACTTGAAATGGCTGTGGCTATGGCAGGGTAGAAAGCCCTGAGTCAGCCCGAAAAATCATGACATCATCTTTAAAATTAAAATACATGTATTTTAGACACAATAGGTTTGACTTTGTGCATTTACTTTTTGGTTTCCAGACATTTAGGATATGCTTTCTTCCTGTTGGGTGCTCTGCTTTGAAACCACAATGGACAGGAACATCTCGTTCTGTTTTAAATAAAAGATGAAACTCCTGTGCAACTCAGCGAATCTAGCATCTGGGGTTTTAAGAAAAGCAGTAAATACCAGAAAACTTTGTAATTATTATCCAGGGCTGGTCAAACCATTCTGATTTCGAGCTTCATTGTTCAGGAAACAAACGGCAGAGCAGTTAAGTGGAGAAGTTCACCGCTGTGATGTTTGTTGACCTGCATGCTCAAACTTGAGCTTAACCGTCTTGAAATATCCAAAGGTGACTGTTCAGTATGGTTGTGGCATAAGTGAAGTGCCAGTGGTCATTCTTGACCCTTTTCTGAGGTGTGTCCCCAAAATATAGCCCTATTTATTTGATTTTGACTATGATAGAACAAGTAGCCTGTCAGTAAGTAAGCGTATGAGCAAGAGAAACCAACACAATGGTTGAGAAATACACTTTATTTTTGAAAAGAAACACAAAATTCTGAACATTGCATCCCTCGGCCATAAAATTCCCTGTTTTTACCCGGCACTTCCGTACTATAGAGTTTATTGCACTGGGGTTAGCTTTTGGAGGGATGCTTTAGACCGATTACGGTGCATGTGCTCCCACTTTAGCCATGYGCTGTAATCAAAGAGACTTTCTGTTGCTCAGAGAAGGGAAGCAGCGTGTGAGATTGGGGCAAGCTGTGACAGGAAAAGACAAGTCTGGCAGAAGAGCTTTTAAGGGAAATCAGGCCACTAAAAGTAATGGGAGCCGTAATAATCCCTTTTATTGTGCTGCGGATTGCCCTGGAGCGTAGCTGAAGGACCAGGGTAAGCCTCTGGATGAGGAACCTCTCATGGATATTGTCTGGGCTGCCTACACCCAAGCCAAAATGCTTTTAATTCTGAAATGCAGAGTGAATACGAATAAAGCTGGGGCATTTTAACTCCACTTTTCCACTTACCTCCTTCCCTATTTGACACCTGTTTGATCCTTGATGGTTTTTTGCATGTCGCCCTTCGGGGCTGGGGAGAAGAATGACGAAGTTTTCWCTTAAATTTCCCCCGCTTTTCCTGCGTACCAGACAGGTTTGGTAGGCAGTGCCGGCAGTCTGACGTCTTTCACAGCCCCGTGCATTCATTTCAAGAAAAGGCAAGTTTTGAACCTCCGTCTGGTAGCCCCCGCATAAAAAGGGCCTCCGCTATTAAGTCTGGAGTAAATATTTCAACAAAATTGGAGCAGGAACTCCACAGGAATAGCACAGCTAATGCTCAGAGCCACTCGGAGCAATTCTCTGGCTTCAGAAGAAGCACAACCCTTGTTTTAGAGGTGAAAGCTGCTGATTCTATGCTAATTCTGCCATTGTAAGAGTAACCTATATGATAAATTTTGGGCATGTAACCTTTATCCCAAAAATAAATGTTAAGTCAGTTGAAATAATTCTTCCTTTCAGGGCAAATCTATCAAGTCATTTCCTGCTGCTCTCCTCTTCACATGGKGGGAGAAACAYGGAGAAATGTAAAGAATTCAATATTTTATTTCAAATTTTCCTGAGTTTTTGTTTGTTTGTTTTGTTTGTTWGATTTTTGCTTTAAATTCACATTAATATTTAGAACATGATTTTCAARTAAGTTTAAAAAATAAGTATGAAATGCTTCAGTTCAGGTGAAACTGTTTGGGTTTCTACATGGCAAACTGTTTTCTCATTCAAGCAGTGAACTGAAAAACTAATTAGTCACTAATTAACATAGCTCTGGTGTTGACTAATTTGTGTCCAAGAAAAGGGTGATTATGGGGAGCAGTGATGGGAAGGGAAAATTGGTCTGCCTGTCCCAGCCAGCACTAGGCAGMGAGAAGCAGGGAATGGGAAAGGGCCGGAGGGAGCTGCTGATTGTCAGAAAGCAGCTGAAGAACCAGGAATTTGGAGACGTGGGTGGGAAAAAATCAGCTGATCTGGATGTTTCGGGTCTTGCCCGCTGCCTTGGCAATCCCCTATTGTATTGAAGAAGGAGACACCCAAAGAATAGATCAGCAATTTGGGCTGATTAAATAAATATAGGTGGGATTTATTTGCAAGTTCAGGGGCTTCTTGAGCAGCAAGAGTTCCCCATGCCCTGCTCTGAGATTCCCAGGCTGCGMTGGCCCTTTTCTTTCCTTCGTAGCCGGAGGGATCCCTTAGGCTTAGCAGCAGCCCCCAGCGTGGGGTTAATGGAGCAGTCACCCAGCAATGACGTGTTAAAGGGAGCTGGTCCCTCGCTCCAAAGCAGAGCRTTGGCCACCAGGTGCTGGCGTGCTGCCCTGGACGATGAAAGGAGGGTGCTCAGAGCCTGGGAGCACCTGGCTAGGAAGTGGGGACCTGGTTYCCAGCCCCTGTTCCTCCTCTGTGCATGTGAACAGCCTGTGCTGCCTGTGCATGGCATGGGAGGCTTCCTGGGCTTAGGGAGAGGCGATCCGGTTGGCTGGGGGCTGTGCTGGCTTCAGTGCAGACCCTGGGCTCCAAGCACCTCCTTCCAGGGCAGCAGAGCTGTCACAGCAGTCAGGCGTCGCAGCCCTGAAGCCAGGCTGGATTCCAGCACCGTTTGCACACGTTTGGCCCTGGCACCCTCGCGCCGCGGTGCGTCCATCCAGGCACGCCGTCGGGCTCCAAGGAGGCTCTGGAATCGCCGGCACGGACATCTGCGTCTGCRTGAGACCCACCGCAGGGGCTGCCTCGTCCAGGGCGCGGGGGGTGACGTCGCACAACAGTTTGGTGGCAATGGATCGCTCGGGACCCGGCGAGTGTTTTAGTTGCTCACTGATGTGGCAGCATCTGTCAAGTGGAAAATGAGGGTTATCTTTTGAAGCGAGCCCTTGTCCGTACGGGGCAATTCATGCAAGAGGCCAASTGATTCTGTCGAGGCCACCAAGAAGGTCAGCGACCAAGTGGTGAACTGAGCCCCGTGTCTCCAAGTGAGCATGCTGGTTACCGACTCAGCCTTCCTCCAAGGGAGGGGAARAAAAAGCTTTTCTTTCCTTTTTTTCTGCACGAGAGGGCACTGTCCCTTGTGCTGCCCATGCCAGTGTCCTGCCTGCTGCCACCTTCACAACGCCCCTGCGCTGGACTTTGCCATAACTTCTCCCTTGCCACTGAAGAAATAAGCAGGCAACTTTCCATCTTTGAAATGCAAGTGTCGGGGAGTATTTTGTCAACATTTATTCACTGTTTGGATTGGAATCATTAGTGACAGCGGAGAGCTACTTAGACTCAGCACCGGTGATTAAAGCTGCGAGCGGAGGCATACTTAATGCCATCAAGATGCATGGTGGAGAGTGGAATTAGGAAATCTGGCTGGCGCAGGGTAATTAGCATGTTCCTCGCTCAAATGAGAGCGGGGCTGTGTAATTCCAAAGTGCCACCAAGAGGACTGCGTTATTTATCATATCAATCTCCCTCCATAAACACATAACTCACCTCTTAAGAACATGACATCTCATATTAATTGTGGGAATAGCTGGCTGGCAGCATCGTGTGTTTAACTCGGCAAATTGCCCTGCTCAGGGCGGGAAGGTTGATGGGCTCCGGGCCGGATCTCCTCGTGCGGCCCTGGCTGGGGGGTGGTGGGCCAGGCTCTCCCCAGGGGTGGGCAGCCCCRTTGCCGTCGTTTCACGTTCGTTCCCACGTTTGATCACATCATYGGCACCCCTCAGGCATGGCTGTGGGCTCTCGGCGGCGGTGTTTGCCATTTACATTCATGCACATGAAAGCGAAAGCAGGATCATGGTTGGGAATGCTCCGTCTGGGTTTCCTTTTCACCACTGCAGCAAGGAGCCCTCCCTGCATCACCCAGGAGGAAGATTAATCCTTCACCCTCACGCTGGATGAGCCCCCCAGGGCTGAGCTCCCCCAGGCTCCTCTGCCTTTGCTTTTAGAGGGAAGAAAATCAAAGCTGCCACTTGGTGCATGTAGGTGGAGCATCCACCAGGCACAGCTAAGGGTCTTCTCTCTATCAAGGGCAGGACAAGAATGGGAGGGTCCCCTGAGGTTTGTGTTGGTCATGCAGAAAGAAGGGTGCCGAGGGGGACCCGCCAGACATCATCCAGTCTGGTTTAAACCTGCACCGTCCAGACTCAATTGCCTTCTCTTATTAGTGGAAGTGAAAAAGTGAGAAGATGCTTTTGTTGACAGTGTTGGTCTGGTGCTCTGCRGTGAACTTCCTCATGGGGAAGCTTTGAAGAAAGAAGGACATGGGGA
The DNA here is from genome assembly GCA_003342815.1 of Eudromia elegans. Classification (NCBI taxonomy): domain Eukaryota; kingdom Metazoa; phylum Chordata; class Aves; order Tinamiformes; family Tinamidae; genus Eudromia; species Eudromia elegans. Next base: position 600,845 of record PTEX01000174.1, read on the forward strand.
CATCTGTCAGACCATGAATAGGGTTTCCAGCGGAGCCCAGGCCAAGTAGGAACCAGCCTCCATGAAGCTCAACTTATAGTTGTTGAGAATTGGTCTAGAAAAACAGGATGTTGAACATTTTGCAATATTTTTTTTTTCATGAGGAAGACATTACAAGGATCTCTGAAAACAAAACCTCTACTTGTTTTTGTCGTAAATCTTGCAGACTTCTCAGAAAATATTCCCAAGTTAGTGCAACTTCCCGTGATGTCTTTGCGTTTCCAGGATGCTCACACCACCCTGAACATCCTCAGACCCTGGTATTTGGGCTACYTCCATTGACAGGACATTCTTGGTGGTTTTTTTTACTTTTTTATTTTTATTTTTAATAGCCTTTTATGGCTCTATGCCTCCAGTGAGTTCTCTGTAATTCAGGAGCTGAGAGCTGCAATTGAATCCAGCACATACCGATGCAGCATAGCAGTGGCCACAGCAGCTTCTCCATCACTCCTGGCCGTGGCTGTATTTCCAAGACAAGAAATAGAAACCCAAACAGAACTTATGTGAACTAATTTACATCAGCTGCATGGGACTGCTATGCTGCTTGGCCTTTTTTGACTTACACAATGACACTTTTAATTAAAGTTCCTGTACTTAACGATCTGGATCAATAATAAAAAAGTAGGCTGAAAATTTAAATCATGTAGCATTAATTCTRTAAGCTTAGAAAATCCTCTGATTATTTTTCCCTTAAAACACTCTCGGTCTGTCTCCACAGACAGGGTGGATAATAGGCAGAGTGTTTGGGAAATGCTTTTTTTCCACCARCAATAAGCATGTAATGGAAGTTTTCCTCCTTTAAACTTGAACCACTRCTGTTTATTTTTATTTTCAAAGGCAAAATGTAAAGCTTTTGCTCCATCTTCTATTTAAAGAAAATGGAAACGTGAAAATTCTGGATATGTAAGTGGATGGCATGAATTTCTTCATTTAGGATAAAATTGCTTAAGTGGGAACRAAAATAGAATATTATTGAAAATTATGTTTAACCAGTTGGTCTCCACCGGGAGAAATGCTCCTCAATCATTGCACCACACRTGGTATCACTGGAGGACAGAGTTAAGGTTGTTTGGAGATTTAATTACGTATTTTCACATCTCAATCACTTTGGGTTAAGTCCTGCTGCTTAAAACCGTGGCCTTTGTTTAATGCCTGGTTTGGGCGGCCTGCTGGGTTACGCAGATCGCTCCATCGCTGCCCCTGGGCAGGGAAGCCGYGCCGGTGGCACCGGTGAGTGGCACCAGATGGGTCCCCAGCAGCTCCTGCCTTTGGAAAGCAGGGCAGCTTCAGAACGTGTCAGACACCACTAAAACACCGAATTAGCTGGGACCTTTGCTGCAGAGGCACCCGTCAGCCTTCGCTTCTGCTCTGCCCTGCCATGTGCCATCAGCCTGCGGAGAYGGGCAGCCCAAATCTGATTCAGTCCACGCTGTCCTTGGTTTCAGGGTATGGAACCCACCAGGAGAAAAGCCACTTAGGTGCAGGGCAAAGGTATTTAAATACCTAATTACTCTCCAAATTTAATACACTAGAGGGTCTCAGCTCCCATAGTGATGAACACAAACGCTGCTTCCACCTTCTTCCACCTGCAGCCCATAAACAGCCCTGAGATCCAGGGTGGGATCCCTTTAGTGCAGGGTCCCTGCAGCTCTCTGTGGGGCCTGGAGAGCCCAGCTGGGAAATGAGCTACAACATTTCAGGACCGCTCTGGCCAGCAAAGGGCTACCCAGCTCAGAAGCTCCTGAGAGCAGGGCTTCACCCTGGGGATTGAGCAGCCACACGTGCAGGGTGTCCCTCTCCAAGCRACAGATGATCCTGCCCTGCCTCAGGCCCCAACGAGTGCCGTAAGAGATGGAAGCAGCCGCTTCCTTGCAGAGCCCTGTGAGGATAAAACTGCTCCAGGCGTGGCTCTGAGGCTGGAGCAGAGGTGCTCTGTGAGCACCCCAGGGAGCTGAGCATCTCCAACAGGCCACCGGGTAGGAGCTCTCTGCCAAGGTGCCTGGAGCATCTGCGCTTTGCTTCTCAGTGCTCCCAGTTTTCATCTCAGGACTGGGCTGGATTTATTGCTTGGCYTGACTTGCAGATATCTTCAATAAGCAATTCCCGGCTCACAARAGGTTTGCAAAAAAGCTCTTTAAATCTTCCAGCCGTTCCGGTTGAGATGGTTGCACGCGTGCAAGCAGGGGATGGTCCCTGTGTCCTTGCTGGATGTCAGAAGTAAATAACAATCCTGTCAGCTTTAAATTGCAGATTCACATGTAAAATGAGATTCTGTAGATCCCTCTGTATTTGGTTAATTAAACCTAACCAGTTCTATATAGTCCTTTGTGCTCCCACTCGGAGCTCTCTGCACTGCTTAACTGTTTAGCTACAAGCTGAAGGAGGAGACAGCGCTGAGGCAGCTCTGTGCCAGCCACCCAGCCTTGGAGAATGGTGGGAAATACAGGCAAGGTCAGAGGACAGAAAAGAGGCAGGGAGCTTCTCCAGAAGGATGCTAACTTCTGGCAAGTCACTGGCTGTCTTGAATGGACAAAGAATCCCATAGCTGGTGGATGGGAACCAGGAGCACAAACCATTTCTGTCCAGAGAGCTCCTGAAGGCAGAGCAGCACATGTTGGTATGTGGAGAGCCCCAGAACGTATCCTGGGCTGAGCCTTTCCCTTGATTGCAATGTAGYATTGGAGCCTTTCACTTTGCCTGCACAGCCCTGGGAACCAGGCACCTCTTGCTGCTGTCCAGCCAGTGGCATGCSGGCCTGTTGCTTTCCTCGTATATAGCAAAGTAAGGGATGTGCTGAGGAGAGCAAAGCAGCAGAGCAAAGCAGCATGGAGACAGTCCCATCTGCCCATTGAGCATAGGGCACAGTTTCTTAGGTGGGATATGGGACACTTTAAGTGATGCTTTGTGAACAGGAGCAGCGTGGCCAGGACAGGGCCAGCACAGAGCCATGCTTTGAATTGGCCTGCAATAGGGAATTTGGAGTTGGTTTCTGCTCAAGATGCAGAAAATCTCTCCTTGCAGCACTGAAATGTGCTGCACTGCACCRTGCTGAACCGTGAAGGCATCAGTTTGGGTCTCTGCAGGTGTAATGGTCTCCAAGTAATGCTCCACTGCTGCTTTCCATACTGTCATAGTGTAGGATGTGTTATCCTGCTCTGCAGTGTCCGGAGAGCTAGGGTTGGCATTAACATAACTACAGTGAGCTCTTATGGTCTGTCTTCTCCTGCCTGGTCCTTTCATAGGTGCTCGGTTGTTCAYTGAATGTATCTAAGGGACTAGGACTGAGAAAAAAAGGAATAGACTCAAGATTGCAGAAATCACCTTGTTGGGAAAAGCAGGAAAAACTGGGTAGGTGAGGTAGCTTGTTAGTTAACCATTTCCCTAATTAGCTTTCAGTGGAGACTAGGATGACTAGGACGACAACCTTCTGCAGGAGTAACCTCCCTTACCGCTCCCTTTGTCACGCCTGCAAGCTGCCTTGCTTCTCTCATGCAGGGGATACCCTCCTGCGACCACAAGGTATCTCCCCAAGCTTGGACAAAAGGAACAGACATGCACCTTTGCCGGCCAAGGGTTTTTTTTCCCCCATAACCTGGCTTTCATTCAGCCACTGCAGCTATTCTTGTGCATTTGCTCCCGAGGCTTAAGATGTTTTCGGATAATGTGAGGCTGGTGCTGGTGGAATTAGCCTGGTGGTAACACGCTGTGTCTTGGTACCAGGTGCTAAAAGGCAACAGAGCAAGATTAGCCCGGGAACTGGATGGGATTCAGCCTTCGGCAGGAAGGGAAAGGCAGGACACGGAGTGGCTTGCTGAGCCATCCCTTTCCCTCTRCAAATATTTATGCTTCAAGCTTTCTCACTTAAAGGCCTAATTGGAGTCTAGGTGAGCCGGCACACTAGATGAGAGCCTAATAGAGACATCGCAGTGCCATTAGCACAGATGGTTGTCATATGTATGCAAATGAGAAGCAAATTGAATTTGGTGTCCCCTCTCACCAGCTGTCCTATCAGCACTGGCTCCTGCCACAGCAAGAGACACTGCCGCTGCTCCACTAATCTGTCATTGCAGATTAATTACAACTAACACATTAATCATCATTTGTTTCCTGGTACAAAGGAAGTATCTTGTTCTTTCGAGTGCATTCTGCTCGGATGGGGTGTTCCAGCCCATTAAAAGAGAAGAAAAAGGGAAAGRAGCCCCGGCAGCTTCATTAGCGCCGGGCGCGCGGAGCCGGAGGCTGCAGCAGCGTGCTCCCTTCTGGCAAGCCACATCCCATCCAMGGAGACACGGGGAGCCCCAGCCGCATGCTGGCAGCTCTGGGGACATCCACTTTGCTCCGTGATGATGCCGGGGACACGTGCTTCCCGGCTTGGCTTTGTCCCAAAGCGATGGCGTCGCCCCCATCCCGAGCCGGCATCTCCCTCCAGGGCAGTCGGCATTAGCCCGGACCTTGGCTGGTGTCTGATCAAGCAGCTCCAGTGTGCTGAGTCCAAGGGCTCCTTCTGGACACTGCCACCCTCCAAGGCACATTTACCATTGCCTGGAGTGGGCACAGAAGCAGAGCTTTCCATTTCACCACTGATTTTGATATCTTGAACAGTGAAAAAATTCTATGTGTTCCTCTTTTTCCCTTTTTTTTCCTCAAACAAAAGTGTTGCAGCTGGTATATTTCTACAGACTGCTACTACAGACTTTAAGGTCATATCCAGCTATGTTCTTTTGGATAGAAATCTATTCTCTGGCATATTTTTGGTCAATTTTGTGCTATTTATTGCAGTAACTCGTAAGAATTCTCCTCAGATCTCCATTAACAGTGTTTGGACTCCTGCCTTCGCTCCGCATGTGGCCTTTAATACCGTGATATGAAGCGTACCAATGACAAATGTTAATGATTATCTATTTAATCAGCCTGTCTGTAGAAGCTCAGATGTCTTGTACCTCRAGAGCCTGGGAGATGCTGAAGGAGCCAGGATGAACCATTTCCAATAGCTCAAGCCAGCTAGGGGCTCTATTAGGAGGAGCAGTAGCTGGCCCAAACAGGTATTTTCAGCTATCCTGGAAGCCTTMTCACCTGTGCTTCTGATATCTATAAATATTTCCTTATCTGGGCTGCCCTGCTGTGTTGTAGCCCATGGCTTACCTCCCYCTTTCCGTGGATCTCCTAATAACACACCCTGGTTATTGCTATTTTGAGGATATTTAACACCCACTGGTTATATCATCTGGTCTCTGAACTTGATCCTATAACGCCACAAACACCTAGCTATGGCTCTACCCAGCATTTCATGCTCTTTGCTCCAGAAATCAGASGAGCATTTCCATCCTGGAGAGAGCTTCTCCACTTGTGGTTAAGGCTGGAGGAAAGACTTAGCACCTTCACACCTCGCTGTGGCGCTTTATTTTCCCTTTGTCTTCCTGAAAAAGCTTGTGTTACGTTTGGTAACCGCAGAGGCAGAGCTAGCACTACAACAGCTCTGCAGCTACGATCCTCTGTCTAGCATAAACCCAACTCTAATGCAGTTCCCAGATGAGAAAGCCCAGGAAGGTGGAGTTGCAGTTGAGGGAGTTGCAGGTCAGGAACTCATGATAATAACCATTACAGAAATGTGATTAGTCTTAACCAGACATAAYAAACACCAGAAGTTCAGAGAGAAGTACACAGTCACCATTTCCGTTCATCCAGCAAGATCATGAAACCTTCAGAAGGAAGCAGAGAGCATTTCATGTGATTAACTTTGGGAAGTCTTAGCTCAGAAAGAAATAGCTGCGGATTTTGGCAGTAGAAATAAATGGAAAGTGCACTTCGATTTTGTTCAAAATTTTAACATCCCAATTAGCTTTTTATGTCTTTTGCCCACACTTGATCTCCATTCTTAATTGATCAGAAATTCAATTTTCTYCTGTTCTGATTGACACGCCTTGGTCCGAGGGGTGTCTAAGCAGGACAGTGTGGTAGGAAAAGGGAGAAAGAGTTGGGTGAGAGCCCAAAGACTCAATAATTGTCTGCTCTAAAGTCTCTTTAATAAGAAAGCTGGAGCAAAATCAGAGTTTCCGAAAGATGGCAAATTCTAATACTTAAACTTCTTTTGCACTAAAAACAYTCCAGAATATATAAAATCTAGAGTATATTGTAACAGAGAGACRTTATATTTCAGTTAGCCACCAAAGAAGCTTTTTCTCTCAAGGGAGCTCCCAACCCGGGTTTTCCCACCACCTTGCTCCACAGAACGAGCAGTCTCCCTTCCCAGTGCCCCGGTATCCCGAGATCCCYGGCTCTCCCCTTCATTGGGATGAGCCCACGCCGCTGGTTTGGCCGGAGCAGAGCGGGTGGGCAGCACAGGGAGTCCAACAAGGGCACTTCCAGTCCTTATCAAGCAAGGCAGAAGGAGTGGATTGGTGCATTTCTGGATGCTTCTCGACTCGGTTAATGCTCTCTTTTGCATTGAATTGTCCTGGAATGAAGAATTTGGGGTTGAGTTCTGGTCAGTGTACAAAAATAATCTTTTTTCTTCTCATTGCACAAAATGCTTTTCACATCAAAACCAGAATTGCTGCAAAAAATTTCCAGGCATTTCTATTCCAGCCTCCTGCCATTCTCCTGTGCTACTTCACTGGGCCGTGGAACAGAGGTCGGAGATGTGCTAGGTCTGGGCTAAAGGCTGCCAATGCTGCAAAGAAGTCCCTAAAACTGCYTGGGGCTGCCATGCAACAGGGAAAGCTGTTAAATGTGAATATCCTACATGGCACAGAGCTACTGGAAAGAGTAGCACAGCATTCAACAGTGATAACTCGTGCAKGACCCAAGTCTGGTCCCACCAAAACTCATGGAATAGTGGTATGAGGCTCATTCGTGGTGGCTGCATTGGGCAATGGGTGCTCTGAGCATGGTCTACGGGTTGGCATGGTCTTCAGGCCAGGATGAAAAAGGATAAATAAGTGTGGGATGTTTTCTGCACTTGAACATAAGGTCAGTGTAAGTCMATTCAAGTGCAATGCTGCAGCCAGGGCTTCTGTGGCAATGAGCAGTCGTGTCCTGTGTGCACGCTCAGGTTGGATCAGCATCAAAAGGAAACCTCAAACCTCTTTGGCAGGTTTAAACCTCTGCTTCCAGTTTGCCTGTCTGCCATCTGACGGCCCCCGTGTTACAGAGGACCACATGAATACCTCCAGTGATCCAGTTTCGTGCAGATGTCTGATAATGGGATTGCCTTCTACACCCAGCACAGGACAATTGGAGCCACATCAATCATTTCGTCCCTAATGAAAGAAATGACTGTCATGGGCTGACGTGTTTACTTCTCTGAGCCTGAGCTATTTATCTGTACAYGCTCCTGCAGCTGATAAAATACTGCCGTATCGCATGGAGCCTATGCAACTGTRAATCAAAAGGACAAGGTGTGCAGTGACTGAGTTCAGGTTTCCAGTAGGTTTCTTGCATGGTAGTTTATGCATTGGGCAGATAGGCTTGCTACAAGTAAACTATCACTTWTTTTTTTCTCAGAAAGTGCTTTAACATGGTGGTAACAGATATTCTGGTATTCCTCCTGTCTGACTGCCCACGTCCAGCTCTGACACCAGGAGAGTTTTTCYTTTGTTAACATCAGAGGTCTRCGTATCCAGCCCTTGCAATGTGCTGGGCTGGCAGGATGCACARGGTAAAAYCAGGGTTTGGGAAGGGGCCTTTCCCTGCAGCTGCAGAGGGGCAGCGGAGCTGCCTCGACATCGCGTGGCTGCCAGRGCACCTTCCTCTGCCTTGGAGAGGCATCAGGCAGGAATTTCTCAGCCCTTRGGAACTTGCTCCTCCCTCAGAGTGGACYCAATTGGATACCGAGAACTATTTATTCRATAACATGTCTGAGAAGCARCATCTTGTAAATCCTACCGAACCTCCTCAGCCAGAGCAGAGGAGTCCTTGAGACGCTTCGTGTCCAAGTCTGCTTGGATCTCTGCTCCCTGCTCAGCCCTTAATGACAGGAGTCACCTCATCTATCCTCTGTGGGCTGTTTATTGGCCTGGGGGTTTGTATACTCTATGCTGAAGTCTGCTGTGGACTAAAAATGCTTTTGGGTCTTGATGCTCAAAAGGATCTTCAAACAGTTGTGCTCAGAACCTTGTAGTGGTAAGGCTTGGCTTGAAAAAGAGGCCCATTTGGGGGTCAAATACACATCCAGGCAGCAAACTCCTAGACATGACTACGAAGTTTCACTCCTGGCCTTATAAAAGCATACAATTACCTTTGAAATATCATACTTTTGTAGAAAAATGTTTTCTGATCTACAGTTAAAGAAGCAACCAAGAGTCAGTGCAAATGAAAAAAAAGAAGAGAGAAAAAAGTGGCTTTTGCAACAGTGTTTTGGGCAGCCTACAGTGCATTACCAGTCTTGCCAGAGGCACTTCTCCGTTATTACAGTCCATTTTCCTACTCTTATGCATGTCTTTCATGTCAAAACATGAGATATCATGGTTGAGAAACCATGGAGGTTTGAGAGAGGGATTCAGGAGTGCCTCAGCATTTCCTGGGCCCTTTGTCTTGTTCTTCAGATTGGGCAGATTTTGCTGAAGAAYATCCCCTTCCTACAGAGAAAGCAGCAGACACCTAATTGCCCTCCACTGCTGTGACCTTGTGATGATCCAGGGCTCCAGCTAAGACCATTCCACGTTTGCCATCACCATGATACCTACTTAAGAGCCATCACTACAGGCAGAGAGCTGTTTAACCTTCATGTGGGTAAACGGAGGTGGTTTCCTGGTTTAGTTTGGCTTCCTAAGCAGGGAAAGTAATGCCAAAGGTATCCCGGCAAGGTGATGCAGTTGTTGCCACCCCCATTTCAGGGGGATGCCATCGCTTTTCAGTTGTCACCGTCGCTTTTCAGGCAATAAGATTATTCCAGGAGGCCTTGGCAGGAGGCCTGGTGCCAATGGCTTTGTGGCCTTTGCAGTTAGTTTGCATTCCAGACAAGAGGAAAGGGCTGCCGTTACCCCCTCGAAATGTATTTGGATGCAAACACACACGCACGCAAGTTGCCACCAGCAGTGCCCAAGCCCTGCTGTCTGGATAAACAAAAATCTATTTGGGATCAAAGTCGCCCTGCGTCTGSTGTGCATGCCTGTTTGGAGGGGAACAACACACTGAGGAAAACAGGCTGTAAATTCAAGGCAGAGCCTTTTCAGTGCTTCTCCAGCCGTGCCTGGATGCTACCCAAATCTCTGCTAATTGGCCCCGGGAGACCCTCCATTCACCACACCTTAATCAGTTTTCTTTCTAAGCCCAAAGGGGCATAAAACCCTGTGCTGGTGCGRAGGGGAGTACTTCATATACACATAAAAATATCACAGGTTCGAATGCATATACCATCTTGCACCTTGAAAATGAAGAGCCCAACCAGTGCTGACACAGTGCCAGGAACACCCGGTTAGCCCCAGCACAGACAAAAGGACAGGTCTTGTCCTTCAAGCTGGGATTTTTCAGGCAGAGATGAAAATGGGGGAGCAGGTGGGAGGGTTTGAAACTGGCCCRGGGTACTTTTGACAGCGGGTAATARAGGATTACAGTTTGAAAGAGTGAGACTGGGGCTTTTCACGCTGTTAGCATAATAATGAACTGTCAGCCGCAAGGTAGGCAAGATGACCTGGAAGTTCGTCCTCCCAGGAAGCTATATAAATCACTGTTAAACTCCTCAAAACGATCCATAATTTTCCACAAAGGTAACATTTCKGCTGACCATACTGAGAGAAAGGGCAGGAGAAAGTTTTCCCGGGTGGATTYAGCTCGTAGTCCATGAGGTTGAATCTCCTTCATTGCCTAGAGCAGCAGCCAGGCAAAGAAATGCAGCTGAAATCACATCAGCCTTTGTGCAGAAGGTCTCTGGTCGGTGCTTGTTTCCTCCCATGAACAATTCGATCTGGGCACCTGCTCTGGTGTTACTATCCAGACGTGATCTGTGCGTCCTCCGTAGAGCTTCCTGCTGTGCCATGAGGRTCTGTTTGATTTCTCGCATGGATTTCTTTCATCTGGGTCTGTCTCTGGTTTTTATTTGCTTCCTGAMGCTACTGTAGGTATCAAAATGTTGCTGGCAAAAGCAACACAATTGTGGGAGCCTGTAGCTGGTCTGAAGGCTGATTTTTCACTTCACTCGGTGACCTTCTTCCCAAATTCATTCATTCTGAACTTATATTAAATTTGTTTTTTCTCCCCATGAAAACTCTAAGTTTTTATGTTTTTCTAGGTCAGAAAAACATTTCATATATCTCAAAATGCCGTGTTCGATTGTTTCCCCCTCTTTTGAATTATTAAATATGGTTATCTTTTGAAACAGAGCTTTGTTTCCACAGGAAACGTCAAAAWGATTTGATTTGAAAATATCAAGAAAAAAAATGTTTTGATGTTTCAATTTCTTCACGGTTTTGTTGCCAAACAACCCAATTAATTTAATATGYGTTTACTATTAGCTACAGTCAAATGTAATATAATTTTTTTTTAATAAGAAATCTTCCTGAAAATACCAAGTCCCTTCCAAAGAATAAGGAGGTTGGTAACACCTAAACCATTCTATCCTGTGTGCTGTATGAAGCATTGCAGCAAACTATTTTGCCTCCAAAGAGTCTGCAGTCTACGGGAGACAACAGAGGTRGGTGAGTAAAAGAAAATATGTTGTCACCATAGTGTAGTGGGACAGGAGCTGGGGATGGGAGTGAGGACGGATGAAGGACGTGAGGAGGAGAATAGGATTTTGAGTGTCTTCTTTTGGCAACACAGGTTGTTTTGGGGAAAATGGACACGAGAGTGGTAGGTGTGAAAATCATTAGTACTAACCCAGTAGCAACCGTTTCTCTCAGATAGTGCCTGGAAGATGTCACCGACACCACAGGAACCAGCTGGAAACATTCCCCCGGCATAAATACATTTGACATCTGCCATTGAGCAGTCCGTGAAGTGAAATAGAGGCAAAATTCAGCCCAGGCTATGAATTTTGTGCCTATTTTCCACATGATGATTTAAGTTCACCTGTTAAGTTTTTTTTTTTTTTCTTGGCATGCATTTTTGCATCTTTGCTACATCTGATACCACAGTGACCTTGGACCCAGGGAAAGGCACCATCTCGGTAAAGGATGGGWTGGGGAGTCTTTGGCAAAGCTGCTGGACGCTGACAAACTGCCCATCCCTCGTTGGTGCCCCAGGTCCTGGGATGACAAATGGCTTGGTTGAAGTCTTGTGGCACCCACTGCCCTCCCTATGTCCTTGCTGGGGCCTTGAGGAWGCAGCTCCTTCCTATGCAGATGTTCATGAGCCCTAACAGGAGCAATTCTTAGTCTTCAAGGTGGAAGCTTAGAAGATTTTCATTTTTCTAACAGTTTCTGGTTTATGCTGTTTGTACCCAGCACCCGAAATGCAGAAAATATTATTTGAAGTCATTGACRGTACATTGACCGTGATAGTAGTCATAATAAATTAAATAAAGCTGGTAATCTCTATTAAAATGAGCACAATATTGCTTTTCTTGGGGGTCTGAATAACAAAATGCAAATTTCAAACATTTCTGGAGAATTAGGTCCCTCTGTTTCTGGTACGCCATGGGGATGGTGCCAGAGGTTGTAGGAGAGGCATCCATGGGATATGAGGCCAGAGAAGAGGACACCTCTGGGTGCTGCTGGATAATGTGCCTTCCTGGAGCCACAATCCTGCTCTTGGATCTTGGCTCTTTTGTTCAGCCTGGGTGGAAACCTATTTTTTTTTCCAGTGAAAAGTGATTCTGATACATAAAGGGAATAAGTGTTGGAGCAGCAGTCCTGCAAGTTGTGCAAGAGAATTACAGCACCACAGAAGAGCAGGTTAGAAGGTAAAAGTTGTTTCTCATCTAACAACCAAAGTTATTATTAAGGACTTAGAGGTAAGAGGGGGAGCAGTACACATCTCGCACTTCAAAAGCAGCTCCTGAATAAAAATGCTTTACCATAAACCTTTGCATAGGCAATAATTCCTCCTCTGCGCACAGAAACCTCATTAAAACGTGGTCAGATACCTGTCGGACTCGTTGTTTGCTACAGGCTCCTGACTCGCTGGGACAATTTCAGAAAGCATTTGCCAGGCTACTATTTCATTACATCAAGGCGGATGCTCTGGGCAAGGTTTGGTCTCCGGTGTGTGGAAAAGAGAAAGAGCGAGAGAAAGAGATGTGACCTGACTCATGGAAGCAACGAGGAGGGTGGATAAAAGGCAGCAGAGGACAAATGAAGACACTTGACTCCTTTTCTCTGGGTTTCCTAGGAGCATTTCCTTTTAATTGAGTGGACCGTTGTTTGCTGAGCGTAACCCTTTGCTTCCCCTTGTAAGTGTTGTGCCCACTTTAATTAAGAGGGATGAAAACGGAATAATATTTTGCCTTGCAGAGGGGGCAGCAAGGGACACAGCTGAGCCCTCTTTCCCCCCTACAGCACCACACAGCTGGAGATGAGCAATTGTCATCATTCATCCTCAATTTGCATTGGCTAATAGCAGCCCAAAGGTGACAGTTATTATGAACTGGGCTGCTCTGTGCTGYGTTTCCCTTGTCAGATCACAGCCTGGCTTTTGGGTGCAGAATGGCTGAGATGCAGCTTGGTGAGTGCTCACTGGCACAGAGATTCATCTCCAAAGCCAACACATCACTGCCCTTAATGAAATCAGGGCCACGAGGCTGCAGTGGGATGGGACAGTTGGGGTAGGACTTGAAAAGTAGAAGCAAGAGAGCGAGAGGAAGCGCAAGCTTTAATCAGGAGGACGGTGCCTGTCCTACACCCGGGTGTAAACCTGGAGCACGCAGCAATGGAAGGTGCCAGAGGTGCACGGAGCAAACCTGGAGGTTAAACGCAAATTCTCCAGGCTCCCGGATGATTGCAGTCTTGTGCATTAAAGGGTTAAGTGCACGGGTCACTGTGGGTTTCTGCACACGCTCGCTTTGCCGCGGACTGATGCGTTTGGCAAACGCACACCTCGCTCCAGACTGAGCCCAAAAACGGTGCGCGGCGTTGTGCGCCTCTGTGTGCGCCACGGGTTAAAGTCACCTGTGTGCTGGAGGCAAACATAYGGTTTACGTATCCCAAACAGGGGAACGTGAGAGCTTAGCCTGATACCGTGTTGATATGGTGCTGCACGGTGGTGAAACTGCTTCAGGAGTCAGTTCTTGGTCAGTTCAGGAGTCAGTTCTTCACTTGGATGGAACGGGAGCCATTTCAGATGCATTTCCTACATTTCCCTTTGTATTTCCCTCTGAGTCGCTTGGCCCAGCCTGGAAGCAGGATCTCAAAAAGCTGCTGGCATGAGGTTGGCAGGACTCCTCCGTTGAGTCATGCACYCCCAACTCCAGTGCACGTGCAGGGWGGTGGATGCCAATTTTATACAACATGGAGACCACTTTCAGTAGCATTAATGGGAAAAATGCCCATTTTGCAGATTTGGAGCTTTCGAAAAATACCTTTAACTGTTCAGGTACCTGGATGGGAGCTTTTGTCCCTGTTGCACTTTTCTTCCTACTGTGGCACTTCCAAAGGATATTGCAGAAATCATGGGGGAAATGCAGACCCAGGAATAGTTTTTTCCTACTGAAACAAATTGTCTAATAGTTGCACTAGATCACCAGGATATTGTCAGGTCATTTTTTGTCATCTTATTTTATTTTTAGTTCTCAGAGGGGGTTTCAAATGGGGAAAGCAAAACACTGCAAATTTGGTGTACAAACACTTCATTTTCCAAGGGAGAGGAAATGGGAGAGGAGATGATATTTTTTAAACTGTAATCAGTCTATGGTAATTTGCTTCCTTRTTTGCTTTTTTGGRTTTTGTTTGTTTGTTTRTTTGTTTTTTCTCCCCAAAGTGCAAACCCAGAACACTGTCTTTTTCTCCAAGCTCAAATGCAAACTTCTCGTTCCATGCTGGGGTAATGGAAGGTTTAGGTTGTTGCTGCTACAGCCTTTTTTTTCCCCCCATTAACTCCGTAATTAATGCTCACTTGCCCAAATGTTAGGGGATTTGTGTGTCAGTGTATAGGAGAGTTTCTTAATTGCCATAGGACAGCGAGCAAGCGAGGGACCCCTCAGTCCCTCCTACTGCAGCGTTTCGCTTGCACGGGCTATTTCAGGACTCACTGAGCTAGAAAGGGAGCATACGGATCGTTCTCCAGCCTGGTGGTTAGGGCACGCATTGGGGAAAGAGAATAGCTCCGTTCCAGTCCTTGCTTCAGTAAACCTGACATTGAAAAGCTGACAGTGTGAGAGGCTTTATTAATGTCGCTAACTCTGTGTATTCGAAAATCATGTGTCAATCTCCCAAATGTTGAGATATTAGAAAACATATACATAAATCTATTCCTTCTTTTTATTTCCCACTTGGTTTGTAGCTTTTTAGAGATAAATTTTCAAGTTTTATCTTGCAACTAGGAAGGACAGAAAAAGTTGTGTGCATAAACCCTTGCCTTCCCTTTACACTAATCCCTCTCGGTGGTGATTTTTCCTCCTCGTCTTGTTTTGGAAGTACCTCTGTGTCCCTCAGCAGAGAAAGCAACCTGTTAAGGAAAGACACTTCCATCTTTAGCCAGGAAAAAAGAGAACCATCTCTTCCCTAAAGCATTTGCTCTCAAAGGAGATATTCATACTTCTCCTCTAGTGTTGAACTCATTAACTTAAAAAGGATCAACCTTGAAATGTCTTCTACATATTTAGCAGTATTTCAGACCAAAATGCTTGTTCATGTTTGGTTTGCAGCAAAGCCTGACCAAACTTGCTCCCAGCGACCTGCTTTGAGCATCACTGTGAGTTTTATTCTTCTTTCTCTATATATATAAGTATWGAACCAACAACCTGCCTTTAAGTAAACAGATCTGTATGGACCTAGAATTTAAATCAAAATCTTAAGCCATTGCTTTGAAATACTTGGTGGTTCTTCTCYATAAGGAACATCAATGAAGGTCATAAAGGGTATCCAAGACTCAGGGATACACTAAGCCCATCCAAAACAAAAGKCAGAGACATCCTGGAACAGCCCTGTGATAGGTGGTCAAGTTACAAAAGCTGGGATCAGTTTTAACCTTCACCTCTACCTTCTGTTCTAGGGTAACCCTATCCCACATTAACAACAGCAAACGACAGCTCTTCATGTATAATGCATCTTTACTAACCTGCAGTGAAAAGCACCGGAGTGTAAAACATGTGAGCAAGGTAAGAGAGGGAGCCGAGAGGAGGAATTGTTCTCTTCTGATGTTAGCTGACCTGCATCTTTCTTAAAAACCTCCAGGGATGCTCTAGACACATAGTGGAGACTTCAAACAGTGCTTTCTTTAGGCTCCTTGCTCTCATAATCTCATAATAAAAGGAGGAATGTGAAAATTTTGCTCGTGTTGACATAGAGCAAGTGCAAGAAAGACATCACAGACCATGAGGGTCCCGCCTGAAGAATCTATCCAATAGGRCCTGTTTGGCATTTGCAACACTGTGATGGAAAGGTGTCCTGGGAATTGTCCTGCAATGGGCACTCTGCACTGCTCTCCTGGCTTTGCTCCTTGTCCTGGCCCAATGGCTGCAGTGCTCACGTGCTCATCCCAGCACCGGGCACGGGAAGGACCRTTTGGGAAGATGCCATTCTGCTCAGTGTCCCGTTTGGCCTTTAAAGAGAAGAATCCAGTCTTGCAGGCAGTCAAGCTGACGTTTTTCATATATATACAAAATAGTCACCCCTTCCAAAAGCAGCAGGGCATCTCCATTTATTTAGAAGGTCTACGTGAAATGCRAGACACCTTCTCTTCGCATCTTGCAGTGCTAAAATAACAAGCTGAAGTGAGTTAGAAGAGCAGTTATAAATAATGTTGYTTTTAAATTCACTGCATTGAAGAAGTCCCTAAAGAATTCCTGGAGATGCCTTAGCGACTGGTTTCAAACCAACTTTAGTTCAAAACACAGCATGTTCTGACATGCTCCCAAGAGATTGCAGCGTTATTTTGGTCTTATTTTTAGTCATTGCACATAATAAGGTCATATTCCAGAGATAAGACCATACTAAGATGCATGACTTCAATTTGGGAGAATAATTCCCTTTTGTACGCTGAATGCCTTTGCAGGGTCAAAAGACTACCATAAGGAAAATGAAAAAGCCCTCAAGTACATTCACCTACAGCTTCCTACATMCCCAGCTGTAAC
Source organism: Eudromia elegans (assembly GCA_003342815.1). Taxonomy (NCBI): domain Eukaryota; kingdom Metazoa; phylum Chordata; class Aves; order Tinamiformes; family Tinamidae; genus Eudromia; species Eudromia elegans. The sequence continues at coordinate 617,049 of PTEX01000174.1, forward strand.
TTCACAACATTCAACTGTTTTTCCTCATTTGGATATTTCTGAGATTGGTTATACCCATTAATATCTTTGTTCCAGCCCATGCCTWGCTGAATGGTGTGATATGATACAAGCCAACAATTCATATAAGTTCCTTGGAAGTGACTCAGGAGAGATTTGGGATTTTTCAAACAACTTTTTTTTCTGAAATGTTAATGGATGTTTAAAAGCAACAACAAATCATTTCTGCTGGGGATGATTCAGTTAAAATTGTTCTCAGAGCAAGTCAGTGGGAGTCGAAGAGAACGTGGGGAGAATAAGAGAAGTGGTATTTGGCTAAAACAGTTCAAAGTGGAAATTGCAACTTCTTTACAGCAAGAAGGATTCCAGTATATTTTTTTTTTAAAAAAAAAAGGAAAAGAAAAGAAAAAACATTTCAAATGACTGATACTTTGTTTAGACCAGGAACTTTAGCAAATAACTTGCTTGCACATAGCCGGGGTGGGAGCAGGGCTGTGGATGCTCCACATGGATCCCTAGGCTAGAAGGAGGCATCCAGCAGTGGATGTAGCACCTTTGAGCACCTCAGAATGGGCTAGGACTTAAAGCAGTATTTGTATTTTATTAGTGTACTTTATCCATCTGCTTGTGGTAATACTGGAGTTGCAGTGAAGTCTACGTTGAGCTTGTGTTGTTGAAGAGGATTTGACTTCTTACCCAAGACATTGGGCAAATCGTGTCCTCTGTGAAATGGGGATAACCATGTTTCTTTTCTCATTAAAGAATTACAAAGTTAAGCACATTAAGAATTATTAGACGGACCGACTAAAGGGATCTATAAGAATAATAGACATTGGTCTTAACCTGGTTAGCTTTGTGTTTTCTCAAGTGCTTTGTCTTAACCGAAGATTTCAATGTGTGCAGCTAACTAGTGCATCTGTAAGCCCTAATCTAGGAGAAGCTTTATACAGGAGAAGGCCAGACTTCTTAATTCCAGCTTGAAAAAAGGACAGATGATGATACAATTAAGGAAAAACATGGGATTTGGCTGTGCCTATGTAAAATAAACTTTCAAACAGTGATAGGTCATTGGCATTCCCCTCTTCACAGCCACTAATTCTTAGCCACAAAGGCAAYTGGAACAGACCATTTTTATTGCAAGGAGTTACCCTTACAAGATAAYACGAAAAGAAATTTCCCAGGAAAATGCCTGAAGTTCGAAGGGTAAATTCTGCACGTTGCTTGTAATGTAATGGGTGAGACTGGAGAAGGAGGGTGGTGCCGGGGGGGGACCTCGTTCCTGCCCATAGCGGTGCCAGGCTCGCGGGCTCGTGGCAGGAGCAGGGTGTTCAGGTCTACCCCGCCGCGTTCGCCCTGCCAAGGTCACYTTGTTGCACGTGTGTGCACCTGGCCTGTAGCCTGCTGCATTCCCAACAGGATACAGGGCAGCAATAACCTTTCCTAGCGGCAAAGACCGCACTGGAAAGCTTTCCGAGGCCACCGCTGCATAAATAACACGTTTGCAAAGGGCCAATTTAAAACCTGGATAGTCGTAGGTGCTCCACGGGGCCAGAAAGCAAAGAGAGGCAGAGTTTAGGCAGTTTATTTCACARGCATAGGAACCATGAAGTCTGAGCTATATTTACCCAGCTGGAAATAGGCCTCATGTCTATTTATTCCTCAGTTTTGCTTCAGGTGCACAGTCTCCCATTAGGGCTCAATAGCCGGAAAAGGCCAAATACATCTGAGGTCACTTTTGGCTAATTAACATGGCAACAAGTGCCATTAATTAGTTTGGGCCTGAAATTAGCTGAGAGAATTTTTGCAATGACATAGTCTATGGGTTTATTAGAGAATATTCTCCAAGACAAACAATATTCTGAAAATGTTGTTCGTACAGAAAGTTTCATTCATCCTGAAAATTATTACCTGGATTTCTCGAGGCTTCAAGAGGAACTAGTTCTTTTTATTTATGTGTATGCTTTTATTTCTTTTACCTGTTGGAAAAGCTTACCTGACAAAACACCCAGTGAGGATCATTTCCCTTATGACCAACTTCTCTGTTTCATGCTAAAGCAAATTAAAAATCCTTCAGAGATTGAGATTTGGGGATTCAGAAGTGCTGACCGTCACAATCCCAGGCAAAAAGTCTTACAGCACCAGTGAAATGCTAAAGCCCTCTATGCATCAACACATTTAAAATGCACTTTTGCCTGCTTTACCAACCGAGTCAGTACTTAACTGACTTTGTTGSTGATTTACTACACTTCCTAATGTGGGCAACGGTGAACCTGATTTCTGGATATTCAGCCAGAGCTCAAGTTATTTAGGAGAAAATGCCATTATTCCTCTGCAGAGCAGCTCTACTCTTTGGGGAACAAAGACAGTAAGTGCAGTGTGATCCATTATGTCAGACTGATACCCATAGATGTGATTTGTGTATGTGCAGTGATACCCAAGACACGCTGGACTTCCTGCTTTTGGACCTGCCGACACTGCTAGGTCTGGAAAGATGCAACAGGGGGATCTCTGCTAATCCTAAGAAAATATAGAGAACCTCATTGATATAATATTTAGGACCTCACAGGCTGCAGTGTAGAAGCTCTGCCAGGTGTCAGAAACCTCTCTGGAAATTTGTGACTCTCTTATCAGTTCTTGGCAATTTATTGTCCTGCTAATAAGGAGCAAAAAGCCCTGACTCTGTGTATCTCCTCCCAGGCCAGTTTTCCCGGACTTCCCATGGCTGTGTGGGGCATCTTGTTAGCAGACTGCCTCGAAAGGGACCTGCCTGTGTGTCTGGATCGGTATTCCCTTYCCAAGAGGTTTATTTTGTGTTTGGCTTTCAATGTCCAGCTGATGGCAATCATGTTTTGAGACGTCAGCATGAAAACGAAACTAGCTCTGTCCTGCCTTGTGCCTGCAGCTGGCCCAGAAGCAGGATTTCCTTGGCATGCACCTTTTTTWAAGTTAACTTTGCTTCCAGTCCAGATCAGGTTGAAACAAATTATTTTCTCATTTCCCATTAGCTACAAGGTCTCAGGCACTGTGATGCCATGATACAGGCAATATCTGTTAATAAGAAAAAAAGCTTCCCTAAGCAATTGTCAAAGGATGCCAAAATTGCTAAATCCAGAATCAGCCCATGATAAGTCCTGTCCGGGATTAAAGAGGTACCTAAAGAGGAGCATCACTCAGGTGCCTGCATTAACTTCAGCAAAACCCAARGAGATATAAGGAAGTATTTGGGGCCCGATGCCTAGTAGGTGCAACTGTGTTGTCACGTTGTTGTTGAACAAGGAGTCTTATCGTCCTTCCTTCCATCCTTCCTTCCGTCCATCCATCCACTCATCCCTTGTAGCTCATCCTCCCTAATCTGCTTTTCCAGTGGGACCACCTTGCAGAGCTGCCCGTTGCCACTCRCTGGGGTGGCCCCGCTGGGTTCAGGGCACAGGAACCAGCCGGCGTGGGCAGGTATAAAGCTCCAGCTGCTCTAGAGTTCCGTGCCTCCGGAGCTGAGAGAGAGGATCAGCGCTAAGCGGGTGCAGAGGTGTTGCATGGAAGCACTCTGCATCACGGCGGTGCCACCGCTGAATATATCTGAGAACATATTTCTTTCTGGTATATCTGGTAAATCTTGCMAAAGACACGCTCTTTTTGGCCTCGCCTGCTGCTCTGCTGAAGTCAGGGGTTTCCCTGCACACGACAGCAGTTAYCTTGGCCTCTGTCCTGCAACCCCAGCACCGCTGCTCCTGAGCTGCCGTCAGCAGGGCTCYGATGGGACTAATGGAGATCGTGGTCAGGTCAGATCTCTCCGGGCCCATTTATTTCACTCCGGCCCACCCTGCACTGAAGTTAAAGCAGGGAACATCTCCTCTCACCGCGGTGCATATCTGAAGTATATTAAACCTTGATGATAATGATGATTATAAATAACCTATCTCATGCAATTTTTTTTCCCTATTCAGCTTTTCCCTTTTGCACATTTGGAGACATTTTAAAAATGATTATCAGATTTTAACAAGTGATGTCCAGAGAGACCCCATAAACGGTYGCCTGAAACACATTTGTTCCACTAAAGCCTCTTTAGTTGCACATTTTCCCCCCTTTTTATTTATTTATTTATTGCATTAAGCTGAAAGGAGCTGGCAAGGCTGGCTGTTGCCAAGAGCCAAGAAGCATTAGAACCAGTCTGGCAGGAGGCTTCTCTTCCTTGATGAGACCTTTCTAAAATGAAAATTTATGTGGATTCGCAAAGCCTTCATTAAGTGAGTCACACCGTTAATAAAGAGGCATGTGTTGCAAAGGGTCTGTTTACTCCAGCGCTGATAGAAGCCAGCATCCTGCAGCCTGCACTTGGAAGTGATCTTAGAGCAGATAATGAGGATGCAGATGTCCAGGCTATGCCTTGTAACTGGGTTATCCCAGAGATACTTCACAGCATCTTGTTGTTTCCACTCATCTTACAGCTTGTCAAGCTTTGGTAAGGGGTATCCCTTATGACACCTTTCCCCCTCGTGCAACTTCATCTCTGGGCTTCTTCTAGGTGAAACCCAACTAAGTCCTTGCCAGGTTTCATCATCTGTTCTGCTGCTTCTGCTCTGTCTCCCATAGACACTGGAGATGACTTGTTTCTCAGCGCAGTCTTCCTGACTTCCTGATCAGTATTTTGTCCAAGTGTTTCACAATTTTCAGTGTATTTTCATCTCCATTGCATACTTTAAGGGGACCCTTAAAATTTCAGCACCTCTGTCCACATCCCTGCAGCATGCCAAGACATTCCAAAGAAAAGGAAAGGCCATGTAAACCTGACTCTGCTTTACTGGGACCCAAGCTGGTCTGTGCAGCTTAGCAGAGACCCTGCCCCATAACTCGTGCCTACCCTGCAATCCTACCCTGCAGTGTGACCAGCTCTGCAGCCCTGTCCTTCCCTCCCCAACAACTCCCAGCTACTATGGCATTGCCATCAGCAGCGTATGGATATGAAGAATGCACTCACTACGAGCATGGTATTAACACTTCATGCTGAATTAATCTCACCTAACTTAAGATTTCTCATCACTAATTGCCCAAGTTAGGCATTTCAGTTTGCTCCATTACTGAAGAGAAAAAGCTGCTCCTGAGAGCAATTCATCCCCAATGTTTTAGCACTGGATGAATCACTTTTTGAAAAGGCACAATTTCTCTCTTGCTTCTTCAGCCCTTCAGCTGGGCAGGCTGAAAATTTCAGTGCACGAAKTCTTTGTACACTGACTCCTCTATTATGCATACACCAAGATTTGCACTTYGAGCAGCAGTGTCAATAAGTCATTCTTAATTAAGGCCAGACAAGATACTAATGATGAACTTATGCTGATGGTGTTGCTCTGATCACAAACTCAGGCTTTTGAGARAGACTGGGCAAGTCCAGTTGTGAAGGAGATGCTTTCCTTCAGTTTATTAAGTATTTTGCTCCCTGGTTATGCCATAATAAATTCAGAACTGTGCCTTGCTGAATTCCTGTGGCGTTTCCATCAGGTCATGAAAAGAGCTTTTACACCCTCACTGGCYTTTTAAACCATAAACGCTGCTTGCCACGCCGGACACGGTTGTCCGTGAGAAGCCCTTCAGCTGCCTGAGCTCCACACCTTGCGTGTAGGACGCAGCAGCAACAACAGATTGCTGCACATTTTGCCCAGTCGTGGTTCCTACGGAGCGGAACTGGGGAGTTAAGCAGACCTAYAAATAGCAAGGTCTCCGTATACCTGTGCCTCCTGAGGACTGCACCACCTACAAGGAAACCAGAGCTGGAGGTGAACACCTTGGGCACCTCTAACGAGACACGGTGAGCAGCTGCCCCAAACTGAGTCCTTGTAGGATTTGTTTTTATTTTCTCAAGTGTTTATACCTCTTCTGAMTTCAGGGTCAAGTTCCAGAAGGCTTTTGCCAGAGCAGCTCTTATTTCTCCGTCACTGATGCATGAAGGTAGCTGACATACAGCAAGCTGTTGGGGCAGTTTTGAGAGCTGAAGGATACGGATCAAACCAGCRATGTGGTCAGAGAAGGCTGCAGATTCTGCACACGTACTGAGCTACCTGTGAGCCACCCAGCTGGGCAGAAGGAACGGAGCTCAGGAGGAGCTGCAAGCCCAGTGYCCAGCTGTGAGGTCCTCCTGAGATATCCACACGTCTAGCACAAGCTGAACCTYGTGTCTGCATCTCCTTGGGCCTCATATTAGCTCAGGTTTAGCTCTAGCAACTGCAGTCACTCCTGCTGACACTATGTCAAAGGGGAGAATCATTTGAAAGGAAGATTGAAAGCCAGCGATTAATACATCAAAAGTGAAGAGAATATCAATTTTGCTGAAAGGGAGAAAGAGCGAGTGTATTAAAGATGGRAGGAGGTCAGCAGCTAGTCCTCTGAGTACCAGCAATTGGGACATTTAATTTCCTGTGGCTTCTTGAAGAAGAGTGGCCTCCAGTGGTCCTTGGCCTCTGCAGGTYGCTCATTAGCCCTGGGCCATTCTACCCTCTCTTCTGCTCCAGAAAGAAGTTTCCCAAATGCAGTATAGATACCGTGAGCTGGAGGTGGACAAGGGACAGGTCACCAAGTGTTATAGTCACACATTTTGGTGCATTAGGAGGTGCTGGATCCAAGCAAAGGTTTCTCTGGAGCTTCTCCTCAATGGCAGCTCTCTCRGTGTTGGGAGGGCTGAGCTCCTGTGGTCAGCTTTTCCCCCAACGGAAGCAGTTTCCTCTCCCACCCGTACAGCAAGAATCAATAGGAGCTACAAGCTTGAGGCAACAGTGTCTTAATCCAGTCTGGACACAGCTGAAGGGTTCGGAAGCAGAGAGGAGATGTTCACACACACCATCCACATGGATGTGCACACACACCCCTCGCTTCCATGAGCTTCATCCTCTTAATCAAAATGAAGAAACCTGCAGGAAAGGGATAAGGATTAGTCAAGCATGGCTGAATGGTAGCTCTGGTAATCCTGTTTCATAGGATGGTGTATATAATATTGAGCATTTATACATTTAAATCAGTTACAGCCCCTTGGCCTCCTCCTYATATAGATCGCATCAATAGCAGCTTTATGCAGGCAGCAACATAACCTAAGGACTCAATCACCAACAGGGTGTCAGGGGAAGTAAGTGCAAATTGCTCCATCGGCTGGACATTAAAGCAGGGAGTGATATCACTCTTAAAATAAGAAACCTAACGTAATGTGCTTTAATAGCTGAATAATTGCTACGAGCAAAGAAGGAGGCTTTTGTGAAAGAGGATCACTTAAAGCCAGGAGTGAGTGCTCATGACATCACAGCAACGCACAAGAGCAACTTTATTCACCAGACTCTGCAAAAACGGCCTGTCAACCTGCCAGTCCCTGATCACTTGGTGGGAGACTTTAGAGAAGAGTTAACACCGTGATTGATTTACAGCTGGAAAAAATTAAAAAGTCTGAAAATCGACGGGCTGACGTTGCTTGAAAGACTCACAAGTCTCCTCTTCGAGCTCTTCCAAGAAAAAGGTCAAATCATACTTTCATCAGTAATTTTCACCAAAATTGGAGCCTGCAGTGGTTCAACAGGTATTCTGGGGGACTTGCTGCCAGGTCTCCTTGATGGGAACCAACAGCAAAYTGCTTTGTCAACCTGATTTTGCTGTGAAAAAATAAATTTATAAGGTCTGTACTTTCTTATGGAAAGAATGAGTGGCAAAGGCRGGGAGGGACTGTTTGGAGATCTGTGTCTCGAGGACACTATCAGAAACTGGTCTCTTAAATATTTTAATTTGCCAGCTATGGATCAGATCCAAAACCTTTATGAAACCACTGTATTTCTCATTGCAGGAGTTGACTGCAGCATATTTTCTTTACTTGTTAGGAAAAAATTGTCAACTTTGTCTCAACTCTGTATATATTTTTACAGTAGTATGCTAGCGCAAGGGAAACTAAAGGTCCTTTCACAACTTTTGGACCTGATCCATCATAGCTTTTTTTTTTTTTTTTTTTAAGGATTTGCTTTGTAAAGCACTTGTTAAGATTGAAGCACATGATTTACTGTTGATAGAAACAAAATTCCATGAACATTGTATCGCGTCTACACAAAGACACAACTTTTACTCTCAGTTTGAAATCTCCCAGGCTCAGTGGTACAGTAACCCCCAGGAGCTGTCTGCATCTCAGTCAACTTGAGCAAAAAGGAAACRTATTATTCGAAAATAATTATCACTGAGCTACGTTACATTGTGAGTTTTCAATCCTCAGCCGCCCATCAGAGCTGTTAAGATCAGGTTTTTATTTATRGCATCATTGTGTTTGAACTGTCAGTAATACAGCTAACAAGGGACAAAGTTGGCTTTCAGAAATCTTTCATGAGTTTCCAAAGACAAAATAAAATTGCTTCAAACTGAATTCGAGTCAGACCACACAATAAAAAAACCCTCACTAATGCATATGCAAGTTAAGAATAATGACACAAGAAGTAATGAACAGAAGTAAGGATGCTACTCTCCTTCAGATAAAGAAGAAAGAAAAGGAAATAAGACTAAGAAGGAGCAATATATACTTAGAGATAACAGATATGGTTGTGTTATATTTGTACTTGGCTCCTTCACCTAAGCCACTTAATAAAAGTGACTCTCTGAAAAACAGCAATTCAATTGATGAAATAAAATAAATCTCTCTTGGAAAAAAAAAAGGCGTGCAAACTATCTGCCAGGTTTCTCATGAGATAAGTATGAAACTGTTTGGATTTTGGAAAGGAAGGGAAAGGACTATAGGGGCAGAATGGCTGAAGAGATTTGCTGAAAACTTTCTGGCATTTGAATATCTGATGCTGTCAGCAGACAGCTGAATTGTACAAGGGCCTTCTCTCTATTTCAGACATATTTAAATGTTGTCCACATTTAGGACAAACTCATTGGTGTATTAACAGTCTCTTGAGGTAATGGAATAGGTCTACTTAAAGAATGATGCTTCCAAAACAATSCAACAAATCCAATACCCTTCCACACCTAAACCGCTCAGTTTTACTTAAATGCCGACATGTCAAATTATTTTCCTCCTTTGGAGTAAGAGGTCAGTGATGTCTTTTGAGTGAGGAGGCTTTTTGCCGTGTTTGCATGATGTTATCATAACTCAGGATAGTGCTGCCTGGAGGAAATCAGTGTCTGAAAATTGTAATGAGGACATATGTGGGCAAAGAAAAAAATGTCTTAGAGTGCAAAAGTGATCTTAATGAATCAAGGACCTGATTAGTAATCTAGCCGTATAGAATTCAGTAAAGAAAAATGTAAAATGGCACACAGAAGAAGAATACAAATGCACAAGTACAACATCGGAATAATTGACTGAAGAATAGAAGAGCATAGAAGTGGATTGGAGGGCTAAAACTGAACCAATATTACAATATAATCCTGTTTGTAGCCTAATCTCACTCAGGAATCTATGAAAGGGAGTATCGTGCTCAAGATMATTCCTTTGCATTCTTAGCATGTTTGAGATCTTGTCCAAAATGCTGTGTCCCATTCTGAGTATGATACAGTCAAAAAATAAAGTCATGGACAAGCTAGAGTCTRGAGGAGAGCAGCAAGTGCAATGCATTGGGCAGAAAGGGTGATAGTGAAGGACGGTCCAGGAGCTTGGATGTTTTTAAAGGCACTGGAACAGCAAGATGTAAGGGGTCTGCTGGTTCCTTATGTGCTGCGGGAAGGCAAAGAAAACATCAGTCCACTTGTAGTAAAGAAGATATTGGTTGAATACGATAATCCCAACCACAAGGGCAGGGAGCACAGCTAGGGCTGCAGCTCCTTCACCAGGAGGTTATAAGCAGTGGCAATAACACCAGGAAACGGTGTGGATATACTTTACCTGTCCTCGTTGTAGTACACAGTCACCTCTTGAAATGCATCCGTGTTCTTCACTGCGGACATTTTTACAAGAGTAGTTTATTTTTGCTGAAATGTCTTTATTTTTCTCAGACTATTGGGGATTTTTCTGAGCATTTTCAAAACACAATGGAAGCTCTTTTTTTTTGTTTTGTTTTTCTGGAGAGGTGATGTATGATAAGTAGTGGAGTGGGTAGTCAAACAGACTTTTCAAATGACAAACATATTTTTTTAGAATAAATTTTCAGCTAAAAGAGAGCCCAGCAGCTCAGAGGTGGAGGCATGGAGAGAGTATTGCTAAAAAGAGCAAAATATGTGGATAAAATATCTAGCTTTTAAAAAGTSCTTTTCCATAATGGCACAATTCTCTCTGTCCACAGAACACAGAATAAATTAAAAAATATTCCTGTCAGCCTCACAGATCCTGCAAGAAAATCTAAGGTTGCCTAATGGACTGGAAGATAATCTCTATGTTTTTGGTTTCCTCCATTTTACCCAAATCACTCACTTCAATAATTAAAGGATAATGAGCCGAACAGTTGTCCCCTTTATAACCAACCTTTGCTGAACAGAGATTCAAAATAATAATTAAAAAAAAAAGGAATCCTGACTACTGAACATGTCTGCAGATAATAGGAACATCCTTCACTCTCCCTCCCTCAGGGTTTTCATGTTGCTGTCTATCAGTCAGATGCCTTAGCACGGTGAAGTTATTAGGGGCCAATGAAGGCATCCTCACTATGGCATGATCCATCACAATCCAGGTTCCTGATACAGTTAAAATCCCTCTTATAAGRAATGGGTTCGTGTGCATCTCTGCAGAGCCCCCGACTCACTGGATAGAAAGAAAAACGAGCCAGTCCTAAGCACAGCGCTGCTTAAACTTTTCTTGACCTCTCCCTGACRCTGTCACCCCTTGGACCGGCTCCGCTTTCCAGCCTATAAAGACAAGTGGTGGGAGCCAGGACTGGCGTTAGCCGAGATATGGGGCAGGAAAGGAATTTCTCGCAATGGCTACATTTCTGCATTGCTGTGAAACCTGATAGAAAAACTCCAGAACAGCCCAAATAACTTCAGGCAGGAAAACATCCCTCTGTCTTTCTTTCTATCTGAGGGTATGRGGATGGATTCAGCCCTTGCAGCTGCAGGACTTTCCCTGGTGTGCCCAAGGCAGGGGCTGTCGCTCTGGGTTCCCTGTGCCCAGCAGGAAGATGCAGGTGACACCAGCAGCTAATTCCCATCTGAACTGGAGGTATTGCCTTCCTGAGGGGCTTGTCTCTCTCCAGGGGCTCCACCATTGGTATTGAAGGGTTGGGATAAGGAAAAGGGCTCCAGCATCGCGTCCCCATCACCACGACCATCAGTGCCATCTTCTCAGCGTGCCCAGAGGCACCACTGCCTGGCACCACGTGAGGGGCAGCCCTCCAGCTCCTGGGCTCTGTTAGCCTGGGTCCAGCACTTGCCTTGGGACACAGGGCCCCAACCCCAWGTGCACATCCCACCGAGGAAGGGCAGAGCTGGCCTTTCACGCCACCGTGTTTTTCACAAGCGGGTTGAGCAGCAGAAGTGTCCATCGAGACAGCTTAACATATGTTATTTCTAAGGAACCTCTTTGGGTTTGTTTTTTGGATTTTTTTTCCCCTGAAACTTCCCAACTGCCATCACCTCCCCTCATCACAGTCTGCCGCCTGCAGCTACTTAGGGCATAAATGAATTAGTTATGAATTTTTCCAAGCAGTAAGCGTGTTTTTTTTTTTTCTTTTCCTAAAGAAAAACAGTTTTCTAACAGCTTTCCATGCTGGAGTGAGGGAGATTTTCAAAGCCATAAAAAAATTATTTTATTTTATTTTATTTTAGGTTTTTGTTTGTTTTCTTTTTTCCAATTACATCTTAATTCTTAATATTTTATAAGAAGTTAAATTAGCCAGAAGAACTAAGCCTTCACTTGTTTTTGAGAGAGGAAATAAAACCCAACAAAAAAAAATATTTGCCCAATTAGAAAATGGTCATCAAGTGCAGAGTGCAAAGCACATTTCTGAAGTAAAGCTCTGAGCAGAAATTCAAAAAAAAATCCCAAAGAGGGTTTCTTTTTTCTTTCAAAGAGAGTCAGTTTTAAGAACAGAACCAACTGTGAGTCGTTTTCACTCCTTTATCTCTCGCTCCAGAAGCAGAACTGTGCCCCTTACTCTTTGCTTTCAACCCGTTTTCTTTCCTGGGCCCCAYTGGGGGCCTTCCTGGCTGCACATCCCAAAGCACGTTTGCCTTCCTAGGGCCCTTCGCACTGGGAAGCCAGGTCTGTTCTGCTCCTSTACACTGAGTTTGACTACAAGGACCAAAGTCACTCCCATTGCAGGCGTGGGAGAGGGAAAGTTTTCTCATTTTTTTTGGAGGGGAGAAGAAAAAGTTTTCTGTTTGCATTTGCAAGAACCTGAAATGAGTGGCAATGTGAGAAGGGCGACACATGCTTCATTCAAGCAAACCCGTCTATGAAAGAAGAAAAATGCATAAAAACATTTCAAGATGTCTTTGTATGCCAAGGCTATATCAGACTAGCTCCACCACAGTGTGGCTCTGCCATGGCCTGAGYGTAGCTTAYGGGCAATAATCTTGAAYAAMYTAKTGCATGGGCATGAGCTTCACCTACYGAAATAGGGCAGAGCAAACAGCGCCTAGGAGAGAGCATGTGAGTGGTGAAACGGGTGGKAGGAGAWGGCCTGTGGACCGAGCGTCCGGAGCCCRGCATCAGTCAGTGTGTCTGCATTGCCCTCCGTGGGAACGCACTGATTTCTGCCAGCTTGCTCCATCCAAATGCCATCTGGGGGRAAAAAAAAACAGCTTTAGCATTTTTCAGACCTTGTCTAACCAGACAAAAATGCCTCCTGCGACCCACTTACATATTGGGATTAGCCAGCCTCTCTGCTGACACATCCAGGGCAACAGAGTGCCACTAGATGTCACCTAATTGTGTCCGCAGAGGCGGCTCCCTGCCTGCCCCGTCTCCCTGCGCAGAGGACCGGGCTGGAAGGGAGCTGCTGCTCAGGGAGCAGCGCTGAGCGCCCGCAGTTAATGACCGATGAACGCCGCTATAATGTAGCTTGATGAGGTTGGAATTTGCCATAGCCTTGCTCATTAATGACACGCAGTTAAAGGTTATTAATTCTGAACCCACYTGCAGTCACCATTAAACTGCTTCACAATCCAAGTGGCAAAGCTGGGTGGGATGCAAAGAGCTGGAGGTTCATCCCYCCTTTGGATGAACCAGCCACCCTCTCTCCCCCACTCCACTCCCCTCCCCTCCTGTTCCCCACCCCCTCCTCATCCCTCAGTTTGGGAAATAATTTGCATTCTTCCTCTGAAAGCGTTAATTAAAAGGCGAACAAATGGAGTCCTCATTACTGACCAAAGCCTTGCTTTGAACCAGAATCCATTAAAACAACGATTGCRTCGCCCTGGCCCAGCACCAGAACCRCACTGGGAGAGATGGTGGGAGAGAYGGGGGKTTTGTTYRCGAGGAGCCAGTTGTGCACCTCGAATGTTGAATACACCAGCAGATCCTGGCCCACGGCTGCACAGCCCAGTGCCTCCTTTTCTGAATTAAGCCCTTATTACCCAACAGCAGCAGGAGGAAAGCCCCTGGCAAAAGCAGAACGGTGAGGCCCCTCCTGCCCACCTCCCATGCAGCCGGGTCCCCAGCAACGAGGGGTTCCTGCATCCAGGGGGCCACCCGCAGCAGGAGATGCCACTTGCAATTAGCACATGTTTGTTTGCTCTCCTGCCTGACTCGGACCCAGCTGCAGGAGATCTCCAAGCTCAGCTGCGGTCAGGAGCTGTGATCAAAGCTCCTTGCTAAAAGCTTCATCCAAAAGGGCTGAAGCACCTTCTGCTTTTCCAGAGGGAAAGGTAGAAACCCACTCCCAGGGCAAGGGGAGGGCTAGTTTGTACTTGCACTTCTTCTGCTCCCAGCCCACTATCTTCCCTTGAATCTCTCATTTTTCTTCCTTTGGTCCCTAAAATCTCATCTCCTCTGAACTCTGGATGGGATGATCTCATCTACTTGCAGGTATGTGTAGGGTCTAAGCAAGGCTTARATGAGGCTCTGTCTATAGCTAATGGAAAGAGACAGGAGGTAGGGAGTCTGAGGTAGGGCAAAAGAGATGCATGACTTTATTCAATACCTTTTTGTAGATCAGCTCATGACCTTCCTTCCTATGCCCCTAGTTTAARTTTTTGTATTGTCCTTAGCTGGCTGATTAGTTTCTTTGACCTTATAAACTAAAATGAAACCTTGCCTCCTCTTACAAACCCTGAATGGGTCATAAGCACACAGTTTTGCAGCAGCATCTAAGCCTGTTTGAACCCAGAAATCTTTCTTCCAACCCACTTCTGCTTTTTGCTAACTGCTTAGGGTTGTTTTGGGTACAAACACCCACGAATCAGCGTAAGGGCTACAGCGGCTGCCTGCACAGCCCCATCCATTGACACTGGACCAGCGATAAGTGATGATCCATGAATCCTTAACTAGCTTAGAGATGCTCTTGCTAGTGCTAAGAGCAATAATTTCAATGGCTTTCTTCGTGTTTGCTCTTTGTGTCCCGCATTGAAATGCGGGCATGCAGAAGAAACTGTCTTGTGAGTGCTGGGGTAAAGACTCTCCTCATGTGGATTGGACGTGTGCAGCCCATCAGCGACACAGTTCCCAGACAAGCGCCCAGCTGATGTGAAATAGTCCTCCAACAGACTAATTGTGACTGTTTTCTCTAAACATTTACAGCCAACAAGATGTGCCTGTGTACGTTCAGCAGAGGGCCAAAGAGAAAAACAGCAGCTGCTCCCTGCATTCCTGATGAAGMTTGTATATATTCCAGGGCTTTTTAAAGCATCTATTTACATTTTCATTCTGGATCCCTCTTCACTTCCTGGGGTGACTTGGCCAAATCTAGGATTGGTGCAAAGTGGGTGCCCTGCCCTGGAGTCAACACAGCCGTGGTCCTTTCCTCTAGGTTGGAAGCTGACCTGCTTTTACAGGGTAGTGAATGAATCTTTCCTCATCCTTCTGATAATGCAATTGCCACTTTGTTGTTCTGGTAGGTTGCTTGGTCCACAATCAATTCTCAAGGATGCTTTTAGGCTGCTATATCRTTGCAATGCATGGCACCACTTGAACACCCATAGTCATCCAGGGCTTTCCTACCTGTCACCCAAATAGGCATGAAGAACCCAATTCACATACTGCCCTGAGTTCATCACATAATTCAACTTAATTCAAGGCTAAGAATCACGGAAAATGACCTCAGACACAGTCATAGCTCAGCTCTTATCTGCTGTTTCTGAGAAGTAGTGAAATAGTTACTGGACTTAGGATGTGATCAAAGAAAATGCTGTGCAGTGGCTTTGTGGAGACCTTTGGCTCYGTTGAACAGTATTTTTTAGTGCAAGGTATGTGATAGTTCCAGTCTYTCATTGCTTAATGCTGTCTTGCAGCAGCACAAGCCACATCCCATTGGACTTCACATTGCCCAGAGAAGCAGTCTGGCCAAAATGTTAGGAGAGGAAAAAAGACAGAGAACGATAAGTGTCCTCTTGGAATGACACCCACCTTGAAGGAGGCTGCACGCTGTTGGGGTTTGCGCTCCTGGTTCTTCCCCTGGATGGGTAGATCCCCTTGGATTTTGCCAGACCAGGAGTCTCGTTGCTGTCTCCCTTCTACAGGATCAGAGGCCTCTGCTCCGTTGCTTTGCCGTCCTTCCCTGTGACTTGGCACACTATTATCCCCTTCCTCCTTTCTGTGTAGGACACCAGGCTGAAAGCGTTTTTTCTCTCCTACCTTAGCTGCATAAGCAGTGCWTCGAGCATTTCTCTTAGTATAGTTTTTGTCCTGGGACCTTCATCCCCATGGAGAAGAGCCCAGCCAGCCGTGCAGCCTCCCGACCTCCCTTTGGCAGAGCTGGTTTAAGACAGATGGAAACGCARCGTGAGATCTTCTTCAGCCACACAGATGAAGGCGTCCGTCGGTGACTCGTTAAAATCACCCGCA
This sequence comes from Eudromia elegans, assembly GCA_003342815.1. Lineage (NCBI taxonomy): Eukaryota > Metazoa > Chordata > Aves > Tinamiformes > Tinamidae > Eudromia > Eudromia elegans. Next base: position 632,929 of record PTEX01000174.1, read on the forward strand.
GATCTGCTTGATGTGAACACGGTGCCGAAGCGTTCCCTCCCTCCGGAAACACTGCCGAACAAATTGGACTGTGTTCGGAGCAGATCAAAGCGCTGCTCCGAGTGCAGGACCCCCGGCGTCCTCAGGCTGCYGCTGTGGGCTCAACAAGTGGAGCCCTTGTCTGAGCTGGGCACGCGAGCGTGAGCGGGACCTACACAACCCAAAGGCCACTAGACTCTCACAGACCTTTGAGGGGAGATGTCCCTGAGCCCGAACCTGGACTCTGCATTGGGGCACAGATGAAATTCCTCCTGAAAGGCAAATCAGATCAAATAGGTGTGAATTACCAGGAGGCTTGGAGGCCGTCTGTAAGTGAATGCTTCAAAAACAAAATGTGTGAGGCTGCCGAGCCTGGGTCGTGGAGGACAGGGCTTTSAGACGTGGCCAGCAACATGCCTCGAAGCAGCGGCTATTTGGAGGAAAACCTGTTTAGGGGAYGGCAGAGAGTTCAACAGCTCACCTGGTCTGATGCCTTCCTAGCCCCTCTACTGGCCTCCTAACACATGCATGGAGAAGATTCCCAAAGAAAGCAGGATACACCTCCAGTTCATTCCAAATATTTTYCCTTTATATAGAAAAGCTTAAAAGGAATAAAAGGATACAAAGAGATATATTTAAGGCCTAAATGTTGGAGAGAGCATTGTCAGAACATTGTTCTAGCACTGGAAGGGACTGGATTATAGTGCAGAAGGTGTTAAAATATCTCCTGCTTTTGCAGTGGGACGTGCACACGTGTGCCAGGCCTCAGTACTGCAGCAGGGTCATTTCACTATCCCTCGAGGAGTTGCCTCAAGCTTATCCTAGTGCTAGAGGAGAGGAAAGGACTCTCTCGAGGTCCCAGCATCTCACGGGGCCCTGGAACGGTCCCTGCCTCCCCACGCTGGAGGTTGGAGCTGGTGCTGCACCGTAGATGACTGCTGGGGCAGGTGGCCGTACGTGAGCAGATGAGTCCCATTTGTGAGCCTTACTCTTACTCCACGATAGCATGAATGTGAGTGATGGCAAACTCCGCAAACCCTGGCTTTACTCTGGTATAGGACCATGTAAGACCAAATGGACCCAGGACGACTTCTTTCTTTTTTCTTTTGTCTCACACGTGACATGGACATTGGGGCCATCAAGCAGGATTGATCTGTTGGACCTGGTCTCTAGACAAACAATCCTCCCAAATCAAATCTCCTTGGATTCAGCTGCCTCCCCTTCTCCTAACTCAGTATTTTAAGTCAAAACCAGTAGACCTGCATCAACCTTTGTGTCAGATCAGCTTAGCTATTGCTGAGCTAAAACGGGGCCCAGGGCCATAGGCTGTGAAGTGGCCATCAAGAAAATAGACAGCAGCTGCTGGAGATGAGGGTCCACTTTGCACCAGCCTGAAGTCAGGGTCTGCAGGACCTGCTCCTCTCTTCCCCCAGACCCTGTTCCCTTTGCTTTAATTATCTGGTGTAACATGACAGGTATATTTTATAGTTGATCACCTTTAACTGTTCCCAACAGATTAGATTAACAGGTTCAAAAACAAACTTGGAAATGAAGAGGAAAGAGGCCTGGTGTGTAAAGCATAAAAAAAAAAAAAAAAAAAACCTTCGCTTACAAGTGACACTAACAAATGATGTTCATTACTTACTTTCCGAATGGCCAAGCCTGTTCTCTGATGGAGATGTGGGGAATTCCAGTAATTCTTTTTTAATCATTTCACTTTGCATGATGGAAGATGGGAACTGCTCACAAGCAGCATAGTACTGGACTGGAGAGAAGATGACACTGCTTGTGTCATCTTGGCGTGCAGAAGATGCATGTCTTCTCTTAGCACCGTGTCGGTGTGACCAGAGACCAAAACAGAGAGAACAAGATGCCGTGGCATTTATATCAGAGAGCAGGTTTTAACACATAAACTCAAAATTGCCTTCTGATCACCTTTACTTCCATGGGGCAACACTTCTGGAGAGGCAATAAAGAACCAAGTAGCATAAATCCATACTATTTCATAGCAGCTAGCAGCAAGGGAAAAAAGAACCCCTCCATGATGATGTGTCCCTTATTCTGGCTGCGTGAATGTGTGATGAATTCCTAAAAACTTGGATTTATTTGTATTTATGTTTCTCATCCCAGTGTGTCTGTGCTAGCTGCTGCCATCTGGTTTCACCTGTGTGGGTTGTGCTATGCATCCCAGATCGGACTCTGCTTTCATCTCCGGAATTCATAAATAAACTTTGCAGGAGAAGAAGATAGAAACTTTGATGTTGATTACAATGTCAGGCTATATTGGTGTTTGGCGTGCAGGAGCTCCTATGTTTCTGTAGCTGATTTATTTTATTTTTTGCTCAGCTTTGAAGCTGCTGTGCCTGCACATTATGCCATATGCATGAATGTTTGTGGCTGATTCACAGGCTGCTGAGGTGTTAGCGTTTATACGCAGATGCGCTCTCCAGATAAGTGCGTGAGCATTTGTGCATGTGACAGGACGCTGCGTACCACAGCCCCAGCGCAGCACAGGAGGGGACAGCTGTTATTTTTGCCTTTATTTGTGCCGTTATTGATGAGGGAGTTGTGTGACGCATGTATGCRGGAGCAAGGAATGAACCTCAAGACCAGAGAGGTTTCTTGGTACTGCATGGTCCGTGATGATTTTTAGAAGCTCCTGTTGAATATAAGCACAGGCTCATACCACCTTTAAAGAAACTGCTCCTCCTAATTGTATGCAAACTTACAAAAACGACGACCTCTGCACTGATAGCACCTTCCTGCAGTGTTTGCAAACAGATTAACCCTTCATAGGGCAATTAATGAGTCCATTTGGCACCCTAGTCCAGTGGCTCTGATCTGGGTGCTTTGTGAGGACAAACACACCTGCAGTATATTTCTGCAAAGGTAAAAAATACTTAAAACATGCTGGGTGAATTCGTATACTCTTTTTACACAGTGTTATGCATGGAGGCTGGAGCCGGTCTCACTTTGCACGTGTGTTTGCATGCGTACAAGAGGTGGCTGCACCGTGGGTCTCTGCTCTGCAGATCTGCTCTGATCCAGCAGCAGAGCCCAGATGCAGGTACATCCCCCTGAGCGAGAGTTTGCACCGTTTATCACCCGCTTCTTTGCATAGTGTGCAGCTCAATGCGCCCCAAGCACTCCCTTGGTGCTATCCTTACAAAACCAGAGAAGTTTCCCATCTTTTCAGAGGATGGCAGGAGCTGGATATTTCAGGAGGGTAAAATTTATTTTTAACGTACTAGAGGTAAGAAACTGTCTTTTCCAGCTGARCTAATAGGGGAAAGCAATGCAAAAGAGTTTATTGAAATCTGCAGCAATCGCTCTCCTGCTGGAGGGTCTGGTCTAGATGACCCAGGCAGCTCTGATGCAGGAAGCTGCCATTGCCAAAGCRCTTCCAGCTCCGATGGGAAGATCTCAGCAGCAGATGTGCATCAAAGCCCGGGTTCCTGTCCCCTTCAGTGCTACTGGGAACCGAGACTCCGAGCTCAGTAGATGCTGTTTGCGTTGGGCTTAGCAGTGGTGGTGTGGGAGYGCGAGCAGAGCGCTCCTCGTGTGATGTTCTCGTAGAGCTCTGCTCCGTGCTTGTGCCCTCAATCCTCTCCCTGCTGTGTAAGGGACCTTATGGGAACTGCAGCTTTGCTGCTGTAACCGTCTGTGTGCTGGGGCTGTGGGGAGCACGGTCCTGTCTGCAGGTCGCATCGTGCACCATGAGACTGGAGGTTTATATGCTGGGGGGCAGTCTGAAAAATCTCAGTCGGATTCCTGTTTTCTTTTCACTTGGTTTAGGTAAGCAGAATATGGACTTTGGGAGAGGAAGATGCATGCAGCCCAGGGAAAGTTCAGGCATGTATACAGCGTGTATGCACACAGCAATTGTTTTGTGTGTGTTATAGAGCTCTGCGCAAGCTCGTGGGGAACGAGGGAGGTTTTGCGTGTCCCAAGTCCTGGGGAACGGGATGCTGGTGAATCGATTCACCCGTGGCCCTGTTGCAGCATGAGTCAGTGTTGCTGTGGCATGGCGAGTGCAATGTTAGCACTCTTCGTCCGTGCAATGTTAATGCAATATTAGCACTTTGGCACTCTTGATGCTGTATCTCCCTTCAAGCACTTGAAATGTTGTCAGTACGAAGTGCAAGACAGCAGTGTCCTGAGGTCCATAGYGGGGAGCAACCACAGAAAGACCTGCTTGCCCTGAGCAGTGCTCCCTGTATCTCCTCAGGGATTTTTGCCCTTGATTTKGTTTTCCTTAACTCCAAAGTCTAAAGCTTTTGAATGCAATGAAAGTCACCTTTTGCCCTCCAGGCAGGGTCATTGTCCATCACGTCACATACTCCATCATGCTGGGTCAGTGCAGGCATCTCATGATTTACAGGTAGGGAAACTGGGCACTATAACAGAAAGACCAGACTGTCCAACACACCCAGGCCACCATAGCCACTCTTGGAGAGTCTCCAGGTAACAAACCCAAAGCTGGGAATTAACTGGTTGTTCTTAAACTGATTCCCCAGTTGGGCAAAAGGAAAAGAGGCTATTGTGTACCTAGATGTGTTGAGGAGAGACTCGTGGCCCTTGGGTTTCCTTGGTAGGACCCAGGGTCTTGCTAGTCAAACCCAGGAGCTTGTGAAAGGTTCTGGGTTCCCACTGGACATGACAATGGGATCTTGGCTAACCTGGATTCACCAGGAAGACATTGCCTTAAAYGCTAAACAGAGAAGCTGGAGCCTTGGCTTCCTTCTTCAAGTACTGTTACTGCTGCCCAAGTGTAATGAAGGTCCAGGCTTCAGCAGGATCCATTTATGACCCTCATTCCTAGGAACCCCATGCAAGTTGTTCCTCAGGCCTCTCTGCCCCCCGCTCCATGCCCAAGACCAAGGTCGGGCTTGCTGCACGTCCTGCTGCAAGGGTGGCCCCAAGGGTGGCAGCGCCGGGTGCGGGTGCCAGGGCTCAGCCCTGGCTGCACTGCCTACAAATGTCCAAGATGCTGATCACGAGCAGGGCACTTTCTGCTGTAAACGTCCATTTGGATTTAGTTTAGGTTTCAGAGGCAATGTATAAACATTCCCAGTGAAGACACTTCTTCCGAGGGGCTAGGCCAAGTGGAGTTTCCTCCTTTGTGTTTATGGGAAAGCATTTTGTTTAGATAGAGAAGCAAACGAGCAGATCCTTGCATTCCTCCCCAGCACATCTCAGCCAGCTCGTAGGCCTCTGCTTTAGGAGACTTAGCACAAACTCAAGGGAAATTTTGGGAAGAGTAGATTATTAAAGTACCGGCAGCATGTCTCTGGGACATGGGGCACCACAGGCACTGCTAGGAGCTCAGAGAGAGTGTGGGGTACCGTTGATAATGCAGCCTGCAAACCAAKTGTTGTCCTGAGATTCATTACAGCAGATAAATATTCTCCTAAGGACTATTCTAGCCCGTGACTGAATACCACAGCTTATTTACAGCCCAGGAAGGTTAGAAAATGTGGCATCACTTGTACTGTGTTCTTGGGAACAATAAGAGAAGTGATTTTTTTTTGATTTTGCCTTTCAAGGCTACAACTAGGTTGAAAATTCACCTCTACATGAACACCAGAGAGCTAAYACACCCATGAAGTACCACTCAAAATAGACTTTAAGTGAGAATTAATTGGTATCTATGTCTCTGAGCAGGCAGAATTTCCCCTGRGCTGTAAGAAGTTCTGTCTGACCCTTTCATGGAGTTGTTATTTCTTTGATTAAAAGGGGGAAAAGGAGATGAAAATCTCCACTGAGAACAGCTGGCTAATTTTCACTCTTTCTTTATAACGAACTCAGGCCAAATCTGGTTGCTGGCAAACACAGACCCAACATCTGCAAATGGAGAGGCCTKTGGTCTCTTGACCTCGCTGGAATTTTGCAGCTGATGTAAAATATTTCCCAAGCTCAGTCCAACGTCTACCAAGGCAGGGATGGGGTAGCCAGGTGGACCTTTTKTTGGCCGATCCTGATAGTTACTGTGGTTCTCCTTGTAGGGTGAGGATTCKCAGGGCAAGTGTATAGCCCAAGAAAGAACAACCTTATGCCTTCCTGAACAAGGCTCCAAGGGGTCAGKCTTTCCCTCTGAAGCTACTCTGAGGCTCTTCTGAGGAAGAGGAGTTTCCTACTGTGTTTGTCCAATCTGCTCTTTGATTTATGAGACCAATAAAAGCAAATGGCTTCGGGCTCAGAAGTTCCACCATCAGCCTTGCAAACTTTRACACGGTGATTTTCTCAGCAGCAAATTTCCAAATGCTTTACATTGAAGGTCACAGAAAATGGTGATCCTCAAATGCACAGTGAGAAGACGAGGCACAATGCTGGGAAGYGACTTCCTAAGCTCTACCACCCAGAAGTCAGGATCAATATCCATCCTAAGGCTCCAGGATCAATATCCTAAGGCCTTACTCAAGACCACCTGCCCAGATTCCCTATGAGGGCTGGCCTTTGCCTACTTTAGCTTCTGGTTTGGTTCCAACTGCTCCCAAAAGTGCTTTCCAGGGCTCACTGATGACTTCACCATAAAACGASACGATGGGGCTCAGCCAGGGTATTACATTCCAGTGATCCTATTTGCATTGGTATTTGCAGAACTCCGAGTAGAGAAGGTGGAGAGTGAAAGCAGCAAGACTGATCTCATCTCTAATTCTGGTTGAGCTCAAATCCCTGGAGAGAGGCACATGAAGGCCTTTAATTAGCTACCAGGAGTCACAGAGACTAACTGCTCTGAAGTGGTGGTGCAGGAGACATCACATCTGAGCCCTCGACCTGCCTTCCACCCTCCTCAAAGTGCMGGCACCAAATTAAGTGAGATGGTTCCTGACTGTCATACGCTGGGCATCCACGGGAAGGAGGCAATGYAGGGGTTAAGGTACTTGGCAGCAATACAATTGTATGCTGCAATAAAACATTTTATGACATTTTTACAATATTGTGCAATGGGATTTTGAGACCTCAAAAGAAAACACTGTATAAAGGTAAGATATAGCTGGGTGGAGAAAACACAGCAGGTGAGAGTTTGTCTCTTTCCCTTCCCTGTCATCTCCTCTCCTGTTGTCCTCTGTGCAGCCAGGGGCACTTGTTCCCTGTTCTGCAGGTTGGTCTGGCTTCCTGCTCAACTCCCAGCACATCTGCGCAGTGTTTTATGCGAGTGCCACATACTTCCACAGTGAGCACATATTACAAGTTGCTACAAACAGCCCCAATAAATGTGGGAGCCAAGTGTGTCTAAATATTACAAGATATTAAACGCCTCTTAGCCTGATCCATAACCTTGTAATTGGTACAAAAATAACAACACCCATCTTCAAATGGAGTTCCATGGTTGTAGTTGTCCATTTGCTTTGTCACAACAAAGCTGAAGACACTAAGTTTAGAGTCTGGAGAGGAGACCTTGAAGTGATTAGCTAGAATCCTTTAGGTCACTAACTCAGTGCTACAAAAGCCCAGAAACCAGTTCAGGTGGTCCTGATTCAGGGAAAAACACACTTATCTTGAAGGATAGTGTTCTGTGTAATGATGAGAGATGGAAAAAGAGTAGACTGAAAGGAAATGCTGGAACAACTTCACCAGAAATAGAGTTTACCCCAGTGGTTCTTCATATTCATAGCTACGTGGAGGTCACCCTTGCTAAAGCAGTCCAAGGTAAGTTCTGGGCAGTCCTTGCCCTTCTGCAACAGCAAAGAGCCTTTATCAGCTGGGGGAGTGTCACCCAGCTGTGTCCAGCAAGGTTGTTCCTCAAGGACAACTGTCATTGCACCATCAGTGCCTGGTGCAACATGATCTAAGGCAAAGACTCTGGGTGTCACTGAGGCTGGCAGAGTGCCCGAGAAATCAGGGTGTCAAGGGCAGGATACTACCCCTGGACTGGAGTAGCTGGACCAGCAGGATCATTTTGATGCTCTTATGCTAATGCTCCCAGAAATGAGACTCCAGTTTGAATGCACAAGATAGGTAGAAAGTTTATGTGCAACTTCAGGGTAAATTTGACCAGMATCATTCCAAATACTGAGAAATCAAAGAGCATCGCATAAAGCACACRAGAACTTTAAAACAAATAATAGAAGATTGGTGGTGGAAGAAAAGTCTTTGTTCCTTCCTTCCCACACTTGCAYGCACTTCCTTCCTAGGTTCAACTCTACTGGTAAAAAATGTGGGCTAGRCATTTACTTTACTAACAGAAGCAAAGATGAGGTTCTTCTGTAATCGTTTTATTCCAGGAGCTGATCCTCTAAGAAAAATTCCAAATATCACAAGGCTTGGCATAAAAATTGTACAAATTGGCAACACTACATTCGGAAGGATGCAAGCTGAGAAAAGCCTAATCCAATCTTACGCTTTAGAGTGCCAGCATAACGGCAGCAGATTGCCTGGGGTGGTCAGGAAGGAAACGCTCGTCCCTGAGCACGGTGCAGGATGGGTCCAGGCACTCGGGGGAAGCAGCGAGGGCTTCTCTGAAGAAGCACCAGCATTTGAACATGTGGAAGCAGCGAGCGCCAAAGTCATGCCTTGTTTGTGTGATCAAACGGAGCAAATCCCATGCTGTGATCCCATGGACAGCTTTCAATTGCTTCAACCATTGTTCAATGAACCACACAATATCTTTTTTTTTCAATGTAAGCATATTTTTTATTCTTTTTAACAGCACTTTGGCCTCACTTCAGTAGGTGTTCCAGTTCTCTTGGAAGACACCGCTGAGAAAATCAGCGTCTGTGAAGACTCACCTGAGCTGGTTTTGTTCTTTTGCCTCCTCTTGTTTATTATTAGGCTGCGCTTTGTATTCCAGCTGCAGCACGAGGCAATGGCAGGCCCAGAGCTTCCTTGTGGTGCTCCACACACATGCTGCAAAYGGCACCTCTGTTCGGAGGAGTGTAATTACAGACTAATTAGGCAACAGGGAGAAGACCAACCTGCACGAGGTCAGCAGCGRGACCGAGGGTGGCACACAGACCTTCTGGCCTCTGCGCTGCCGAGCTCCGGGTTGCGCCAGGGCTTCCCCATGGAGCCCGTGTGCAGGTGGGACCAAGGTTGAGGCACAGAAAAGGCTTTGGGAGAGTCTTTAASCAGCCCGTGGATGCTCCTTGTATCAGCTGCTGCCTCTCGTTTGTACKGCAGCACCGCTTCTCCACCCGGCCAGAGAACCTCTGCGGCAGGAATATGGCTGGAAATGTTATATGTGGGATTACGCTAAAAACACTGCACATTTCCTGCCRTATTGCTCAGGGAATTTTCCTGATTCTCTCTGCTTTGGAGCRTTTCCTGTCCCTGTCTCCCTGAGAACTCTTATTTCTGCAGCACTTTTGCAACTGGGTCAAAATGGTTAGAATTCAGATATCAAAGTTTGAGCAAAATCGACTTGGGGCACTGTTTGTCAATCACCGTGAGCTCTTGTTGCTGGAGAAGGTATTATCTGAAAGACCCAAATTTTCTCACTGTATGAATTTTCCAGTCAAGTGAATCCCTATTCAAAATTGTCATGAAATGTTAAAAAAGGAAAATTTAAAAAAAAAAGAAAAAGAAAGAAATTCTACCTCCACCTAGTTTAACAGCCCTTAAAGTTTTTAACTACTCTGATTTTTATGTCAACTTATAGCAAGTGCCTGTGATTCCAAGGCACTTATCTGGGATGGAGAATACTTTTGTGCTGCAAACCRGCACCTGTGCAAAATCCTTGGGGGATGCTCAGCTAGAAAACTTTGTCCTCCCTAGAAGAGGTGCTTTCCAGAGTGATTCCTCGTAAAGCAAAGAGCCACTTTGAGGAGCAGCTGTTTAACTGATGCTGTTTTGCTGGGGAACAGGGATATTTTCCTGCCCATACGTATATATCCTGGATATGTGTTGGTATCTTGGGTGGCCTGGTGTGTAAAGTATTTTAATCTTCCTCTGTCGCTTTGTGCAATAGGACAGGATTCTTGTCTTAAGCCTGCCCTTGCTGTAATATTTTCCAGTGCAAATCTAGGGTTTTCTAGTCCCCAGCCCTCCATCCAAATTCCCTCGTTTCCAAGACTTTGTTTGGAAATACTGCCCCAGTTTGCTTCTCTTCCTTCTGGTTCATCTTATGAACTCCCTCTTTCTCTTCCAGTCTCTTCCTCCTTCCTAGGACTTTTCCCTCCAACCCTGCCTTTGACTTTGCTGTTCTCAGGGTTTCTTGGGTACACRCCTTGCAGACGTGCCCCACAATTCATCTTACAGCAGAAGAGGTTCTTGCATGGCAGGTGAGAGCCCTTGGAGGGGACACCGTTGGACCACTGAACTAGGTAAGGGCTGCTGCTGGATGCTGAGAGAAGATGACACATATTCTTATCATGAGAGGAGATCTTGGTCTCCTTCTCCTCTGCCTGCTAAACCTTGCCAAGTCACAAGTCTAAACCTCTTAAATGACAAGAAGGAAGCAAAAAAATTGGTCGGGCATCTTACAAATGCTGTCAAGAGGAAAACCTGCTACTTCTATGAAGCAGYTGTGACTCCACCACTGGGCATGTCCAGCCTCATCGCAGGAGATGCACACACTGAGCATCCTCCTCATCCCAGCTGATCTTAATGAATGAAAGAACCTTCCTGGCATCAAGGTTTCCTATCCAGCACTCTGCAGAGCAGCACCTCTCAGCGCATTTTTTTCTCTCTGGAATTTCTTAAGACACGAGKCTTTCCCAAGCTGGGGCACCCAAGGACAAGCAAATCATCTTTAACGCTTCATCCTCCAAGGATCCCTGTGAAGCATCTGCTGGTCAGGGCAGGGCCCCTGGGGAGCCTGGGGACGATGCTTGCAGGTCCCCCGGCACCCTGTCTCCCAAGCCAGCTGCTATCGGTGGCATCAGAACTTGCACTACATCAATTCTGGTGACATTGCCCAATTGAAACCCTGTTCCCCAAGGGACGCCCAGCTTAATTGAGTGTGGTTATTAATATTGTATTATCAGCAGCCAGATGGTCCAGAGACAGGCAGTTTTCATACATTTTATTGATGTTGTTCATCAGAAAATTATTTCCACTTATCTTACATCCTCATATACTCCAGGTAGCGCAAAGTGTGAACAGCAGCACCCTCCACCATGAGCAAAGGCWCCACGAGGAAGTGCCTGGCTGGAGAGCCAGACATGAAAACGTGTCTGCGTGGCTTCTAATTAAAATAGCTCCTTGGAATGGCGTTGAGGGGGGCGCAGAAAGAGGCTGTGGGTCCTTCTTGTCAAACCTGGGAAATGCCCAAGGCGACTCAGTGGCAAGGGCTCTTGCTTTCACTCTGTTTTATTTCCCCTTTTTCTTGTTTGTAGACTGATTCTCCAGGAGCTCTCAGCAGTGGGGCTTGAATCCTGAGACACGTCCAAGACTTTCCAAGGTAAAGCCTCCAAAACACRGGCAGGAACAACAAAGGTCCCTGGGCCAGCTGAAACCTAAACCTGGCATTGATATGGATAAATAGAGAGGAACACTGAGGGCAAGGGTATCTATAACAGCATAGAGTTGGATAAAGAAGCATCCATGAGGAGGTGCTTCAGGTCTTCAACCAAGGTAATTTGGGGCTCTCAATGGTGGGGTTGCACATGATTGAGTCCAAGGAATAGCCAGTTTTAGGAACTGGTGCCTTTTCCTGGTCCATCTAAGTTGGTCATGGCCCAGGAAAGCCTTGGGCGGCATGGCCAATTTACTCCTTCCAGACTTACCAGAGACTGCAAGTGATGCTGCAGCTAAATAGAAAAAAGATTTGGGGATTTATATCCCTTGAGGAAATTGCCCCACTGTCACTCTGCATAAGATGCGGTGCGGGGGCTTGTCAGGGTCTGTCCTGCAGAAAAACATCCCCATGTCCAAGTCGCGGTGGTGACAGGGTTATCAGTGCCCGATTAACACCCCACTCGAAGCATCAGCAATGTGCGAGCCCGAGGATTCAGACTTCTGTTGTTAACTGCTGCCCGCTAACGAGGATTGCTGCTGAGAAACTCGGTAGGGAAGGGCTTGTGTGTGCCTGGAGACTTGGTGGGCCCAGAGTAGGTGTTTGGCGGTACCAGGAGAAAGTGTGAGGTCGTACCAGGAGCGGAGGGGAATGAGCCRCGCCGCGGGATGCAGTATAGGAGCAACCACCCTGTTATTCCYGTGCAAATTACAGCTTCAGCCGAGCCTCTGTTTTCTCCTCGCAGCAGCAAGGGTATAATTTGAGGGATTTGCCRGGCTTTTACTCAATCATGTGCACAGCCAGCCTCCCCGCTGGGAAGACATTTCCTCCCCCAAAGCCCGGCTCTCCCTCCGCGGGCGGTATCGATCCTGCCTCTCCATCGCAGCAGCGGCCGCCCCTGCTGCCGCCGTCCTCCGCATGCGCCGCGCTGCTCTGTGGGGCAGCAACGCTCCGCCGCGGCCCGGATCACACCAAAACCTTCCCACGGGGGCTTTGCCAGAGGCAGGGAGCCCTTGGATGGGGCTGGAGAGGCAGAACCACAAGCGGTCCCCGCGGCAGAGCTCACCCGAGCCACCCGCGACCGCTGCCGGTCGTGATGCTGTGTGTGATGGACAGGCTGCTAAATAGTGTGAAGGGAGAGGGCAGAGCGCACGGGCGAAGTTTGCGACTTCTGCACTGCGACCTGAGCTGTGGTGCTGAGCTGGGGACGCTGCTAAGGATCGGGGAGGCCCCTGCACCCGAGTTCCRACGCTGAGGCAGATGTGAGGAGCACAGCTCCTCGAACAGAAACGAGCACTGCTGGAGTGTAACTCACATCTCAGGCGTGGGTGAAGGTGCAAATTGCCCTGTGCAGACTGTAGAAGAAACAGAAACCCCCAGCAGTAAATTTCTATTTAGCTGCATGAAAGGCTTGGAATGAAGTGTGCTGAATCCTCCTGAAGTGATACTGCTACAGCGATGTTTTGGGGCACGGGTTTAAGGGTTTTCATTATTTGGGATGGAGACTTTTGCTGCATGGTCAACCAAGGGATTTGGCTTGGCTCTATGGAGATGCAAGGTCCTGTGGCTGTTCCTTGGCCCAGGCAGGTGCCCTGCTGTGGGTCCCATTCCCCATGGACACCAAGCACCCACTGCAGCTCAAAGGCTGCACCAYRACARCTTCTGACCCARRCWCTCCAGTGCTTGGCCATGACAGTTCAGCGAGTTGGGAAAACTGAAAAGAAGCCCATCCTGGGCAAGCAGCAGACGTGACCTGCAGGTTCCTTCCCAGCCACGCATGGCTGGGACACCTCAGGGCTGGGCTGATGCCGCCTCCTGTAGCAATTCAGCCTCATTTTGGGGTGTTTTCCCAGCCCATTACGAGCGTGGCCTCGGATGGTGCCCGCCAGGCACGGCGCACGCTCCCCAGCCCGCCCGCTCGCTGGGAACATCGTGCGCACAACAGCAAACAGATGTCAGCCARGATCGTTCATAAATATTTCATCACGGGGCTGCGAGCGGCCCGGTGAGAGACAGAGACCTCGGCACCAGGTCTGAGCTTATTACTGAGGGCTGACAAATGCTCCTAATTGGGTCGGCAGCAACGGCGACGTTATTGACAGCAGCAGCAAGAAGGACCAGCTCCAGYGTGTTTGCTTTGCTGTGTGTGTCCATGCTCACAAAATGTAAATGGAGGGTGATGGATACGACTTCATGGAGTGTCTTTCCTCTCTTATTAGATTAATCCTGAAATGTAAGCAAATAGGGCAGACATTAGGAAACAGCGTAAGCTTGTAGAGGCAAATCCTGCTCTGAGGGACAACCAGAAAGATAGAGACATTTAACACTTCAGGCATCAAGCTCCCAAATGGGAGCCAGAGATAAGGCCAGAAGAAARTTTTCCAGAAATGCAACCCATTTTCTCCAGACTGAGATTATATAAAGGCTGGGAGAGTTGGGTGACAGCGCTTGTCCCTCCTGAAAATCCACCACCCTGCACCTACACCCTCACCTACCACGTCAAGTGACTGCACTCTCTAGCAAAAAGGCAAGGAAGGCGAATKGGTAGAGGTGCTGGACCCAGGAAGGACTTTTGCTTTCTATTCCTGGTTTTGCACACACCACCCATTTCACAACAGCGGCAGTGCCATCCTCGTGTCACCAGGGATGGTGTGACCCTTGATTTGTTGCTGTGGGCAGAGCATTTTGAGGACTTTGCTTTAAAGGAGCTTTTTTTACAGCTCCTGCATGCTAAGAACTGCCTGGGACTAATAAGCACRGTTTAGGAAAAGTAATTTGGGGAGATGACAGCAGCTTGGTTCTGTGCTCCTTTGGACACATAATCATGTGTATAAGTGTGCGTGTGTGTGTGTGCATGTTTTTCACAGGTCTCTGGAGATCTCCCTTCCATTTGGAGGCAAAAGCCTCCCGTATGAACCTAAGTCTTGATGTGRTGATATTTTATATTCAAGTTTTAATCCTCTTTTTAGCAGCCCATTTATTAAAACTCAGCAAGTTTCAATTTTTTGAAGCCGGTTTCCTGAGATGTCATTATCCTCCTGCTGGAGCAGATTAGCGGATTGCTAGGAGGATGCAATTTGAGCTCAATTAATTCYGCTTCAAGTCCCAATCCAGTGTTGCTAAATAGCTCTCGAGTCCTCACGTTGGGACGCTGAGCGCTGCGATTCCTGCCCGGGGCTGTGCTGCGGCCGGGGCGCTTCCTCCTGCGTGTCCCACCGTTTCTGGCACGACTTTTCTGCTCAGTTGCTCTTGTGCATCCTGTGTTTAGGGAGCAAATCCCAAGCCAGTCTTGCRTGGTACCAACCCCAGCGTCATTTCTCATCTTGCACGTTGCTTCTGTTGCAGCAGTTAAGCCCTCGGAGCAATCATTTTCACCTCTGCTTACAAATAGCAATAGGAGGGAATGGCAGAACAAAGCAGATGAAATATAAAGCAGTGAAATAAAAATAGTCATTCGCAAAGCTTTTTTTTCCCCCCTCCCTTGGGTTAAGAGTTGCCTTGACTGTCTTAAGCAGGATTAAACCACAGCCTTGATTTAACCTGCTGGGCCCAGCACTGCAAAGCCTCCCTCACGCGGTTAGGTTTAGGTGGGTGGAAATTGGGCTCCTAGAACGCGTCAAACAAAGGCTGCTCTAAATCACTTCTGGTGCAGAGCCATGGACTACGTTTCAACAGTCAGCGACTGTCTTTGCATCACACTCCTTTTCAAAACCTGTCAATGTGGGCACAGATGCAAGACCATCCAAACTGTCATTAATCTTGACCAAATTTACGAACAGGTACCAAGTCCATGTCCCTGGTTCCTGGCCTTCATCTCTCTTCCTTCCTTGCTCTCCCTCTTGTGCTCACAACCATATACTGCACTTCCTCTCTCCGGCCTCCAACCAGCACAGCTATAAGGTTATCTGCCATGCTTTTCTTGTTGTAAGCACRTACCTTACTATGACATCTGGGAACTTAACAGTCTCGTGCATATTTGCAACAGGGAAGTTTAGGTAAGAATTTTTTTCTAAAACGTCAGCACAACTTTGGTGTCAAAAGATTCTTTTAGCTACTTCTCCTGGCTTTTTTTTTTTTAACAACAAGAAGGATTTCCAAAATGCAGAGTGCCTTAAAAAGAAGGAACTGGAGCAGGCAGGTGGATGGAGATGTTTTCTTGGCAAGAGGGCTCCAATGCCCCAGATGTTTCTAGTAATTGTGTGCAGGGAGGTAGAGACCCATGACCACTGCACGCTCAGCTTCTCCAGCCTCTCTTTTCCAARCTCCCAAGATAGAAATGAGGAAAAAAAAGAGGCTCTGAATTGCCATAGGTAGGACCAGAGAGCCAAAACCTCTGCCCAAGACCCTTGTGGAAATTTCCACATTCCTGTCTCCTTTGTAATGTTGTTCCAAATGCTCTGAGCATCACTCCAGTACTAGGAGCGTCTTCTCCCACTGCATCACTGCAAGCCAGACCARGCACTGGCTTTCCCACACCCTGAGCTTGATGCCATCATTTATGCCCAACTGAAGGCCAACACAGCCCTTTGAAGTTGGCGGCACTTTGCACATGGGGCCAGGGATGTTCAAGGTGTGGGCTGGGCGGATGAGCCTTTCTGGACATGTGTCTCCAAGGAAAAGCAGAACACACAGCTCGCTGAGAAAAGTCGTCTTCAAAGGGATTCCCCACCTCTGCCCTCCTGCCCTGGCACATTCCAGACACTTTTCCCATCAGGCCATAGCCTGAATAAACACATGGTCTCCAAAGGTCGGCGTGCTTAGTGCTGGTGATCCAGCCTGGGAGTGAAGGGCACAGCTGAAGGCTTCCAGAGAAAGGACTGACACTGGCCACAGGTGCCAAACTCCAGGAATCGCCAACCAAAATGCCTCTGTCATCTCAGCGTACTTTGTTTTCATTTCCCTTTGCATGTGGCATGGAACAAAAAGCCCAKGTGAACAGTGCTGGTCTTCCTTGTCTCCCAGTGACTTCCAGGCTGCAGAGCAAATGGGGCTCAAAATGCAGAAGTGAGAGGTTGCTCRCAACGGAAGAATTTGGTAACCCTAAGAGGGAAGTCACTCTTGGGTTTCACACACTTGGATTTCAGTCCAAGTGCCATGGAACGGCTCATGTGAACCCTCCAAGGCGAAGCACAGCAGCMCAGGGGAACCCAGTGCCTCTGGCCTTGGTAAAACCCAGCTGCCCAGAGGTGGCCTGGATCTYTGTGTTACCTCTCAGTTTCTCTCTCATGGCACCTTTGTCCTCTTCTGAGATATTCTYCTTCTCTGGTGTATAAAGTGTGCAGAGTCCATGTCACCTCACCTCTTAGAAATCAAACACACCAGAGGATCCCACCCTGTGGATTCTTTTCTGACACACTGATCCAGTTCTGCTGGCTGGGGATGACTCTAGGTAGACCAAGACTCTAGGTGCTCCAATCGAGGGTCTGGATCCAATGGACCAACTTCACCAGCCATGTGGGCACTGGGAAAGGGTTCTCTGCCCCATGGGACAGCCCAGCCACACTCTGGGTTGCCGGGACATGAAGCCCAGCTCTTCATCCACTCAGCTGAGGTGATGGAGAACACCTGGAAAAGGGACAGAGTCCRCAGTGAGAGCCCATGGACAGCGTTGGCTCCAAAACATGGCTCTGCCCTCAAGCCCTCCTCCACCCTGCAGGCAGCGCTGGCAAGGAAGGGTGCTGGATTTGGGAGCTGAGATCCAGGCAGAGCTGGAAGTGGCCGTTTGCCATAAGCAAGGATTAGACCTGACTGTGAGACATATGGCAAAAGTATCTTTTAAACAACGAGAGCAAGGACACAAAGACTCTCCCGGGCTCATCGGGGCCTGATTCTGCACACCRGTGTGCACGGGTCACACTCTGATGTGCAGCATGTTAGCAGCCGCAGGGTCTCTGCCCCGGCAAGGAGAAGCCTGTGGAGACAGAGGCATTTGCAGATTGCTGGGAGCAGAGCAAGGCAACTTCTTCAGCTGTTTTGTTTTTGTTGTTGTTGTTGTTGTTGTTGTAGTAATGCTGATTTGCAGAGCTGACAAATGCAGTCTTGCTAGAATGTTCCTTTCCAAACATTTCCAATGGGCTGGAGTTCAAGCGGGTGCAGAAAGTCAGCACCAGCTGTTCAGCTGGGATGGTGGAGTCCAGCCAACCCCACCAGGGCTGGGCCTGGGCCTGAGGGTAAGGGACACATCGCAGCTCATGTCTGTCCACCCGGCTTCTTCCCTCCAGTACATGGCAGRCTTACTCAAACCGTCTGATTTCTAGCCCTTGGCCCATGCTGGCCATGATCTGGGAGGCCATCAGGGCTAGAGACATCATTCTGAGGGTAGACACATGACATTAAGGTTAGAGACTTCCAGRCCCTCCTTAAGCTAGAGACTTGAACTCCACTGCCACATCTGGAGATGCAGTCAGAGTGCCAGACACCTGGAGGACCATGTATGRGACTTCTGCTCTCCTTCTCCACTTTTCTACTGGAAATGAAACTACAGAGCCACCAGAATGGCCAGAGTCCTGGGGGGAGGAAAGACCCCAGCTCCCTTCTGGCAGGATTCGCACTCTGTCTCCCTGGTAGGAGAATGTGGAGTAAGTGTCTGATAATGCAAGCAGATGTTGAGACTCAGTTTTGGTTCCCACCAATCCTCTGTGGATGGTGGGAAGTTCAGCAACCTCAATGGACTTTGAGTTTAGACCTTAATGTGGTTGTGGCCCATCCCAGTCGTATCTTAATGATACTTGTCATCACTTTCTGCTTACAAGGATCTGCAGTGTTGACTGGAGGGGGCAGGATTGATCACAACCTGTTGCATTTGCAGCTGGAGACACTCCAAAACACAGTTAAATTCTTGGAAAGGACCAAGATGGACTTTTCAACTGAGGATCATGACACAAGCTCCTCAAAATAAGATGTTTGCTCCCTTGGGACCACCMAGGGACCCACAAGGGACCCACCCCCCTATGTCGCAACACATAGGGATTCTCAATCCACAAGGATGATGAAAAACCCCAAAGAAAAAGCCGAGATGCTGGCACATGAATATCAGTTTTCCACCCTAGTCAAGAGAGCCTTGTGCATAGAGCCAGTAGGCTGTATCCATTAGCTATGTCCTGGGATAACCCACGYTCTGGAGTGAGAAGGGTTAATAAGAGCATCAGCTAAATCGGGAGAGAGCCCAGAGCAGCTCGTGCACGTGGCGCTGAGGGACTTCAAATATTGCAGCTCCCTGCCACGATTTTCAAAGCGGTTTTGCTAGCTTGTGTCGATACCAAGTCTTTCATCCGCCGCTGTGTCAGTCAAATAGCAGCTCGTAATGCCCAGCCAGACTGGAAGGAGAACAAACGGCTTCCAGGAGCCCCGCTCCCTAGTCTTGCCGTCAGCCCCGGAGCTCTGAGCCAAGAGCCCCGGTACTGGGGCAGGGGAAGGAGCCAAATCAGCCCGGTGAAAGGGAAGGGGTCCAGGGGAAGAGCAACTGTGCAATAAGATGCTTTTGGACAGCAGAAAAACAGTGAGTTCTTGGAGATTTTTTTTACATCTTTAAATGAGCATCTCCTGAGAAACGGGAGCATTCACCATGTGTACCTTTCCCCTTGATGGCAGATCCCTAGAGGAGACTGGTAAAAATAACCATTATTGATTGTTTAAACAAAAACCGCCGCGGCCTCAAGACTCATTAATGCAAAGTCCCTCCGAGAAGGCAACGTAAGAAAACAGGAGAGCAACCAAGGAACCCCCAGAAGCGCAATGTTGAAAGGGCCCAACCCAAGGGCAACGACCAGGTCCTTGCCACCATCCTTGAAGAGCAAGCACCCAACATCTCCCGCACACCGCGAGAGCCAAGGCGACGTGCCGAAGCCCTGGGCTTTGTGCGGAGCTGGGACATCTGGCAGGAGCCAGAGGGGCTCCYGGCCGGTGGCTCCAGCGCTGCCCGATCCGCGCGCCGCTGAAGCGCCGGCCCGYGATTCTCATGCAAATGGCTCCACGGCGCGAACAGATGTGAAACATTTGGTTCTGTTCTCGCGGGCTTGTAAAGAAATAATGCGACTGGAAGAGCGGGGGGAAAAAAGGGGCCACGCAGGGTGCGGGGGGAGAAAGTTCATAACAATGGTTCTCCCTTGGTGGCCCGAARCGCGGGAGTTTACGTCAGGCCGTGCCAAATCCATATCTCTAAGTGAATGAGACCAGCCCTGTCAAACGCGGAGGTAGGAGCGATACACAAATGTTATAAATACGGGGAAGTGGGGAAGCTGTGTCGTGTCCAGTGCCGAGCCATCCATCATCYCCTCTGCGTCCCGAGTTTATGGAGCGGTTTCTGACACTACTTAGACAGTTTACGCGGGCYGGTCGGACGGGCTGGAAAAGCTGACTGCATGCTCCAAGTATGTCGCGCTCGCTCTCGAGGAGCCCCCGCCATGAGGTGCCCTGGCAGGTTTTGTTGATGTTAGCAGACGGGRAGAGAAAAAATAAAATTAAGGGAAAAAAAATCTACGGGCGCAAGGAAAAAGGCAAGATGATAAACACAACGTAAGCTGCTGATGATCCCAGTATGGCTGTAAGGAGCCCAGCGCGGCTGTCCGTCGGCACCGTGCGGCTCGTGGGACACGCGGATGCAGCTGGTGGAAGGTGATATCTGGGAAGGGCGCAGACGTGCAGATACTCGCGGGCTCCTCCACTGGTCTTTCCCTGTCTCCTGAGGCTGCCAAGTGCTGCTGGGGATGAAGACACTTGTTTGAAGAGACACACAAGGCCRTGTCCCACTGAACATCCCCATAGAGCTTTCTGTGATTGCACGAGGATGCCCTGAATGAAGGACATTCCTGACTCATGCATGTGCGTAGGGTTGCACATCCCAAAGACACAGGTGCTGTCCCACACGCAAGCCCAGCACGTGCACCCACAAGTGCTATGCACAGGTACAAATGTGGCCAACATGTTAAAATGCAGCACAAATGCTTGAACACAGACAAGGCGTCCCTGGTGTCCCCAAACATGCTGAATCCTGAGCTTTCTGATGGAGACCTCTGCACTGGGAYGCAAGCTCACAGGAAGAAGGAGCCTCAAGGCTCCCCAGCTTTGGCATCAAGGGAGCATCTCCAGGCATTGCAGCGATGCCCCCARCGCTCTGCACCCTGCTAGGAAGGACAAGTTGTGCATGAGTGTGGAGGCTGGAAAGGGATGACCAGTGTGTCCAAGCTAACCCATCTCATCCCTTTTCCATGCAGAGCAGAGGTGACTGCACATCCCTGGAGATGGACGCAGCAGCTCCAAGCCCAGCCGTGCTCACAGAGCTGTGTCGGGGGAAGGWGTCTGCCTGGTTTTGTGAAGCAGCAAGGACACGGGATCGCAGCGGTCGCRCTGACGACTGCCTGTGCAGCCCCGTGATTGCACACGCTGGCGCCGTGGCGTGAGGCGGATCAGACCTAAGATGACACTGGGACGCCGTGCTCCCAAGCTGTGGAAATCTCAGTGCTGGGCCCGCTTCCAACGCGCGCCCACATCTGGGAGGCTTCTTCCCGGCGGGGCGTTCCCGCTCCGCAAGCCTCCAGCCTCACGCTGCGGGGGACGGGGTGGTCCATGAGCCGGCCGGGAGATGCTGCGGCGCTGCCCACGGCCACGTGTGCACGCACGTGTGCCCTGCCACGCACACCACAGCGAGGGTGTCCCCATCCCGCCCTCCCCTGGGGCTGGCCGTGCTCACCCCGCAGCCCCACGGAACAGTCCGGGCCTCAGGGCTCGGCGGTGCAGCCGTCTCGGAGCCGGCAGCGCTCGTGAGCTCCGCGTCGTGGAGCGCGCGCGGCACCAGCTCGGGGTGCCCGGAGCGACGGGCTCGTCCCGCGCTCCCGGGGCCGTGCACGGAGGACAGGTTTCCCATACAAGGCTGCAGCGTGCGTCGCTCGGGCCCCCCTTCCAGCAGGAACGAGCGCTGCCTTGCTGCTCTGCTTCCTTTTAAAGCGCTCTCTCCGGACCAGCAAAGGCAGCGAGCGGAGCCGTCACCGGCAGCGCTGGTSTTACTGCTTCCGAAGGGAAAAGCCAAACCCCCTCATTCTGCAGTGAAGGTGATCCCCGTACACCACCCAAAGCCAGCAGACCTGGCATTTCACCGGCTCTGGAGGTGAATCATTTCCTCTTTCAGCCTGGTTTTCCRTTCAGGACAGAGGACATGGAGCAAAGGCTGAGAGAGCTGGGCCTCTTCAGCCTGGAGAAGACTGAGAGGGGACCTGATTAATGTATATAAATACCTCAAGAGAGGGAGTGAGGAGGAGGGGGCTGGCCTCTTCTCAGTGGTGCCCAGTGATAGAACTAGAGGAAATGGCCACAAATTGAGGCACCAAAAGTTCCACAGGAACTTGAGAAAGAATTTCTTACCAGTGAGGGTGACAGAGCCCTGGAACAGGCTGCCCAGAGAGGTGGTGGAATCTCCTTCTAACTGGAGATCTTCAAAACACGCCTGGACACCACCCTGTGCCACATGCTCTAGGGGACCCTGCGTGTGCAGGGGGGTTGGACTAGATGACCTCTGGAGGTCCCTTCCAACCTTGAGTATTCTATGATTCTATGACACCACATTTATCGGGTGTTGCGAGAGCCCTGGCAGCACTGTGGAGCCCCAGGCTTGGTTGGTATCTCCATTCAGCCTTTCCAGCTTTACTTTTGTAGCTCCTGAGGCCAAGTAGGATGTTCCTAAGGGATCTCCATGGAAAGAGCAAGCTCTGAGGTGCAAATCTGCACCTCCCCTTTCAACCCCTGTGCCTGTACAAATGGCAAATTAGTCCTTATAACTCTTCTATGAAGGGAGTTTATGGCTCAGGAATTCATGAATAGGTCCYCAGCTCTTTGGTGCTCTCCAGACTTGGGCAGATATCCAAGGAAGTTCGTGAAGACACTGCTCTTAACTTCAGTGCCCCGTGGCTGGGCCCCTCGAGAGAACCAAGTGTTTCCATKATCTCTGTGCTTTCGCTTTCAAGAAGCTTCACTAGTCCAGCAAGGGCAGTCGAGAAGCAGCTGGTCCAGCCTGGAGACCCTCTASTGAGTGAAGCCAGATAGGACACGAGCATGGGCAGCTGCCACCTCCACCTTGGGTGGCCCCAGTCTGTATTCCAGGTCTTGGGATCATTTGCTCTRGCCAGCAAGTCTGCCCTGGACCAGGGAAACCCTACGTGTTATACCTGCTTCAAAACCACTGATTTTCCACAAAATATTTCCCTTTCACCAAAACTACTTTTATTTTAACAAAAAAGAAAACATGTTGACATCAGTTTGAAACCAGCCTTCTCTGTCTGTTTAATATGGAAGCATCCATGCAGATTTAGGGTTTAATTTTCCTTGTACCGTTTTCACGGTCTGCTTTGGCATTTCTTTTTTCTTTTTAAGTCGGGAGCAATATTAAAATGTACAAGAGGCCTACGTGGTATTTATGGCTGCTTCAAACTGTYGCCAGTCACCACTGTACCCAGCCCGGCACAGCGAAGCACAAATAAAACGAGACGCAAACAAAGGTAATAAAAGAGACAAGTATCTGTTTGCAAAGTGCTGGAGGAGCAGCGGGAGCGTAACTGCTTCATGCTCCAGCTAATATAGCTGTCTGCAGTGATGCTCGGAAAGCTCGACCAGGGAGCAGTTTATGGGTTTCCCTTGGAGAGCTCTTGTAAATATTTGCCTGCGAGAGCAGAGGACGTGTTGGGGACACGATGCTCGTTTGGCTGTGCTGGCCAGGCTAAGGATCCTGGTGCTCAGGGGCTCCGGCTGCATACGTGGGCATGGGACTCGACGTGCTCCTTCTCAAGGCGTGTGCCGTGCAGACTGAGTTGGAGAATGACTTTCCTGGGAGCTAGAGCTGCTAAAATGCAAGGGCTGGAGCGTCTCTGCCTGCTGGCAGCTTCCTGCTGGTGGGAACACTGCAGGTCCCGCAGCCCCAGCTCCCTGGGCAGGGGTTGTGATCACCAGCGCAGACCTAGAGCAACGCGGTGCCTTTGCTCCTCTAACAAGCCGAGACCAGAGCTGGGTYCCACACGTACCTGCTGGTCCTGCAAGCAGCCCTGTGCTGAAGAGCAGCTCCCCATGGGGATGGAACAGGGGGAGTCTCACTCATTTATCTATTAGAGGGGTGCAGCCAGGGACCTGCAGCCGCTAACAGGGTGCAAACCCATGCCTGAAGCAGCATCCCTCCACAGGGCAAAGGATGGATCCTCCAGGCCYTTGTGGCTCTTCCCGGGATGCAGACAGGGACCTGCTCAGTCTGCAGCCGCAAGTTGGGAACACCGAGCCAGGAGAAGAGAGGAAATGAGGAAAGTGGAGACCAACGGGGTGCACCRGCACCCCTCTATGTGCTGCAGAAGATGCTGGGGTGAGCACGCACTGAACGTGGTATCTCGGGGAGGTGCCCAAAGCTGCCTCTGTTTAATCCGCCCGGCTCTGCTCCCTCTCAGCCTGTTTCCCTGCCGCGGGCAGGGCTGGAGCCGAAGTGTCAGGAGGGCTGCTTGGGGCTTGTGTGATTAATCCCTGACAGACCAGATTTGCCTGGATGAGGCGGGAAGCTGCAGTTCAATCTAGGCCACGTCCCTGAGCCAAAGAGCCTCTGCTCGTCCCACCCTGTGCCCTGCGCCGTGTCCTGCAGCAACGGGACTGGCAGAGCTCCCACTGAGCAGCACCCGCACTGGGACCCCCAGCAGCGCATCCCATCCATCCCATCCCATCCCATCCCATCCCATCCCACCCACCACAGGTGAAGCCACCCAGGCTCTGGTGCTGTCCCAGCTCCTGCAAAGAGCAGCTCACATTTGCAAGGCTGCTGCTGCCCAGGAGCATGGCTGGGAAAAGGGGCACTTAGGGGTCTCGATGTGCTTGCAAAGCCTCCTTGAATGGCACTGTGAAAATAAGAGGGGAAGCTGCATTTTCATCAAACAAGGCAGAGACATCAGTCCCACTGGCCCCAGAGGGCCGACTGCATGCTCAAGTCTTTGGAAAATACAGCCTTTTTGCCCCCATGTTTTTATGGAGCATATGAATACTCTGCCAGAGGCCCCAGTCGTGCCCACCGTGGCAAGGACAGTATGCTGACGGGGACCTTGCCTGGAGCAAGCTGGTTAACCAAGGCTCCGAGCCTGGAGCTCCATGGCAGGGAGCTGCGGACAGGCTTTGGATCCTGTTCAGTCTCCTCCTCTTACCGGTTCTTATTAATTCATGCTCCCGATCGGAGGCCTCCCAGATGTCCTCACATCTTGTGCCAGCTCTCTAATCAAGTTGGCCTGGTCTCCATCCCCGCTGGGGAGAAGGTATCAGGTACAAGGTGGACGGAGCTGCTTGCCAGCTCCAAGGCCAGGCATCAGGTATAAAGATAGGTTGCCTCCTGCCTCTGCCAAAGCAGCACCGGGTAAGATTTCATCTGCTTTCCGCTCACTGATCCGATCGCTTTTTGGGTGCAGGCATCRCATATTTTGCAATAATCTGGCTTGTTTTATCATGCTAAGTGAGCGCAGGCTGAAAATATTCCCTCCAAACTCTTTTTAAAAAAAATAAAAAAAGTCCGTCCCCAGATTTTTAGTCTCCCTGCTGCATATTTTCAGCATGCCTCTTCTACAGAAATGGCCCAGGATCTCCAGTGCCTGCACTTGGGGCTGCTCACTGGGGACCTCCACTCCCTTTGGGCTTCGCTCCTTCGCCAAAGCACCCAGCTAGCGCAGGCTCTGCAGAAACCCCAGGAGCACCGTTCCTCCCTTTAACACCGAGGAGCACCCAGCTGGGGCCTCCCTGTGCCAGGCGCTGCCCCCCGACGTGCTTTGATCACCACGTTGCGGCAGGCGCTGGCGCGCAGAGCGGCTGGTGGGAGCCCTGCTCTGCCCCTCGCAGGGCTGCTCAGCCCCGGCGTGCTGCAGAAACCGGCCTGGCCTCAGTTTCTGCACTTCCCTCTGGCACGGGAACTTCCAGTGGGAAGTTAGGCCAATAAAATGGTGGCTTATCTAGAATCACGGCTTGATCCCAAGGAGAAAGATGAGGGAAATTTGGACATCTCCTTCCAGGCACGGAGGGGAGCTGGAGCAGGGATGATCTCCCAGCCAGCACCACCATGGAGCTGGGAGCCAGGGAGCGTCAGGGGGTCCTGGGACAAGGCCAGGCAGCCACAGCCCTGCAGACATATGGGGACAATACCCATGTCCCTACAATGGAAGGCAAGAAGTCCTTGAACTTTCTGAGTGATGTGCAGAGGGGAAAGCCCAGGAGATTACYGCGCTCAATAGAGGATTTGGGGAAAACAGGACCCTCGTTGCCTCCGCCCTCTCCACCCGGGCTCTCAGATCCCGGGGCTGCTGCTGGCCTGTCCCCATTAGTTATTGTCCCCATTCAGCTGAGATGAAGGAGCTTTTGTCGCRGGAGCCCACACGGGGTCACGTCGCCTCTTGCTTATCAATCCGCTTCTCTCTGCTCCGGCCCGGCCGCCAGCGCCGGCTACAATGGGACGTTTTCTCGGGCAGCCGCGTCCTGACAGGCAGCGCTTCCCATCGCTCCCAGCCTTGCGACCACTCGTTAAGCTGCGCTGCCCCGGGGCTTCCCGGCCGTACTCCCCATTTAACCCCTGATCCCGTCTGCGCCACGGGTCACCGGGAAAGGGGAGAGACAGAGCAGCTCCCGTGGGGGCCCAAGCCGGCCTCCGGGCTCGGAGAGTTTCTCCGGGCGCTGCTGCATGGGAACACCTGGAAATGCTGTAGGATGGAAGCCCTCGGCATCTTCTGATTATTACTGATATTAATATTTCTATTATTACAAAATAATATGTTTTGTATAGAATTAATGCAAAAGCAATAGCATTTTGGCTGCTGAATTTAATCCCTGCATGGCTGCATTTGCCTCCCGCCGCCCTGGTCCCACTTCCCGAGGTGGGGACAGAGTCCCAGCGTGCACCCGAGGGGCCACATGACCCTGCGAGTGATGGGGAGCTCTGAGGGCAGAGGGGCAGCAGGGCAGACTTTGAAGCAGATGGATGGAGTGAACACAGTGACAGAAATTTAAGAGGAGGAGGAAGAGGCTGCAGGAAAAATCACCAATGGTGCAAGCACGCTGTTCAGCCTGAGTAWAACGGGAAGCACCTTTTGCTCCAAACCTCTAAATCCCATGGTAAAAAAATACCCGTTATCCCTGAGAACGGCTATTTTTTATCAAGGCTCCTATAGAGAAGAGGCTCCTCCGAACCAGCTCTAATGGTGTCATCTGCCCAATTTTGCTAACTTTAGCAGCACCGTGTTGAYGAGTGGTCCTCGTACGCAGAGCTCTGAACGGGCAGCGGCCTCGTGGCGCCCWGGACGGGCTCGTAGCAGCGATGCCGAGGAGCTGCGGGTGCAGAGGGGTGACACGGGCGCTTCCCCGTCCCTCCTCTTGCCCTTTGGTGAAACACCCTCCTGCTCGACAAGCTGTCACGGACCACGAGAGCTGCCGTGTCTCATGAAGAACCAGGCGCTGAATTGKKTTTTTTTAAAAAACTCACAACATTGCCTTAAATATCTTACGGTGGTTTTAAATACAAATATATTTGGTTTATTTCTTTCTGGATGCTGCACTTTTTAAAGTGGCTYGTATTTTCACTAGATAACCAGCAACTTTTTTCAATGAAAGCCCAGCTGCTCCCCAGTGTTTCCAGGATCACTTGCCTGGGGAGAAAAGCAGCAGACCTCCCCAGCCGTGGGATGCACTCACAAGCTCAGGGCAGCCGCGTGCTCCTGCCGCTCTCTCCTGCCCATTTCCCTCATTTTCTCTGCTTGAAACAAATATTTATTCCAACAGAAAGCATGCCCCTGCCCCCAGCACCAAGGGAAAAAGAGGAAGTGAAGCAGCTTTGCATGGGCCYGCTCCAGACCATTGGAGCCAGCAGTGGCTTTTCATCCACTTCCCATGATGCCACGCAGGGGTAGATAACAGCATTTCAGCTCCTAATGACAAACATCATGTCCTAGAGGTGTGAGGAGCCCGGCCTGCTCCAACCCTCTTGGGAATCAGCCACCTCCTCTTGCACGTCGAAGAGCTGCAAGACCCAAAACACTAAAATAGTCTGAATTTGTCACATTTTAATGACACTTGTGAATCTGAGGTGAAGTGATCTGGCTGCAAAGCGGCTGGGGAAACCTGTGTATTAAAGATACACAGATAAAGATAAGTTCTTTTGCTCAGGGAGAGAAAAACTGCTGTAAAGTGGCAAGAAGATTGAAGAGAATAATTCCTTGCGACAAACATTTGTTATTAATTTGAGCCTGTTTACTATTTGGAAACATATTTTTATTAACCAGCCAGCTCTGCAGATGGCTGATTATTATTCATTGCAAAATTTGCTTTTCCCCCCCTTTTCATTGACTAATTTGCAGACACACCAGCTTTGCTGCCAAGCAGTCWAAGTTTAATCCCTCAGCTAGGTCCACGCCGAACAGAAGAAAAGAAAAAGATCTAAGTCAGTCCAGCGTTCCGTGTGCGAGTTTGTGTAAAAATCCTTCAGTCTAGGGCAAACACTTCCAATTAGAAGGGCATTCCCCCAGGGGCAAGGAAATAAGGGGCAGCCGAGAGCTGGTCCCGCATTGGGGACCCCTCGGAGGAGAGGAGCGGATGCTGCGAGCGTCGTCTCGCCGTGGTGGGTGTCGTGACTGGGTGTCGTGCGTGGGTGCTTTGCCTCCCGTGGGCCTGGCCGCGTGGGTCCGAGTGAGCAGGGAATGATCCGTTTTGGGGGGGTTTTCCACGCCGGGCTTAGCGTGAGGGCTGCCTGCCATTCTGCACCTATATTAACGCTTCATATGAACACAGGTCGYGCCGGTGGTCGCAGGGGTTCCGCGGGGGGCTCCGAGGGTAGGAGGGCACCGCTGATCCGGGTCGGGGCTAAGCCGTGGGGAAGCGGCGCTCAACACGCGGAGCGACGGGGACACTCGGAGCGGACGAGGGGCCCTGAGACCGGCCCGGGGGAGGCTCCGCCGAGGGGCGCGGGGGGCGGCGGGGCCG
>PTEX01000174.1:662005-683728 GCA_003342815.1 Eudromia elegans
GCCGCAGGCCATCATCATCGGCGTCAAGAAGGGCGGCACGCGGGCGCTGCTCGAGTTCCTGCGCGTGCACCCCGACGTGCGCGCCGTGGGCGCCGAGCCGCACTTCTTCGACCGCAACTACGAGCGCGGGCTCGCCTGGTACAGGTAGGGCACGGAGCGGGGGACGCGCGGGGATGGGGCCGTGGCCGGGCCGGCACCGCCACCCGCTGGTGGCCCCCGGCCCCGCGCCGCGAACCTCCGGTCCCGCTTCTCCCTAGCGCGCATCCCTCATCCCYGCTCCATCCCTGCCCCATCCCTTCCCCAAATCCCGTGCCTGCTCCCCCGGGGCAGAGCACAGGTGCCAGCGAGGGGGGACATAGGGGGAATGGGGACAACCGCATTGCCACGAGGAAGTCGGGGGGGTCCCCCCTTTAGCCCCTTCTGTCTCCCTCAACCCCGGCTGCCTCCGTGCAAAGGGGCTCTGCTGTCTTGGGGGACCCCAAGCGCCTCCGGCACCCCTGGTGAATCACAGCCTGCAGAGGGGTAGCTCAAAGCAGCTTTTCTGTGCTCAGCGCGTGGGAGAAAACGTATTTTGCATGTGGATATTTCAGCAGCTCAGTGATGACTACCAAAAAAAAAAAGGAAAAAGGGCGGGGAGCACTGCTCATGCCCTTCCCTTGCTTAAATAAATAAAACCTCTGTTTCCTTAACCCAAATAAGAGGGATCCCCTTGAAAACAGAACGCAGTTGGCAAAGCTAAGGGGCAGAGTTCCTGTTTGTTTTGTTTAGGTGGTTTCCCTGTATGTTTTAAAGTTAATGGAGGAGTGTTTTCTAGCGGATCCCTGTGGAAGGGGCGGGTTGGAGTGAGGGATAAGCCGCTCTCTGGTGAAGCATCCCTGTGTCTGTGGTCTTCATGAATGAAGGAGCGAAAAGAAAAGGCTTTGGAGTCCCCCCAGTGCTTGTTTTCCATTTGTGCTGAGCCCGGGCGCTATCTGAGAGGAGGGAGGTTTGCAGGGACCGTGTTGAAATGTGCAGCAGGACCCTAGCGTGCGCGAGCGAGCCCCGAGCTCCCCTGAGCATCACCTGGGGCCGGGGCTGCGCGTGGGCTTCCCGGCGAGGAAGATTTCCTTCCACGTGGGCTGGAGCTGTCGCAGGAGGGTATTTTTAGTGTGTGCTCATCCCGCTTCTCCGTGTCGACCCCGTATYGGAAAGGAAACATTGCAAACAGACCTGGAAACCTCAGCTGCTCCTATTGGAGCTTGCCCGTGGGAAATAAATGGGGTTTGGGAGGACGGGGACAAACATGCAGAAAAGCTGCTGTTTTGGAGGGTGCCCCGGAGTGCCCAGGGAGTAGATGGCGTGGGGACACTCCTGCCCTGGGACACTGGACCCAAGGAGGGCAAGAGCCCTCAGCAAGGAGCAACCAAGCGCATTTAGTGCATAGGGAATTTCGTCTTCCCGAGGTTGGGTCTCTGTGTGGCAGCTCTTGCCTGGTGGAGGTGCCGCCTCGCAGCCCGTTTGGGCACTCGCTGGTGTTGCGTTCGGTGCACTCTGCTGCTTCCGTTAATTGCTGCTGTTTGTATCTGATGTACTGAATTTCACCTTCCCCCCTCCTTTTCTTTAGCCCTGTGGAGGCTGCAATACAGTGAATTCTTTGTACGGGGCTATTCCTGCGAGACCAAATCTTGCAGGACGGGCTCGTATGAGTAATCGCGGTTCACACACGTGGCCCGTGGCGGTGTGAGAGCCGCAGCGGCAGCCCCGGGTTCGGCAGTTACCAGCCTGCTGCGAAACGTCCTTTAAAAACATCTGTGTCTGTCCAGGGTTTGGCTGTGATCTTTGCTAGGGATTCAACGCGGGGTAAATGGCCAGATGTTTGCCAGGGTGCCGGTCTCTTTTCTTGGGAATCGGTCGTAGGTTTCATGTGCGTTTTGTTTGTGTTTTTCCTCCATTCCAAGCAGTCAGTCTACACAGCATCACTGCAAGGTGTGGATGCTTTGGGAAGTGTCCTGGCTATCGGGCGCCCTGCCTGGGCTGGGCAGCGGGTCCCGGAGCGTGGAGTCAGGCTGTGGCATCCGCAGGGGACTTGGTGAGATGGGTCTGCGCTTCCTAAGGAAAACAAAGGAGCAGCTTCGGCAGCAGCGGCTGCTGCCCAGGCCTTCCGCAATCGGAGGGTAGACGGTGGCTGGCAGCAGATACATCCGTGGATGGCGGTCGCCGTCACCCAGGCTGGGCACGGGCAGGGGTGTCACCTACTGGGTGCCCAGCSATGCCCGAGCCCGCTGAGAAACGCTGCCCGTTAAGCGAGTGCAGGAGACGCTCTGCTCGCCGCCCGCGTCGTGCCTGCGTGGAAGGCAGCCGTCCCACGGAGCGGCCTGCTTTAAAAAAAGCAATGCCAGGGATTTAATTCGGGAAGCGCGACACCTCCGTGCRTGTGGGATGAATACCCGTGTGCGCCAAGCAGCTTTCGTGCCCCAATCTGCTGCGGGTGTTGCAAGGGCCCTGTCTATAGGGGCTGAAGGGAGGGAGCAGGAGATGCCACAAGGATCTCCTTGGTTCTCCAGCACAGAAACCTCTGCTCCAACCCCATCTGGGCCCCTTAACCCAGGTGCGCTAAGAGCTGGACTCCTATACGCAGCCTGGGGGGAGATGCCAGGAACAGGGGCTGATCCAACCAGCGGGAAAACGCCTGGGATAGCAAATAAATAAATAAACCTCTGCAAATAAATAAATAAAACCTATTGTGGGTGGTGCCACAAGCATCACCGGCTTCCTCCGGTGTTTCATTAGGCTGCCCCGGTCGGGATGTCGCTGTGCCATCAGTCGACCCAGCAACACTCGTACATTTTTGGTCTCAAGCCAAGCTAATGCCATCAACTGCACCCTGGAACAGAGCAAGGTGGCAGCTGCCTCAAATCTACTCCAGCTGCTGGGATGCTGAAGCACCAGCACTCCTGCATCCGGAGGGTTCCTGCTCCTAGTTAATGTCCATGAGGGATTTTTCTCTACAGCACTTCTTTTTATCTAAGGAACCTGTGGTGTTTGTGCCAAAGGGACCTGAGGATGTTTTGTTTGATGACGAGGCCTGAGGAAGAAGAGGAGGAGGAGGAGGAGATGCCCCAGCAGCTGCACACAGCTGCAGCCCATCCTCTCCTGCCCTGTCCGAGCCCCTGAGCCTCAAACCGCAGTGAAATCTGAGTCCTGGGCATGGAGGAGTCCAGCCACTCTGTGGAACCGTGTGGCCTGGAGGTCTGTGTGGTCTCTTGGCCACCACAAATCAGCAGCGCTGCTGTCCGGGTGGTCTCTTTGACCGTGGAGGTCAGCGGAGGAACGGTGGCATGAGGGACTGGAGTGTGCGGAGGATGCTAGGGCATGCTCCAGTGGGATGAGGGTGGTTTGTGGAAGGTGGAGTAGGCCTGGATGACTGCGACCATTGGGAGGCATGTAGTGGAAAAYCCTTTGCAGGACGGAGATGCCATARCAGGAGCCAASAGAGACCCTCTCGGATGGCTGTGTCCACAAGAGGAGGCCTGAACAYTCTCYCTGGGTAGAAGCGATGGTTTCCCCACCTTTCCTCACCYCGACCTTGCAGCCTCTCCAGCTTGGCTATGTCGGCGAGTCTTCAAAACATGCACAGCGTCCAGCATGACTTGGGCCACTGGAGAGATTGTGTTTGAGTGTTGGGTTGGAGCAAGTTTGAGCTGGTTTGATGTATTCTACTTCCTACTCACAGGAAGCTCTGTCAGCAAAGCCCGATCCTTGGAACTCCTCATCTCCCAGGCACATGTGCACTGCTAATGGCATCACGTATGGCCTGCAGCAGTTCCTGCAGACTGTGACTTTGTGTGGCCAGGAGCTGGAGCAGATGACGGTCCTTGTTTATTTATTAGCTGCGTAATCGGATGCCTTCCCGTACCGTGCTCACCGTGCCAGGTGCTGTATGGAAAAGAACAAAAGCTGGTCTTGGCCCCAAAGCGCAGCTCATTCACTGTCAGCAGCAGGCGGAGAGGCAGGCGCAAAGGGAGATGAGAGCATGTCAACAGGGTGGTGGGACCGGCCTTTCCGTGGCTCTTTGGTGTGGTTTGGGCCTCCTGTGGCCTCCTGGCTGAGCAGATGGAGGTGGAGAAGGAGATGGGTGGCTGGGTGGGTGAAGGGAGTTGGGTAGCTGGATGGGTGAAGGGAAATCCTCACTGGTAAAGGGGAAGATGAAGGAGCTCATTGGAAAAATGGATGAGATTGGGCCTGGGACCACACAGTATGTTGTAAAAAAAAAAAAAAAAATAGAAAAGACTTAACTGGTTTCAATGTTACCCTTAGCCATGACCTTCACATGTGACTTTGGGCAAGGCCCTACGCCCGGAGACTCCAAGGCATTGGGATAAAAAAGGTGAAATGTTTGGAAAAAGGGCATCCTACTGCTTGTGGAGCCTGGGCTGATGAGTTTATGTGGCCTCTGTTTCCCATGGATGGGCTGCAGCCTCGAGGGGTCTACCTCTCTGCAGCGCAGGGGGAACGTGCTCTGTGGCCTGGGCCATCCCCGCAGCGGGGCAAAGCGAGGCGGAGGGGCGGCAGGCGGATGCTGCAGAGGAGAYGTCCCCGCCGTGAGTCACGTCGTGACGGTCCCCACGCTGTGCCCGCTGCTCCGGTGGCTGGGCAGCGCCGGGACCGTGGGACAGCTCCGCTGGCTGTCCCTGCACCACGTGGCAGTGCCAGCTAGCGTGTGTAACACCCGGACACGGCACCGTCCGGACACGGCGTCGCCTGGACACTCATCCGGCTGTGCAAGGAGCTTGGGTCAGGGCCTTCCCCCTCCAATATTTCCTTAAATACTCCCCAAAGAGTTATTGTTTTTGGCGATGCTTTTGAGCAGTTTGTGTGTGTGTGTGCATATATATATATATATAAATATATATATATTTATTGATATAAATATATCACCTTGTTTTTCTGCTGGGTGAAGTTTCTATCTGAGGTTCGTGTCCATACCTGCTGAAGGGATGAACCCTCAGGCTGGAGGATAAGGGGGACTGTCCAGGGAGAGAAGATTGGACAACCCCGCTCCCCACATGTAAAGCATCAAAATAAGCAACTGAGGCTGTATTGGACTCCGGGCATTTCCTGCAGTCTCGCTAGGTCCTATCGTCATCTTTAGCCCTGTGTTCTGCCCTGGTCCCTGAAATGCMGGGGGTGGCAGGGGCCGGTGCCTCTGCTCTGCCTGGGCCCTGGGGTGCCTGGTGTCTTTGGAAAGCTGGATCTTCTCTGGCCCTGCCTGCCGGTGCTGAGCAATCTTGAAAATATGGCCTCGACCGTCCAAGATTTTGTCAGTTAAATTCATAGAGCYGAGTCTCGTGGAAAGCAGTATGAAGCTCCAGCTGGCTGGGGCAAGAGCCCATTTATGGCAAAAAGTCTGATACTCTTTGGAGAAGAAGCAGATTTTCTCTACTKAAATCCTTTTGGGCCTCATCTTACCCAATTCCTACCTAGATGGGCAGCCTGTTGTCCTGCACTCAGCCCTTATGCCCATGTGAGGTGCCCCATGGGTCGTTGTGTTGAGTCTGGGGTCTCGGCACAAAGTTCTGGCTGCCACAGCACCACYGAGCTAGGATTTCACCCCAAACATTTGAAGCCCGTAGCAGAAGCAGTTCGATCTTAGTAGGGTAAAGGGAGCTGGCTCCTTTCCAAAGAGTTCAAAGCCATGAATAAGTGACCAGAAAACCTGAACATAACCCCTGCCGTACACGCTCGCTCTCTGTACACTGAATCTTCTTAGCTGCTAATTACGCTTTTCCCTAGGAGAATATGGAGGTAACACAAACTGTGTTTGCAGTGAAACAGAAGAGGCTGAGGGGGAGAAAGGGTGATCATTGTGGCCAAAAGTCATTGCATATTCTCATTATGTGCGGGTGTTATGGAAGGGGAATGGGTTTGGGTGTGGTTGAAGTTGTATTCTTGGCATCAGTCACGGTGGCTCTTAACYCTGTTAGATAACCTGTTGGTTAGGTTGGCCCTGTTGGCCTTACCAACCAGAGTGGAGGTTCCTGCAAGATCTGTAGGACTTGGCTCTCCAGAGCGGTGACATTGGCTGGTGTCTCTACTTGAGCCATTCCTGGCTCCTATATAACCCACCTCTTGGGACATCCAAGTCCTCATGGTTTGGAGCATTAACCTCCAAGCTGCACCCTCCTAAACTCTTGCAGTCAGGAGTAGCCTGTTGGTTTCAGGAGGACTGTTTGTGTGAGCAGGTTGGTGGGATAAGGCCCGCAGTTGGAATATAAATAGAGCTGCTTGATGAAGTGAATTATTCTTAGTGTTTCTTTCATCAAATGATGCAATTCTGTAGGAAGAAATTTTTCAGCAAAAGATATCGCAGGTTCCTTTCGTGCATGGCAAAACCATCCTTCTTCCTTCTGAGAAGCGAGGAGATTCATAATACGCTCTTTCTATTGCAACACCATCTGCTTCAAAGATATAAAGATCCCTGCTCGAACTCCTACAAACTCCAGGCTACTGCTGAACATGTTTCTGGTAGGAGATCGGAGCCTGGCAGGATAGGGRGAGAAATTTTCCCTTTCTGTCCCGGGACCGCTTTGGAAACCGGAGACTATTAACTGGGTGCCCACTGTCACGTGGGGCTGGAGCTTGCAGGTGGCTCCCGGTTTCTGCTCCCTCCTTTTCTTGAATGCAGCTCCACCAACTTGGGCCATGTCGCATCCAGCYATGGCTGTGGATGGCCCTGGGGCAATGTGCCCTGCCCGTGGCTCACAGGGATGGGTGTTTCCRCTTTCCTGAGCCCAGCTGATGACTGTCAACAGGGAACTGATTGACCGAATTGGGTCTGACAAGCAAATTCCCCTCCACACGCGTTCCTGTGTGGAGAGACAGTCAAGTTCTAGCACAGCTTTGCTATGTGAAGCCAGCAAATTATTTTTATTTTCCCCTCCCTGCCCCCAACAGGGCATTTTTTTCTGCTGAAGATTACAAAAAGTCAGAATGATTTGTTCCAACATTTTTCTTTGGAAAGGGATTCCCTCCTGGCATCCATGCTTTCTGGTGATGCCTTTTAYGGGAAAATATCAAAACCAATAATTTTGACTTTCTTGTTTATCTGATAGTCTATATATGTGTACGCACATGCACGCATCCATTTTTTCTCTCTAAAGCATTGCATTTTAACATTAATATTTTCTCTCCACTTCTATGATTTTGTGTGGCATACATCAAAATGCCTCAATAGTATTGAACACTTTTGAACACTTTTGCACCAACTGAGCTGGAATGGTTAGGAAATCCTCTTTATAAGAGAAATCCCCAAGCACTAGTTTGTTCCAGCACAGAGTAAACCAGATGAGAAAACATTCAAGTTTCCCAGCTCATTGGAAATGTCTTGGCCATCATGGGGAAATGAGATAAGGGGAACCTGCCTGGCTTTCTGAGACTGCCCACAGCAAGGAGGGTCTGGTACACTTGTACACTTTTAATGACCCAAGGGTCTGATCTGCACAGGATACAAATCTCTCTTTTGGACCACAAGCCCGTGACCACAAGGCAGAGAAATTTTGGGGCCGAGCACTGGGGAGAGGGTGGCACTGCAGGTCCACTGGTGCCAGTATGCCTTGAGCCTCATGTGACACACCAGAYGGAGGGGCTGTTTTCTTTGGTTTGGGGTCTTGACTTGTTTGGTGCTGGAATTTTTCCTGCTGTCTGGAAATTTTCACCTCAAATCCCTTCAATCTTGGAAGCTCAAGCAGTGACTGAGTGCCATGATAGCTTGTGTCTTGCCAAGTTCTGCTTTAAGCCTCAGTAAAGAAGGGCTTGGGAGGATACCTGGGCCAAAGGCTGATGGCTGGATGACCTGTCCTTCTCCTGTATTTTAGTAGAGTGACCCGGGCCAGGGCRAGTTCAGTTGCTGGCCACAGCCCCCTCTGTCCTGCCAAGTTTGGGCTCTGAAGATCTTCAGTTCTTGAAACAGTAGAGARGAGACTTACTGGGCTCCTGTAAACACCCATCACGGCTGTTCCTTAGAGCTTTTGGTGGGGTCTGCTTCAAAGTGAACTGTGGTGCTGTGCGTGCTCTCAAGAGAACAAACTCTGTGGGGAATCTCCACTCTGCTAGGGGGGAAATGGAAGCAGAAAGTTTACGTGCTCAGAGACATGCAGTGGCTCTTTACGTCTAGGTTTACCACATGGACTTCTTGACATCTAGCTTCGTTTTGCTGCTGATCTTCTATTACTGTGATAGGACGGGAGACTGTCTGAAAAAGAGATATYGGTGCAGGGAATTCAGCAAGTGTTGACCTTGTGCTGGCATCAACCCTTCACCACCCAGATTTGCTCATGGATGGCCAGCCGTATGCTTGCCTGAAACTGGTCCTCACACTGAGGGTCGTGGAAATTCTCCTGACTTCTGTTACTGAAGCTGGGGGTATTAATCTCCTTGTCCAGCCTAAATTGCAGCTCAGGTAATTCTAATTTTGATTTTTGAAAATTAACACAATGATTTCAATTGGCTTCGGTTGTCTTAGTTCCCCATTCCCAGATGCCCTGGGCAGCATCTTCCTGGAAGAGACCTGCTGCCAAGTTGTGACTCCGGAGCGGTTGTGGCTTTCAGTRACAGGGAATTGGTCTTCCCTATGATCTGCAAAATGACTTGGCATTTTTCAGTGYAAAAGCTGTGTGTTATGGTAAAGAATAAAGCTCATGTTATAGAGTGTTCTTGGCTTCTTGGACTTCAGAAGTATGTGTGAATACTAATGTTTGCCTGTAAGTATTTACCTGGTATTTATCAGCYCTTTACCTGTATGACAGTGGTAGTTAGTTCTTCCATCATCTTAAAGAAGGAAGAAAACAAGAGGCAAATCTCAGTGCATGCAGTGAGCAGAGCACAGGTATAGAGACACAGAGTTGTGAGAGCAAAGTGCATTTTGAGGTCAATGGCTTGTTGAAAAATAGGGGAGGAACCATAGTTTTGATCAATCAAAATGTGTGAATTGAAGCTCACTCTTAACTCCTCTTCCTTATACACGTCAACTGGAAAACAAAACCATTACTTTGGAATGAAAGGGTAGGTGGTTYCATTAAAAAGGATGTTGAGAACAGTGGCTTGAGCTTGGTGCTTTTGGAAAAGCTTTCAGGACACACTCAGCTAAACGTGGCTTGTGGAGCCAAGGATTTGTAAGTCACCCATGCACTCCCTTTCATACAAGCCAGACCCTGCTCAAACTCAGCTCAGCCCAGCTGGCAGCTCAGCTGTCTAATATCTTCCCTTGGGGGTGAAAAAAATGTGTTGGCACAGGTGGCTTGGTGGAGGGAAACCTGGGGACTTTCTGGAGCACCTGGTTCAACCGCCTCMTGTGCAGGACCTGGCTTGTGCACATTGTTCCCATCAACATGCACCATGACCAGCCCTCCATGCAAGGGAGCAGCTCAGAGCTGGGGAGGGCAAGCCCAAGCACTCCTGGTTTGGAGCCTGGAAAATCTCTCCCGAGCCCCACGGCTGAGCTGGCATTAGGAAGTAGAGTGTTCCCGTGGCAGCCAGCCCAAAACCTTCTCTCGCTTCCTGTGAACCTTTTGGAAAGTGTCTTGGCCTCCCGGCGCTGAAGGAAAGTGAGGCTGACTGCTTGTGATGGGCACTTTCCAGGCATTTTGTGGCTTGGCTCTGCCCACAGTCATCCCTCCAATTCTGCTTCCTGTACCTCCTGCCCATGGCCAGCAGGACCTCCAGGGCCTCCCAGCCCCATCTGACTTTCCTTGACTGGATGCAGCCCCRTATTCCATGGCCAGGTCCCAACCTGCTTCTCCTACAGGGCAGAGCCAAGAGGAGGAGGAGGCTGCAGGGATGCTGAGCACACACACGTGGTTGCACTGGCTGGATCAGAGTGACTCGATGCTTGCTGTGGTCCAGCAGCCTGCTTCCTTTGAGAGTGAGATGAGAGCGACTGCAATTTTTGGAGGTGTTTTTTGCAATCTGGAAAGCAGTGCAAAGCACAGCCTCTAGGGAAAGAAAAGATGTTAGCCAAGGTATGGGGAGCACCAGGAGGGCACCCGCAACCTGCAGGGCTCGGTCAGCTGCAGTTGCTGTTCTTCAAGGTTCACAGGGAACTCTATTGCCAGGTAGTCCAATGACAAATGGATCTTGTTTATCTCCCCCTAAAAAGGCTCTGAATGAGGGCCCATCGCAAAGGTCCATGACAAGAACCAGCCAGGAGAAAAGCAAATCCATCTTGCAGAGGATTTTGAGTGTTGGACCTTAGCAAGGCACAATGTATTGCCATGGATAGTGCCTTTTTAACATAAAAGAAAGTGTTTTCTTTTATCTATGTTTTGCTATATGACCTCATATTCCTCATGGAAGCCCCAGAGCACAAGCTCTGTGTAAAACACTTGCAGAGTGAAGTGATTGAGCCCCAAGGCTGCTCTAGTGGGTGCTGCCCACCACTCGCAGCATTAGAGACCACGCAGTCATTTAAACAAAGTGTGGTGGTGTGCGTCTACCTGCTCATGCCATAGGCTCCTCTGTGTCCACAGATGAAGCTCTGGTTGTAGCTTTTCCCCTGYCTGCAATTGGCCATCTTGGAGAGAGATGTGGATCTACCATGTCAAGGACTTGCTGAGCCACCAAAAAGCACTTTCTTGGGCACCTGCTAAGAGAGTAGCTAGGGATATTGTAGTCCAAGTGCTCACTGATGGAAAGAGCCTTTTCCATACCTTTTTCTTTTGGATACCAAAGTCCTGTGCCTAGTAGAAGTAACTAATGAGTTACTCCTCAGATCATTAAAGGCATGTTGCCACAGTCAAGAGTCAACTTATGCTGCTGTAGTTGTAAGTAATTTGCCATCGTCCTTTTGGCTAGTTTATCGGCACTGCCTTTATGGGTCCTGTAGTACAGGAGAGGTCCTCATTCTCTGCACATCCCTGTGCTCTTCGATGGGTCTCTCTGCTCCAGGCTGTTTGTACCCCAAGTGATGAGCTCAGCGCTGTGGGCTCTCACCACCAGTGGACCAGGGGAGCAGAGAGGGACAAGAGTGAGTCTCCTCACTAAATCAAGTTCAGAGCTGGCAGCACCTTGACTGGTAGTGAGATGCAACAGAGATTTTGGCCCTGTCCCAGTGGGRAGGTGACAACTGTCCCATATACCCATGGTATACGGTGGTCCAGCTCCACGTGTCTTCGTGGCTCTGCCAGATGAGTTTGACCAGGGCTCTTCAGCTGGGACGACAAACATGAAGGAGTGTGTGGGAGCAATGCGTGGTGGGCAGAAGGGACCCAGACTGGTTGTGCTGATGGTCATTGAGGTTGGATGAACTTTTGCCATGAGACAGTTGAGATGTTCTTACAGTTTAGGCAGAATTACTGTCTGTGGAAAAATATGATCTGTGTTATATAGTTAGGAATCTATTTTCTGTGGAGGGATGGATTTTCCAGCTGGCGCTCAACTGATCGGTGATGGTTAAGAGAGAAGGGAGAGTTGTACTTTACACTCAAGGTCTAGGTCATCTCAAAATAAAKGAACCTCTCCCTGCTCCTGTCTTGGGGCAGCACCCTGCAGTTCACACTAAAGAGCCCGGATCAGTCCTGCTGGAATTGTGCTTTGCGTAACAAGGAGCCTGCATGTGGATGCTGCTGTGTAAGTCCAGTTGTTGCCAAAATCTGAGCCTGGATCACAGTGGACTGCGTTGTTTTGGGTCCACTTCACATGAGTGCGGCGCATCGTGGGTCTTAGAGGCTTGCTCTGGGAGTAAATCCCCCCTGCTGTGCTCAAGCAGGCTTTCASCTTTGTGAAAACAGCCCGTTCCTCRCTCCAGCCCTGGAATAACAAGGCGGTTTTAGGAGGCTGTGATCTATCTGGCATTAGGAAGACAGGTGAAGTAACACAGGTGATAAATGACCGGCTGGGAATTAGCCAGGCGGTTGGTGTTATCCGACCAGCCCCACCAAGCTGAGCAAATAAACAGCCTGTAGCTCCAGCCTAGCTCCAAGGGTGAAGGATAGTAACAGATGCAAAAAGAAATATATATGGATATATGTCCCTTATCACCTGTGGCAAGTGAGAGCTGGGTAAACACGTCTGAACSTTCTGAAACAGCCGTTTGGGTCTATGCAGTTTCACGGCTTAGTTTCACCTCCCGCCCCGGGCCGGCAGTTTCTGCCTCGGCTCGGGCTGCCTGAGTGGTGCGTGCTGGCCCCGCTTGCCACCTCCTGTCAATGGAGCCACGCACGTTTAGGTGCCTGCTAAGGGGTTTGGGCTGGACGGGCTGGCTTCCTGCTGGAGGAGACCAAGAGTGTCCCCAGGCTTCCTTYTGTGAGCTTGCCTGCGCATGCACTGGCAAAATTCCCTGAGCTTCCCTGAGCTTTCCCAGATCCTGGATGTTGGCGGGCTCCATGTGGGTACACCAAGTTCTCCTGGCTCTGGAGATCCGCTCATACCGTACTGCCCTGCAGTGCACAGTGATGGTGGCCAGGCCCTGATCACTGGCCACGTACCTGGATGGAAAGAGAAGTTTCTGCTAAAACTGGCTTTACTAACAAAAATAGGAATMTCTGCTTCCCAAGAACAAGCTCTGAGTTTCCTGGCAAGGAGCTGAATACTTGAAAGCTTGGATGTTAAATAGTGTTTGGCTGCTGCTGCTCCTTGTTTGAGCCAGGATGGCCAGTTCCTTCCTTGTTCCTACCAAGTGTTTCCATGTCTGTGTGTCCTGGACTCTCCTTGGGGCAGGAGATAGAGCCCTGTTGGGTGCTGACACGGTGCTGCTGTGACTTGAGCAGCATTTGGGTGTCTCCCAGGTGGCTGCAGGGCTCCCAAGGGAAGCTCATGCAATCTGAGCTGTCCTGCTCTTCTTCAAGGGTCCTTGGCTCCAGTGGTGTCAGTCAAAACTAATGCCACCTGCCCCCAAAATGAAGAGGTGAGAAGGAAACCGGAGCCTCCCAAAAGCAAGTGTCACTTGGTTGGGGTGCAGAAGCCTGATCCAGGCTGCGGGATCACTAACAGACAGCTTTCCACAGCGGTGAGGAGCTTCCAGTCAAGCCCTTGCGTTGCTTTAGCCGATGGGGTCTACCAGCCTTCCTAAGCCAGGCAGGAATCCCCTCCGTTTCCCAGTTTCTCTCAGGATCTTTTGGTGTTTGAGAACAACATTCCTGTAGCACGAGGAGGGTTTTACTAGGGAAGGAAGATAGAACCATCTGCCCCCGCACTGCCTGGGCTCCTCCTGCATGGCTCTTGCAGGTCCCACCTTTCAGCGGCTCCTCCAACCAGGATGTCCTCAGGATGCTCTGGGGATCTCTACTACAGTGGTGGCACGTTGGAAGCCACCAGCTAAACACAGACTCAGGACCCGAGGAGAATGCAGAGGGACTGCAAAGACAAAGCCACCCGAGTACCCTGAGGTCACACGTTAGGGTTATTTTTCTTCTGGTTTGGAATGTCTTTCATGTAGGTCAGCTCCGTAGGCCATTAAGTTCTGGGATGCAGGGGAGAGCTTGGGGAGGCAGCAGGGACTGCAGCTCCGGTTTCCTCCTCCTCTTTGGCCACGTTCACCTCAGTGGCCGTGCTGGTGACTGGATGCACCGTGTCTCACTGAGGGCAATTAGCCGGCCCCACTCACCAGGG
Organism: Eudromia elegans; assembly: GCA_003342815.1. Lineage (NCBI taxonomy): Eukaryota > Metazoa > Chordata > Aves > Tinamiformes > Tinamidae > Eudromia > Eudromia elegans. The sequence goes on from PTEX01000174.1 coordinate 675,587, forward strand.
TAAGCCCAGATTTCTTCTTCCAGCTTCCCCCAGGGAGAGGAGGCAGTGAGCTCTGCCCCAGCATCCGAGCCCGTGTTCTCGGTCCCTCTGTGTCTCTCTATCCACTCCCATCGTATCCGTGCTGCAGCATCTCTGCTTTTCCTGGAACGAATCCCGGCACCTGTGAGCCCCACGCCTGCTGGGAGCTGTGGCATGAACTTTGGAAAGAGAAGGCCGTGTTTCCCCTGCCATCTGATACGTCACCCTTTCTGCACTGCTCATCTTCCCTCCTTGTAAGCACAACTCTTAGGAGTGGAATTGGATACAGATTTGTGTGGTTTTTCCTCTATTGAGTCTCGTTCTTGTGAATGGGCCACAGTCTCGCCCGTCCCTTGGCTGCCCTGGATCAACTCAAGGCTCTGTGCAAGGTGGGGAACATGTGTGGGGATCATTAGAGCCCATCAACTTCCTTGGACAAATGCTTTCCCCAAAGCTGTCAGCAAAAGGRTTGTGAGGAAGCTCTGTCATATCTGATCTCTGAGCCAGGAGTTAAGTGTACAACGTACCCTAGTARAGGGCTTGGAAGCAAAGGGCACTTCCTGTAGCTCCTGTGCACAACTGGGACATCTCAGATAGACACGGTCCTGCTCTTGCCTTGACCRCCCACTTCCAGCCTGCTCCAAACCCATAGAAAATCCATAAGTATTGTTTGCAGCATCTGCTTGGGATGGGAAAAGCTTAGGCACTCCCCTCAGCCGTGATCAGCTGGGGGTCTGGGCTCCCAGACCAGCTCCGAGGACACGGCGTGAGTGAAGAGCCYCACCGACTTCCAGGAATGCTGTGCTTAACCTCTCCCACTAGGCAAATCGTAGCCGTCATATGTTTAGGGGARGAATTGGATTTGCCTTATAATCTAATCAGTGTTAAATCACAATAATTCTGGCTCAGAGGCTCTATGTTTAAAGTGCGGCTATTCTCCAGGGACCATCAGAGTTATTTAATCTAATGAAATCACCATTACTGTCTAACGAGGGTGCACCACAGGGATGCCTTTGCAGCAAAAGAAAGCAATGGTTAAATAATTGGCAGCCAGGACTGAATCTTCAGTAAATGGGCAGGACAGCAGTGAAGTTGAGGGTTTTACCCCTTAGGAACCAGGAGCTCTTTCAGTCCCTCCCTCTGACGTCTTTTTAGTCAATAGTAGCTGTCATTTGCCAACGCCTGTTAGTGGCAAGTGTGTGTCCTCGACAGGGGACCCAGGGGACATGCAGGCTGCAGCCTTGCACGTGGGCATCCCTCCATCCCCCCGAGGTTGGTAGGAGGGAACTGCTCGTAAAAGCAGTGGTTTGCATTGCGTCCCTGGGGCGCTCGCTGCCTGGCATTGCTCTCAGTCCTCTGCTCTCGCTCTCCGGGCTGCCCAGCATCGTCTGCCATGGCCTGKGTCTCCAGCCCCCAATGCCCTTTGGTGCAAAGGTGGGAATCATTTCTCCARACAGGAGTTATGCTTTCTAACCAGTCCTCATATTGCCTTTGCATCACAGTTTGCTACGTTGATTCCAACAGGTTGTTCTCAGCACCGTTTTCCCTGCAGTGGCTTGGGCTGTTTTGTCTGCTGGTTTTTAAATATTTTTCCCCCAAAACCTGCAGTACCTTTTCTTTTCTTTTTCTTCTTTCTTTTTTCATTAAGCGGTTTGTCCTTATCGCCTTTCCAGAGAGAGACAGGACCTGCTCTAGCTTGGATTTCCCCCTCTGGCTTCACAGCACTTTCCAAGCCACCATTCAATTCACTCATTACAGAGCCAGCTGATCCCTATTGAGCCAGCTACTTTCCTACACGCTGAACTTCTTGTATTTAAATATATCGGAGTTGCAACAGCAGCAGGCAGGGATGCTGCGGCTGTCAAACGCCAGCGTGGCTGTAGGTCATATAACAGGGAGAGTGCTCCTTCCCTGTAGCGTGTGCTCCAATTTCCCATTATTAGTTCTTTAATAAGTGTGATACTAACTGTACATTGCTCATTTGCTGCTAAGATGGGAAGCATTAGAGCAAGAAGCAGCAATTACCCTCTGCAYGGTGCAGTGTGTGAACCTGGAGCGCTGCCCCCAAGAAGAGGGCGGAAACCTGTTTTTTAAGAGCGAATGCAAGCTAGGATGGATGTGATATATCTCAGAGCCCGTACAGCATCTCCCAGTGAGAAATTCAGGCCATGTCGTGTCTGTGCTGGGAGCTTTACTGGGCTTGAAGCAGGTGGCTGATGAGGGGGAAGGACATGCCTGGCCAGGCCCCGTGTGGACAGGCACTGCCCCTGTGGCTGAGCTATCTGGGGACATATTCCCAATCTGGGAAGCATCTGGATATTTGCTATCCCAGCAGACTGGCTTCTCCCCAGGAAAACTGTTTACAAGAATGAAAAAAAAAAAAAAAAAGGACTTATCTGATAATGTAATGACATTAAGTGCTCTTAAAAGCCTGTCTGTGCTGCACAAGTTAGCGTGGCAGAGGTCTCTGCGGGAGCTGATGCAGCAGGATCTGATCGTTCCTCTTYGGTAGAGGCACTAGCTCAGGACGCTGAGATAAAAACCTGCTTTCTGGGACCCTCTCCTGGAGCCTCTTTCCAGTTTTGCCCCTTCCCATCGCACAACCTGTTGGCCATGCCGTGCTCCTCAGTCCCTGCACTGCAGCCAGTTACGGAACAGTGAGGCTGGTGCGGCCGAGGTCATCTCCTCTGGCTTTMCCACCATACAATTTGCCCTAATGTTAAAGCTCCTGTGACAGACCAGACCGAGTTGGTCTGTGGTTACRTTGAGCCATAACCAGCTTATGTTTGCTGTGAACACAAAGCTTTAGTCATTCCAAGGCTTTCAGATGCCAATGTGTGGAGGGTCTTGGTCATGAGGGATATGTCCCATAGCCAGGCACAGAGCGGCCAGGGCAGACTGACTCTGCCTGTGATATTTCCTGCAGGTGTTGACTCTGTAATACGTGATTCAGGCTGGCAATTTCAAGCCCTTGTGTGTTTTTTGTCTTTGGTGTGAGGTTGTGATGGTGAATTYTGATGAGAYATAGCTGGTCCATGGAGGAACCACYAGCACCATCAGCCTTGGCAGGAAACTACATAGTTGGGGATCGTTTTTGTGCCCTGAGGATTCAGTCGAGTTAGCTGAGCCAAGCAGGGGTTTCAGCAGCAAGGAAAATGAGGCTCGACAGTGGGCAGACCCAAGAGCCCTGTGCCCAGTGAGACCCGTGGTGGCCCTGAAGGTGGGAAGCCACATGCTGGGAGCCACCATTGCTCAACAAGGCTTGGCTGGACCTTCAGCCACAAGCCCTCTTGGCAATGGGTGGACATAGCTCATGGTGCAGGAGGCGGCGCAGGATGAAGGCAGGGCCCGTGTGAGAACGAGCCGCTCTCCACACCGCCGTTCCCGAAGGATGACTCCGCAGTGCCAGCTCTGATGTCTATGTTCATTATGCACCTCCCTTCCACGGGGCCTTCATTACTCGCCTGCTATCTAGTGTCATTAAGATATCAAGTTCATTTAGGTACATCCACATTGGCAGTTTAATTATGTCTGAGTACCACTCGGTATTTTATTCATGGACTATCTCGGGGCGGTTGTCAGGCACAAGCCCAGGAGATAAAGGTTCGGTGGCTGTCGAATGCTAATGTCCTGCTGGTTCCCTTTTGACAAATACACATGCCAGTTATTACCAAACTGATTATTTCATTCATTAACACTCCATACATCAGCTCCCTTCACCCGGTATTATTGTATACATTCATCTTTTCATAAACAATTACCTGACAAGGTTGGGACAGGCAAGTCCTGGGGAATTGATGCTCTCATGGGAATTTCCTGGCTCGGGTTAGTAACAAGGTGCCGCGTGTGTGCGGGGTGGCCCCGTTGGCGTGATCGCATCATTAATCAAATTAGGGACAATAGCGTGTCACATGTGTGCCGTGCCTCTAAACAATACCAAGGCCATTTCCCTTGCACTGGGAGCTCAGCACGTTGGGCTGTTTCCCAACTGGCTGTTTGTGGTGGCCGGGGATGTGAAATGCAAGGCATGGGACCCCAGTGGGAAGGCTTGGAAAACAAGCCCCTTAGAGACCTTGCAGCCGGACCCTGCCCTGCGTTTCTCGTCTGCCTTTCTCTTTTTATTGTTATTATTGTCACAAAAAGTATTTGCATGAGAACTGGTTCTTTGTTTATTGTTTGCGCCTTTTTTTTCTGGCTTCCTCCTATTGCTTTCCCAGGTCTGTAATCCTCCCTGACAGCATTAGCAGGGGTGATGGGAATGGCTGTGATAATGTGAACATCCAACTATCCGGGGAACAAAAAAACATAGGTTTTCTTGCTGTGTACCTAGGTCATAGAAAAAAAAATACAAGGAAACACAAACAGTAAAAATAACCAAACCCAGGAACTAAGTGTTTCCTACAGTTTTTTAGAGATTGCAGTGAAACAACGGGGAGAAYCATTGATGTTGCTTGCCCAGCTGGAGATGATAATAGATGTTGCAGTGCAGATCTGCMACACATACTGTCCCATAGCCCAACACCAGGGCCCTGTTACGTGCCAGTTGGGGCRTCTGCTCCATCCTGCTGTAGCTGGGAATGGGGTTGGGCTTGAGGAAGGAGTAGCAGTCCTGGGCCTAGCACCTCTTGGGTGGACCMTACCCTTCACCAATTGCTTCCATTACCTCTCAGAGCACCGTGGAAGGAGTCAGAACTGGCGCTGAGCTTTCCTTGAACATGCAATTTGCTGCTCCAGTTTGTTCTTGGGCCTGCATTTATTTCTTGAAATTTGCTATAGCCTCAAACGTTCCCACCAGAAGGCTCMTTCTCTTGGATACTTACAAGGAGCAGCTGCAGGAGGCCACCAGCACGGCCAAAATCAATTCAGATTTTCACTCAAGCAGACCCGCTTGGCAAGTAATGCTTCAGGGGTCACACTTCTGCACTACTCCGTGCAGGATTTGCAAACTAAATAAAGGATCTGAGTGAGACTTAAGTGCCTAACTCCCTTAGGCCCCTTTGAAAAAGCCSCATTGGAATAACTAAAGCGCTATGCCAGGAGCATTAATCCTCCTTGCTATCTTTAGGACTCTCTTTGATCACACTTCAAAATCTTCCTCTCTAGGGACTCTGACCAGGATTTTCGAAGTGTCTAAAGAGCAGAAGTCTTGCTGATTTTCAGGGATGCTTAGGTTCCCAAGGCAATTCTTGTTTGAAAATCCCATCCACATGACCCCATCTTGGGCTAAAGAAGTCCCACCGTGGTCCTGCTGGCACCCACTGTTAGGTGGGACTGCATGCACTAAGCACTGAACGATGCCCGTCTCTTGCAAGGCCTTGGTGTCAGCATGGCTTTGAAATTCCCACCACTGCCAAATGTGTCAACGCTAGCTCTTTTTTCCTACATTTTCCCTTGGGAGCGCCATGGAAGAAGGTATCTCCCTCAGGAAATGCTACCTGCTTCTGGTGTATGACAGCATCCTCTTCTTGTGCACCTTAGCCTAGGTCTTGTTCTCATTTTGGATACTGAGGAGTAAAGGAAGAGGGTGATCTGACCGAGCAGCATCCATCCTGAAAASCTCTTAGCAGGGCAGCCCTTTAAATGAGAGGCAATGGGGCACACTGCAGGAGCCCATCTGAATTCTCCAGCCCATTGCAGTACAGCACTGAGTGAGGAAGAAGAKAATTTATTGGCACAGATCCAAATGACTCAAGTTGACTCATAAGATCAAGGTCATGACTTGGTTTTATTTTCATCCATTCATATTTCGGAGCTCATCTTCCTTTTTTTTTTTTTTTTTCTTGTAGTGCGGAGCTGGATTCACACTTAGCAAGTCTTGGTGTCATGCTGCCACCCAAGCAATAGTGTCTGAGTATTTCTGCCACCCCCAAGCAATAATGTGAAGGTGATACAAGCTGGCCTTGAAATGGACATTAAGCGCTCTTCCCAGGCTGTGCAATTTACTCTTGAAATTTAGATCTGATATCAACCAAAACTGCCTGAAATATGTAAGATGACTCTATTASATACAGGGTTAGATAGTGATGCGTTCGCTGGAAGGAGGGTGCAATAGCTGAGCAAAGAAAATAGCTCTTAATGCGTGAACTTTTGAGCTGTGGCTAAATTCATTTAATAGCCTGTAGGTTTAGAGGAGGTCAGAGCACGGCTGCTCTGCACAGTTTCTTCTGCATTAGCTCCTACGTCGGCCAGAATTTGCAGATCAGGCGATGAAGAATCTTTTTAAGCTCTCTGTTTCTGGGAGACTTTTGGCCTCTTTGCACTTGACTGCTTTGCTCCAGGAGTGAAAGTAGGGAGCCCTTTAGTAGCCATTAAAGTTTCATCTAGCAAAAGGACAAAGAATTGGCATTGGAAGTGTGAAGAATAACGGCAAGGGTAAACTTAGGTGACTCTGATCATAGCCTGTGGTCAGTCTCTCTTTTTACAAAAGAGATAAAGGATTTTTGGAGGGCTTTGCAGCAATAGAAAATATATAGTGATATATTAGTATAAAGAAGTCACTTCTCAGCATAATTTAAGGAAGAAGTTCTCTTCTCTGAAGGAGGAGCCCTTGAAGTGTTTGACTCTATCATAAAGCTGTCCACTGATGTGTATGGGCGTACACAAACACACACACACACACACACATACATGAAGCATCTCCAGCAGTAAAGGACACATCACAGTATTTCTGAAGATTGCAAATGGGAATGGAGTCGTTCAGAGCTCCAGAATGATCTCTTGGAGGATGAATCCCTTYGTCTCGATGAGATCATGGCTTGTAAGAACTCATATGGCTCTGTCAAGGAGCCAAGTGGACAAAAGTTGGCATTTTCCCTGCAAAGTGCCCCTGCAAAGAAGGGAGAAAGGCATGTCCCCAGCCCCTGAGACACCCTGCTACTTGTGCCTGCTAACCAGGAGGGGCCAGGGGTGGCCCACACCACTTCATTCAGCGGTTTAATGTTTCTGTCTACTCTAGAGACAGTGKTTTTTTCCCTGTTAGCTGCATCTTCTCAGACAAAGCTTCTTTCCCCCTTTCTGCTCCCTGAACCGCTTCCTCTTCCCTCACCTCCTACATGACTCGCACCTCCCCAGTAAGCAATAACCTCTCACTTTTCTCCCTCAAACAGCAAAATCCCCCTTTCCAGACCTTTCCCAGRTGAGATAATCACCATCAGCGGTGCCACAGTAGCTACGCAAGGCACTTAATTCTTATTTTCATGGCATAACTATAATGTGCCGTGAAGTTTCCTGAGTTAATTCCTCCACATGAGGAACGTGTGTGCTTATGCGAGGGTGCATGTTTGAGCGTGTRCGCGTGCGCCTGTGCCGAAGAAAAATGAGCCAGACAGGGAAAACAAGCAAATTGCATTATACATTGCAGGCAATAATGTAGCTCCCAGGGGACAGAGCTAATATAGTGAAAGACAAAGACACAGTAGACTCTGCTGGCCYGAGCTTTGGTTGTGGGTTTCCTGGAATTAGTCTTGATTTCCACCGGTGCTAGCAGCAAATAAGGCCTCAGAGCKCATAGGAGGTCAGGACAGGATACAGGGGCTGTGACAGAGATGGGCATYATTCCACTCTGGAGCAGCTGTAATACTCAGTGCTGTTAGCAAGGAGCAATTCCCAATCTGCTCCGAAGTACAGCAGCATGAGGGATGCAGATTGTTTTAGACCTGGCTGTGATTTTTGTGGTTTGGAAGGGCTCTGGTGCTGTCTGCAAGACTTTGTCCAGGGACTGATGTTAATTTTCCTTCCCACATTGGGGTCAGCGCTTCTGCACTGAGCGTCAGTCCAYGGGTCATAGGGGTTATTATCCTTGGCGAGGAAAGCGGAAGAGATTCCATGACTTTTATATGCAGAAGGAGACATTGGGACTGAACAGTTTGTATMGGGTCTGCAGGATGCTTGCAGAGGCTCAGCATAGCTCATAGTCCTGCATGGAGCCGCTTGCGAGCAGCCTTGCAGAGGGGCTGCACAGCAGAGGCTGCRTGAGCTGGACCGGGCACATGGCGGGAGCGCTGGAAAACAAATCTCCACTCAAATTTTGGAGAATCTCAGCCCAGATGTTTTCCTGATGCCTCCCAAAAATGCCCTCCAAAGAGGCAGCTTGTGCTTTGAGATATGCTTCACACTTTCACAGAA